>VXAY01006327.1:291647-313452 GCA_013399855.1 Oxyruncus cristatus | reverse complement strand
CGGGCGGAGCTGGGGGGGCCGAGGGGACGCGCCCGGAGCCTCGGATGGGTAACGCGGGGTGGGCAACGCGGGGTGAGCGCGGCAGAGCCGCGGAGATGGAAGCGAACGGGGCCGGGCGCTGCTCTTCCCGCCGTGCCATCCTTCGGCCCGCCTACCTGCGCCAGACCACCCCCGGCTGTACCTGGGCTGCAGGTGCCCTTGGGGTTTTCATTCGAAACAAAAGGGGCTCCGGCAAGTGTAGGAATTCCCCGTGGCACGATACGAACTTGCTGCCGGGCCGAGAATGCGAAAGCGGCGCTGACCTGGAAGGGTGAAGGGGACAAAGTTGTCCCACTTGACCTTCACGCCCGGGACTCGGCTTGAAGAAAGGCTGAGGGGGGACGTGCCAACTCACTCCCCTTGTAAAGCAAGGCTAATCGTGACAGGATGCATACAACACAGCTGTAAAAACAAATTTCAGAGTATAACAAAGTTTGTGCTCGTGTGATGGAGAACGTCTGCATGACCTTCAGTGTATCATAGCCGCGTTTGGGCTACATTTCAATAGATTTTGAAGTGCATTTATGCATGTGCTTGACTTTACCCATAACACTGAAGGGGTAAGGCTTATATCTGCCCAAATTGAACACAGCATAAACAATTACAAAATCCAAGGCCTGCTTTATGGTTCATTAAAGTGGTACGAAAAGCACAAAGTCCAACAAAATATTATGAGAGAAAAATAATTACTCATCTATTAAACATCCCTTGCAACTGTGTTTTTCAGGTAGAAAGGCAGACAAATTCTAATACTTAATACACTGAAAATCATGTAAAATGTGAACAGAATGCAAACAATAATACAGCTCTTTTTATGCCCTGATAGATACTTCCATGCACTGCTGCTTACAGGTTTTTCAGATTGCAGGAGCCTCTTTTTGACCATTTCCAGTAACGGCCTTTCTTGATTTTACAGTGTTACTGCTTTAAATTGCTATTGGCAGCCATAGAAACAACTACAGAACAGAAATTGCTTGAGATGAGAACTGGAAGCCTATGGCCACAGCTTAATTTCCAGGGTGGTCGCAACACAGGTAGCTGTACCCTCCCAAACTCCACTAGTGGAGGTAACAACAGGCATGGAGATCAGTTGCATGGACTAGGTGGTTAACGGCCTAAATGGTGCTACAGACAGACAGACTGACTCTCTGAAACACAGTATTTGCTCTCTCACACAGCAACCCCTCTCCCTCATCACCACAGCTCTCGCCTTGTCTCAACTCCCACCGTGACTATCCTATTCCAGAACGAATCAGCCCAAAATCTCAAAGAGGTGACAACAGCAATGGTTACAGTTTCCAAGTATCAGAGCAAGCTAGGAAGATGGTGGAAGAGGAGGCAATAAAGACAGTAGGGAGGCAGCCTCTGTACCCTTCAGAGCTCTGCCAAGTCTGACCAAATTGCATCATTTCTTACGTATATGAAGCTGTTTTACACAAAATGTAACTACCAGGGTACAGTGAGTTACCTCCCACTTGCCAAATGATGCTCAAAGACCAGGAGCTGGAGAAACTGCAGTTCCAGTGGAAACCAACAGTGATTGATGGCAGAAGGAGGAGGATGCAAGGGAAAGCATGATGTCCACTGTTCTTGCACTTCAGGGATAATGGAGTTGGCTTATTACTTAAAGGCCAAAGTTTTATTTTCTTGGGGCCGTTCAACTTCTGAGGGAATTTCTGAGACCCCCCATGCAAATGCTCGGGAGTAAAAGCATATCTGTAAGTGACAAAAAGAAACAGCTGAAGATGACAGAACTGTATGCACTAAAGCTGCAAGGCACAGAAGAGTGTAAAAAGAGGAAGGAGAAAAAACAGTATAGTGAGAGAAAAAAAATGTATGAAGCAAGGAGCAAAGGAAACAATACAAAATACAACACAAGAAAAGGCATAGCATAATTATAGCAAAGAGGAAAAAAAAACCCATAGCCCAGTGAACAAAGCCCAGATTTAGAAATACATGTATCTTTAAAAAAATAAAAAAGTGAAAGTGCCATAAGTGTCCAAACAAAGCAGAGGTGTACCCATTATTCTGTGACACTGCACAGCAAATAAAAGGAAGAGTTCTTTTTCCACACTGGAAAAATGTGTTATCATTGAAGCCCAGTGTGCAGTCTTCATTAACAAAGTTAAGAGAAATGCAAAAAGCGATTCAGAATAACAAGGACTAAAGAATTTGGAATTTCAAAGCTATTTTTCATAACTGAAGAGGTTACAGCAGATGTTAGGAAACTTACTTTTGTCATTACCTGGAGTTTTGTTTCTTTCCTAAAATCTTTGCTCTCTTGGGTGACTGTGACCACCAAAAAACTGCATGCATTGAAAAAACTCTGAATTAAGTCATCATTCTTGTCTACACCTTTTTTACCCCAGCAGATGCTGCCAAACATGGTAACTGCTTTTCAAAGTCAGCTGAAGATACACTCAGCCGTTCACTACGTGAACACCCAGCCTTGGCAAACTGACCTTTTTTACCACTTCAAATAACCCGTGAGTGGGCTCATCTGACACTCATGTAGAAGTACCTTCTTTACCTTCAGGGCATAGGAAAGCAGCACTGCAAACAACAGTTCAGATTTCCTTCCCAGGAGCTGTTAGGTTACTGCCTCTAGTTTGGTCTGTATAACCTGTTTCCAACAGCTGAGACTTATACAGTCCACACTGAATCTGTCTCTGCTGTTCTAAGCTTTTTGGAGGCTTTGAAATAGCATATTTAAAATACAAACCAGCTACTCACTCTCCAAAATTTCTGTTCAGACAGCAAGCCTTAACTCTTCTGAAGACAGATCTTTATCAAGTCCTTAGATCTTAAATCAGTTTCACATCCAACACTGGTTTCAGTCTACTATAACCCTATAAGAATCCATCTAATATGCTTCGGGGTTTTTAATCTGTCAGTGATCCTTTTTACAAAAGTTTTATTTTCTCTTAAATTGATAAATCATCAATTAAATATAACAAGCAAATTAGCTGAAATGAGAAACTTGTAATATTTGCCTTAAGCTTTTCCTAAGTGCCAGAGACTTGGCAGCACTATGGAATTAACTTAATCATGTAACGGCAACATGAAGGGCAGAAATAGGTGTGAAGGTTTAATCTCATTAGTTAAAATAGTTAATTTAAATGGGAAAAATTAAAAACTTGACATGAAACAAGTTAAATAGTAACAAAGAATGCTAGCTGTTCAGGAAAAGATGCTGAAGATGCTGAAAGAAATGAGATACTATAGATAAGAGCTGTAAAAATCAGAGAACAGAAAATTTAATTAAAAAAAAAAAAAAGTGAGAATGAGTTAGCTGGATATGCAGGAATATCATAGATGACCAAAAGACTAAGTAATGGGAATACAGTTATAAATGGGAATTTATTTACTAATGAAAACAACCAAGTGAAATCACATTTAATATTAGCAGTAACCACACCTGTATTATGGTTGCAATTTAAGTAGATTTACTTTTTTTTTTGCTTATAGTCAGTGTCACAGTCTGCCCTGTTTTTTCTGTCTTGACAAATGATCTTTTATGGAGGTGCCTCCTTTTTTGGGACGTTCAGGTCACAAATGCCAAACCAAACATTACACTGATTTATATGTCAAACTCTGTTCCATGAGGTACAATACCCTGCAGCTTTAAAACTTTACAAAACATTTAAAAGTACAATAGGAAGATACAACAAAATATATATACTTTTATACTGTTTTGAGCTATCCTGAGCTATTAATAGCAAGAGAGCTAAATGAACATGGAGCCTTACAGTGAGGCATGTGAAGTCCCAGAAGAGGAAACCCTGTCTGGCTTTTCACCTGCAGTGCCTGCTGGTTTGGGAAACCCCAAGCTAATTCACAGAATCGTAGAATCATTTCGTTTGTGAAAGACTTACAAGATCATCAGTCCCAACCACTAACCCTGCACTGCCAAGTCCCTCACTAAACCATGTCCCTAAGTGCTACTTATAAACATCTTTTAAATACCTTCAGGGATGTGCCTCAACTGCTTCCCTGGGGAGCCTGTCCCAATGCTTAACAGCTCTTTCAGTGCAGAATTTTTTCCTAATACCCAATCTAAACCTCCCCTGGTGCAAATTGAGGCCATTTCCTCTTGTCGTAGCTTGTTACTTGGGAAAATAGACCAATGGACCCCCATCTGGCTACAACCTCCTTTCACGTAGTTGTAGAGTGATAAGGTCTCCCCTGACCCTCCTTTTCTCCAAGCTAAACACCCGCAGCTCCCTCGGCTGTTCCCCATAAGACCTGTGCTCCAGACCCTTCACCAGCTCTGTTGCCCTTCTATGGACAAGCTCCAGCACCGCAGTGTCTTTCTTGTAGCGAAGGGCCCAAAACTGGACACAGCACCTGAGCACTTGATCCCTGCCCTGGTCCTGCTAGCCACACTATTTCAGATACAAGCCAGAACACCACTGGCCGCTTTGGCCACCTGGGCACACTGCTGGCTCACGTGCAGCTGGAAGTCATCTGATGAGGTGGGAAGGTCTGGAAAGCAGGTGCACCTCACAAGCTAGGCTTTAAGTGAGAAAGATAGATCAGAAAACTAAGTGAACAGAGGAAGAAGGG
This sequence comes from Oxyruncus cristatus, assembly GCA_013399855.1. Taxonomy (NCBI): domain Eukaryota; kingdom Metazoa; phylum Chordata; class Aves; order Passeriformes; family Cotingidae; genus Oxyruncus; species Oxyruncus cristatus. Next base: position 308,847 of record VXAY01006327.1, on the reverse strand, counting down.
AGAAATGGGCACAAGCAATAGACATGGGTGGCTGAAAATATACAGTTAAGAGGAAACAGGTACAGTTAAAACGCCTCTGCAAAAAATATTCACAGTGTTAAAGCTTAGCCATTGGGCACAAATATATTCTCATTGGAACACAGTAAAAAAAATATCTACGACTTAACATTTTAAGAACTACAAAACCGTATTAAGAATTCATACTGGATACCACTTGCTATTCAGTAAAATTCACGAAAAGAAAGCAGTTTTATCACTGAAGCTGCAGTGGCCTATAATAATACAGCATTACGTAAAGTGACATTGCTCTTTTCATTTATTGATATTGTTCATGAATAACGTACAACATTGCAACACTTAGTAAATGAAACAGACCACAAATAAGAACTTTTCTGGATTCATAATACCACTGAGCAGTAATTATCCCATTTGCAAAAATTACAGTAAAAAATAGGAGAAAAAGGGGTTTCTGACAGATTTTACACGTCCTGTACCAACACTAACCCAGGACAATCATCAGCTTCTGGAAAACGTGTTTTTTTGTGGCTAATACATGTGCAAGAGAAGAAAAGATGAATATGTGAATATTGGATGTATAGCATATTGGGTGTATCACTACTGTAGCTCCATCAAGTTTCTGGAAAACTACAAAACTCAGCTTAGAAAGAAACAAGTTCAGTCAGCAACTCTGTACACTGTAGACAGCTACTGCCTCATAGATCTTCAAAAGCATTATGCTATCATAATTGCTGTGTGACAGGTATTTTTCTCTTTTTTTTTTTTCAGATTCTTTTCCCCTTCTCTATTTCTGCAACTTGTATTTCAACATCTTTTGCATTAAAAATCTCAGTAAGACAAAATTATTAATACCACTGATTTCCAACTGTGATGCTCTAATCTATGTGGTTATGTTCCATAGCAAAAACTGCAGCTAAATATTTGTAAAGCATTTGAAAGCAATGCAAATAGTCAAAATGAGATTTATAAAATCAGGCAAAGGTTGATTAAGAGACCACCAGCAACCAACAGTGGAGTTACCAGAGAGGCCAAATGGGTGTGACTCTTGGGAATGGTCCTGTGCAGGGCTAAGGATTGGACTCGATGATCCTTGTGGGTCCCTTCCAAGTCAGCATATTCTGGGCTGCATCCCCTTCCCAGCACTTAACAACAGCCACGATAAGGCTGAGTAAAAGCTGTAAAACAAACTACACCAGTAAAATCTGAGATCCAACTCCAGACAAATGAAAATTAGTGTTGGTGTTCACCTACCTCCTTGAACAGAGACTGGAATTCTGTTGAGGCATATAGGATGTCTTCCTGTTCTTTCATGCTAGTATAAAACAAGCTCAGATGGCATAACACATAGGTGGTTATGCCAGCTATTAGAAATTTTTATTTCAAAAAACCCCCCCCAGAACAATTAAGAATTAACACTCTGGTGAGTATACCAGCTTTGTTGGGAAAATAAGCCTACAGCAGAGTTTTTTTTCTCTAGGGAAAAAAAAAAAACAAACAAACAAACCAAAACCAAACCAAACAACCCATTACTGACTGAAAAAAGGGCATAACAAAAAAAAAAAGTTTCATCAGGGCAAATGATGTAATCTCCATCAGATGACAACGTTGTGTACTTCTTTTCCTTTATCCTCACAGTATCATATTGTAGGAAACTATTGCTGGAGTGGTGTGTTTAATTTCCACCTCCCTATGCTTGCATATCATCTTGGATTAAGCAGGTGCAGGATTTTTAGCTGAACTGCTTGTCTTCCACTGGGAATTCATGATTTGATTTACTCTTAGCACGCTACAAAGCATAAAAGCATGGAAATACATGATTTCTGAACCTGGAACTCCAATCTTGTTTCCTTTTTTTCTTTCCATGGATATTTCAAACAAAGTGGTTTATTAATCTAAAATAATAAAGTGTCCACAAAGAATACCCAGATTTATATTTTTCTTCTTTTGGTAACTAATAAAAAGATGGAGTTTTTTTCCTTCCTATTCCCTCCCCTGCACTGTTCTCATACTTGAAGGGGCAGAGGGGTATTTTAAACTTTGAACAAATGTTGGAACTGAAAATTTAGTCTAATGTGAAAAGCATTAATGCAAAGGAAATTAATTGCTTAACTTATTTAAATATTTGAGAAAATACATTTACTTATTGTTCCCTCCCCCATTTTTTCCTGTGCTATCTTCCTAAACATCCAAGTCCCAGTCACTTACTGTACTGTTGTATTAGGAGAGAAGAAATGCACACTGAATTTCAGAGCACACACTCGTTAAAATTTGTTATTCAAATTCCTGATGTTCAAACATATTTCAGTTTGAGCCCATTATCTCAGGTCTTGTCACAGAGCACTGCTGGCTCTGTCCTCTTTGGACCCTCCCTTCAGGTATTTATAGACATTGACTATATCTCTGAGCTTTCTCTTCTCCAGGCTGAGCAGTCCCAGCTCTCTCAACCTCTCCTCATAGGTGAGATGCTTCAGTCCTTTCATCATCCTTGGGCTCTCTCCAGTACATCCAGGTCTCTCTTGTACTTGGGAGCTCACAACGGGACACAGCACTCCAGGTGTGGCCTCACCAGTGCTGAGCAGAGAGGAAAGATTGCTTCCCTTTAACCTGCTGGCAACACTTTATAAATGTAGTAAGTATTCAAGTAAGTAACTGCTCAAAAAAAAAAAAAAAAAAAAAAAAAATACTGCATTCTGATAATATATTACTGTAAATTTCTGTATATACTCTCAAGCCTGTGTTTTCCACTTGTGATAGAAACAGAATCTATTAAGCTATGAAGGAACCACAGCATCTCAGAAACACTGTGATAAGGATCACTACAGGATAAAATGTTGCAATCATTTTCATAATTTTCAAAGACAATGATAATGTCTTATACAACCCACATAAGTAGCATGTTTCCATACACCTTCCTACACTGCTTCCTGCATGAAATGTTCCCAACAGTGTCTTACATTATTATAAATCAGCAGCAATCACTATAGCTCCCAGCACTATCAATCTACAGAGACACTACAAAAGTCACCTAACATTGTACCACCAGATGTTAGGGGAGATTTCATACATCAAGTTGAATGCACAGGTGTCACCTGGAATAATTTTTGTGAGAAGATTTTTTTATACCAGTTATATAATTGTTTTCTATGAAGTCATTAATACATATCTGTGATGGTCGGTTTCTCCTTATTATGGCAAGTTCAGTGGTTCTTTCCACCAGATTTCACAGTGTAGCATAAAATGAAATCATTAAAACAAGTATGTTTACCAAGCATTCCCCATTTTAATGAAGGAAAGAAGCTCAAGCTTTTCTTGAAGCATTTAATTTGTAGTGGATGACTTCTTAGCAAAGCTGACTGCTAATTTGTTGGTGTCCTTCGAGCTACTGTAGCACCTTCTGGGTAATTATTTTCCAAAAACTCTTACCCCATTTTAGCATTGCCACCAATTCCATTGGCCTGCAGAGGACAGAAAGGAAGTTACAAATCTCACCACAACACACATGAACTTCCTGGCTGTAATCAATCTTATGAAGGGCTGTGTACATTTTGTGCTGGGACTCCCTCACTATCACCTACAGTATGCAATGCACAACTTGCCTGTCTGCCAGGTCAAAAATTTCTCCTGGCAGCTCCCAAGTTAGACTCTGGTAATGTTTCAGTACTTCATCTTGGAGTATCCAGGAACATAAATGTTTAGGAGAACAGCAGTTCTCAACTTCTTCATGCCACACGTTGTTTTCTTTAAGTAAACTATTCTAACAACACTGTGTTTGCCAAATCCTCTTCTGATGTACAACCAGGGGAAGGACAGAAATTTCTATATCCTTTAACACAACTGAGCAACAGCTGAAGAAACTTGAATTCTGTCCATGGTAGAAGCATTCCAAGTAAAGCAGGACACAGCCTACTTCACTAACCCACGTAGATCTATATTCAGGATTTTACAAATGCCATGGCTCAGTTTGGTGTTTGTTTTTGAAAAAAAAAACAAACAAACAAACCAACCAAAACAAGTCAAGAAGTACTGTTTGGAAGAATGCCAAAGTTTGGCACCTATTTCTTTAGGTCAAAGAAGAAAAATAAGGCATGCACAGGGTTTCCCTCAAATGGAATTCAAAACTTTTTTCAGTTTCGTTGGCATTGGCATTCGTTGCTATCAGCTTCCTGGTGAATTGAAGAGCGTCCATGTGGTCCGGGATGCAAGACCAGCTCCTAGTGCTGCATAAATATTTGAATAAATATTTGTAGTGGTTCAAGGATTATCTTTCCCTGTCTGAAGTGTAATTTGAAAAAAAAAACAAATGTAATGTAATTCTAATGTAATTCTAATGTAATAAAACTAACAAAAATCAGTAGCATTTGTTCATTTAAAAGAGATGCAGAAGGTGGGCATTAAAAGAGATGCAGAAGCTTCATCTGGGTTTACTGAAGAGCTGACTATGACCATGTACCATGACTTTGTCAACTAATGTTATCCCTGGTGGTCCAACTGCCAACACACCTCTGCCAATCCTGCAGACAAGGTCCCATCAGCATTTTCTCGAAATCAAAATGAGAATGGCAAGAAAGGTGTTCTACACTGTTCACAGTGGGAAAAAAAAGTATATTCAGAAAGTTGCTTTTCTTTTCATGCTTACAATACTTTCTTTTTTCTTTTTTTTTTTAATAAGCCAGTGGTCAGATTCTGTAAATCCTCAGCTTTTTACATTCACATAGCTCAATCTACTCAACGTCTATCTGCATGCTCCAGAACTCTTTCCCACCTTTGAAATATTAAGGTAGCTCCGAAGAACAGTGGTCTGTGCTTTAGTCCAGGTTCATTAGAGATGAAAGAAATTGAGAGGATGGGAACAGCAGACAGTGAGAAGGGCTTCCCTCCTTTCTGTCTTTTGGAAATCAAGCGGAGAACACGAAACATAATCCAATTATAACTACGGTCTTGAGGCAAAAACTAGGGAGTAAGAAACAAGTACAGGCGGGTCCCAGCAGGACAGGAAACCAAGGCGGTCTGCTGGGCACATCACAGTATACCACAGTAGAAGACTGCGGAGTTAAACACTACCACTTGCGTTGGTAACTCAGCTCTATGCTCACCTTGGGAAAAATAAAAACACACAAACAAACACGCAAAAAGGAGCAAAGAAGGAATTAGGACTTCTCATTACCTTTTGTCCATAAGCTCCAAGTTAAGAACCCAAATCTCTGAGCAAAAGGGAATTGGGAGGAAGACAATGCTGATGCCTCAGAGCTTTTTAGATTTTTAAATTTTTGTAGATTTTAGAAGTAGATGTGCAGTGAATGTAGATTTTAATGTAGCTGTATTGTACCCCTTACCCTGTAGCATAATGTTTACACATACCCAACCCTACTACCCCATTTCATATCAATCCCTCTAAAATTCCATTAGTGTTTAGTCTTGTTTTCAAGGTACAATTGTAGAAAAACACCTTAAGGCCTGAACCAGAAGATATCACATAGACATAGTGACCTTCAAGCCCAGAACTTTGGATAAACTCCAAGGACTGTACATGCTGCAAAGAAGAGGAAGATGAGGAAGAACGGGTCCCATACACCCCCAGAGTCAATTCCTGAAGGGGCGTGTCAGGGGACAGAACGGGGCAGAACTGGGGGGTGGACGGAATTGGGATTGGATGGACCTTATTATAAAATCATAGAACCACTGTCTGAAGAGGCATGTGTGGTATGTATTCCTCTAGGCCTACGGACTCATTAAAAGACCTGCTCTCTTATCTTATCTCCTACACTAAATTGGCCTGGAGTCTTTTTCTCTGCGGTCTTTTAGGCAACAATGCTAACAGCAAGAATGGCTATTACCTGACAAATTAGCTAAAAGACAGCTTTCCCCACAAAGGTTCTTAAATAGAGACAACATAAGTGTTTACTTACTTGTCAGTTCTAGCAGCTACGCTAAAGCCATCAATAGCATTGAGGTGTAAGAAAAATGGCAAAAATATCAAATTGATAAAACTAGCATTTACAGTATCAACACAGTAATGAGAAGTACTTATATAATAAAACTAACCACTTGGAAACAAAGATTGGTGAATGCAGAAGCGATAATCGCTATTCAACTTTCTCTTTGGATATTTTATTTCATTGGTGGACAGAGAGAAATTCATAAAATGCACAGAACGTAAATAGAACTAGCATAAGACTTTAAAGGATTCTTATGCCCTTCAGTCCTTTGCCTCAAAGCCAACGTGATATTTGATTTTGCCTTCACCAAGGCACATACACTTATAGGTCTGGGGGAGTTTCAATTGATTCTACAGAAAAAATTGTTCCAATTTACTCATAACCAAAGTACGGAAGCAATTATAAAACAATTATAAAACAAGCTGACATTCTATCTTCCCCCCTCCTCTTCTACTAAGTCTGGAAGATACTTACCAAAGAGAATTAATGGAAAGCCTTCTGAGCAGTGAAGGTGGACACTGCTCCTGTCTGCACTGGAGAGCTCAATCCACTGCAGCAGCTTCCAGCTGCCTTAACTACACCTATGCCAGGACAGAAAGGTCATCGGTGCCTACGTCCAGACATTGGAGCATGGTCATTGCTATTGCTGCAATGGTCTCTGGCACACAGCATAAGAAGGCAGCCAGGGCACAGCTGGTGCATTCTGGAGGCAAAGAGAGTCTGGAACAAACATGGTCTCGAGGACAAAAAGTGGTCTTCAGCAGTTTTGTTCACTAATTCCCAGCTCATGCGCTGTGAGAGCTTCCAGAATTCACTAAGCACAACCTCAGCAATGAAATTACTCCAATAAATTATAGTGGTAAATATTTGATGGACTGAGTACCAAGTATGGACAACACCAGCTGCTGTCAGGTGTGTCAGGTGTGACTGTTGCTTTAGCCAGAGGATTTCCTCGACCCTGCCTCTACCTGTCCTCAGGATTATAAATAATAATACTCCTCTTGCTCATTGCCTCCATGAACAACCAACATACTCAACAGTTTCCCTTCAATTAGAATGGAAGCCTAAATATAATCATCAAGATTACTTTCTTGCTACTGCTTCCAGTGGCACAGTTGCAATGCTGATAGAGCTTCTAGAATGATGCACAGAAGGTTTCACCATACTTGTTCCAGTCCTGCTTGAGTCAATTGCAAAAGCCTGTGATCATTCTGTATGAGTCAAAATTCTCTGGTACAAAACCACCAATAATGTCCTACTTGCAGTTTGTGTTCTTTCAAACACAGATCATAGTGAGTTTTAAGTATTTATACAGAAAATTTCAATAAAAAGCAACAAGTGAACAAAGAATCACAAGACACATTTCAGATAATTTTTTTTCCTGTATGAATAGGCTACCGTTTCTTGCTGCAAATATTAAGCCTTTGTAAAACTTTTACATCTATTTCTGTATTGCTGCTATAGTTTATTACAAGTTCATTTCCAAAACAAAGTATAATTCAGTGACTTAGTCAGCTGGAACCTTCCTCCTGATCCTGTTCATGTACGGTTCAGAATTCAGCATCAATGTCCGAGACATGCACTGACTTTTAATGCATAAAATTAACTCTGGATGCAGCCCATATATGCAGTACTTACATACAACACTTAGATACTTACAGACAATACGATATATATTAAATTGACACATACTTTCCAAGACTGGTAGGTACCAGATGGATCTGTCTGGTGCAGTTCAGGACTCCTGCTGCTATCAAAGCCCACAGTCAAGGTAGATATACTGAAAGTTCTATAGCCATTGGCTTTGTGTGCAGCACTCTGGGAAAGAGGACCAGTTTTGGCATCCCAGAAAATTAAGAAATTTACTGACCCAATACACAAGCAAAACAGAAGACTGAAAGGCTAGGTCCAGGCATCCATCATAAAACTCTTCATTTCCAATACATCATACAGCTTATTTCCAATCTTCAGAAGTTAGTCTGTGATCAGTGTTCTAAGTGCACAACTCCATTCAAGTCATGCACAGGTAACTGAGGTCAAACAAGCTTCACTGTAAAGAAACTACTCCCTGTTAAATCCACACAAACTACAGGAATTGAGGTTGAATCATACCAACCTTTAACATGATCTCAGGCACAGTTGTGAACAGATTTGAAGGAACATCTCAGCTGGTTGCAATCAATCAGCCTGCTCACAGGTGTTCTGATAGTCTTTAGTATTTGAAAACAAGAAAATGCATCTGTGAATTTTACATTCAATTTGGCCTTTCACATTGCTCTCTTCTGTAAGGGATGTTATTGCTGTCTTCTTTTTAACTTCGTATTTTTATCTTGACTCTTTTATACAGTAACATAGTTTGGTCTCTCTCCTTTATTATTTTCAAATTATACAATAAAGTTCTTCACAGATCTATACATATGTAGAACAGTTATGTTTGCTGATGCTCCTTAAAATAAAAGAGCTTATAATGGTGATTTTTCTTTTTGTGAAAAACAGTGATATTAATTTTTTAAGAAATGCAAAAATACCTTAACCTTATTTCATTATTTTTACATATAATAAGAAGAACTACCAATTTGTTGTCAATACTGTGGATTGTCTGGCACTTTTAACCAGAAATCCGCAAGTGTCAAACTATCTGCTAAAGTTGCAAAGCAGTGTGTGATAGATTTTACTGTGGCTGGACCCTCAAGAGCCAGTTTATGGTGCTGTTAATCACCATTCTGGCTCCAGCAGCCAGGTCCGTACAATCATGGTGATAAAGTAATCACAAAGACTCTTTCATTAACTAGCAACAAATTCAAGAAGGAGCAAATCATTGCAACTTTTTTTTTAAGTCAGAAACCGCTGAGGAAGCAATGTAGATGAAGACAGAGACAAATTCGTAACAGCACACAGGAGTAACCTTCTTCTGAGAAATAGCAGTTTTAAGTCAGTTTCACGCTCTAATAGTTTTTAAGTTTACAGAAAGTTAACCTGCAAAATTAAATATGGATTTAGCTGCTCCAAAAACACATATGAGGAGCACCCTCTTCCCTAGCGTACCACACATCATGGTTTTGGTATTGTACCATTCCTGCCATCCCACAGTACCAGGAAATGGGGCTACAGCACTGTAATAGTGTGTAAGAAGAGAGGGTTGCTGCGGTACATCTTTATTCTTCTTCATTACAAGCTACTGTAGAAAATCCAAAGCATAATACCACATTTACAACTTGCCTGACAGTAAAGCCAGCTGAGTAAGTTCCTTACTTCCCAATTTCCTAGTCAATCACTCTCTGGTGTAGTTCTTAATTCTCCCATTCTCCCACGAAGTCATCTACTTGTGAGGCCAGTGAAAACACGCAGCTTGCAAAAGTGAAAGAAAATTAATTTTTTTTAAGTTAGATCATTTTGATGAGCTGTTTACTACAAAAAGCTGAAAATTTCTTCAGTCACTTGGCTCCCTTTCTTGGGGAGCAGCTCCATGTTCAGCGTCAGCCAATGTAAGAGTACACTGCTATTAAAAAAGAGATTCTCCTATCTCCTGCCCTTCACTTTATCTTTTCATTCTCTCCCTGGTTTAGGATGATCTGTTTTGCAGCTGTTAAGTCAGATCACTGTGTTGACTCAACTCAGAACTAAATTTTCTTTGACAAGCTGAGTTTTGTTTTTATCCTTTCTGAAAGCATGTAAAGAGGACAGTTAAACATCCTGATAGCACAACCTAAGTGGAGATTGACACAAAATACAGCAGTTCTGTTCTTCCCAAAAAGTTCCACACAGACATTGCTGCAGTTTCCCTTGAACTGGATTTAACAATCACACAGCTTTGTGGCAACTCACCATAAAAAGAATTCACTTTACATCAGATCACTGTTATCTTCAGTTGCACCTTGCATGGTTCGGTTGGTTAGGTGTAACATCAAATTGCACCCTCAGTGGGTGGCAATAATGGCTTGACCACCAATAAAGGACAGGTCCATCTCCTCCCTCAACTTCTTCCTTCACTCTCTCTTTCCCTCACAGGGTTATGGGATTCATGTAATTGCACATTGAATCAATCCAACAAGAAAATGAAGAGGGTTTTTTTTTCTGTGAGGTTGGTGAGCTGAGTCAACTCACAAAGGTTCCAAAGCAGCCTCAGAAGGAAGTGCCACACTCAGAAACACACACTAGTATGGGAATTTAGACTGATCTAAGTCAATGCTACTGTGGCTTTCCTCTGAATTGCTTCCTCTGAGGCTCTGCTGGCTCTCACCTGGCCTGGGTGAGACACTGCAAGAAATCTTCTCTTCTTGGCTTATCTCTCTGCCCTGCAGATCTTCCATCCTGGTTTACCCCAGCCCAGCCAGGCAGCAGTGCCAGCACAATGGAAGAGCACAGCCTGGTGTAAAACCTTTGCCTTGCAGCTGCAGCTAGCCATGACCAGCCAGTTTAGTGGTCACATGGAACTGTACGATGAGATGAGATGAGATGAGATGAGATGAGATGAGATGAGATGAGATGAGATGAGATGAGATGAGATGAGATGAGATGAGATGAGATGAATGCTCTAGAAAGTTTCGCTTACAATATGCTGAGTTTCCATGCAGTTCTGCCTTCATTGAGTCCTCAACTGAAGGAAAGTATTCCTTGGAGAGGCAAATGTTTGAAAGTGCTGGCTTACACATGTATGGAACAGGGGTTTCATTTATGAAACAGACATGTCAAAAGGTAGCATCTAGGGCAGAGGAGGAAGGCAGCACAGATCTAAGCCCAGAGTTGTCTTCCAGGTCTCCAGGAATATTTCCAGTATCATCCTGTCTTTTTTTGACAAATTTGATCTCTAGGTTTGCCTTTCTTGTCCCTTTCAGTGTGCCTATTGCCATTGCAACTCATACAGAGCAATTTCTGCTATCCAAGAGGCTTGTCCCTGATGACAAGATGCATTCTAAAAGATGATTAAAAGAAACCCAGGACCGTTAATTTTGAAAAATCAAAATGATTCCCACTAGCCCCATAATAATCCCTCTTCTATAATTAAATTATTTAGAAGCCTTCATATCCTCATACCAATCTCCCAAACCATGTGTCCATGTTCACAATATTTTTCATAAATTCAGATTTTAAAGGTTTTGAGCAATAGTTCCTTATTCCTGCAAAAATACATATACACTAATAGCTAACCTGCATGTGACCATATTTAAAAAATTACACAAAACCACATTCTGTCATTATTAGAAGACTACTAGTATTTCATAATAAAGTGTAGATTACATTATTGAAAAAAAGATCCTTTTCTTATTCCTATAGAATAAAACCACAAGAGGCATAGGTATTATTTTGGCCCACATTCCATCAGCAAGGCTTCTATTAGAATTTTTCTTACTGATATTCAAAGCAAACTCAGTTTGATTTTCTGAATGACTTAATAGTAAGATACATTGGTATTTTACTTGCAAAATATATTGCAATTATGGGACAACAGTGTGATACTTTATTCTAGAGTATCTTTTTAGATGAGAGGCATGCTTTAAAATTTCATGCTGAATAAAAGGAAAAGAGAGTGGTAAAAAGCATTGCTACATCCTTAAAACAACATAAATACTAGAAGTCAACATAGTTACTATTTTTTTTTCCTGTTTTCCTATGCTGCTTATAGAAAATTGCAGCCAGTTCTTATTTGTATGATAGTTCAGAGGCAGTTTACCTATTTCTAGCATGTACTCCTTGTTGTCCTCATTTTAAGGGAAAATACAGGCCTGTAGTTCCAACCTCGTAAATACCAGCTATGGACACTGTAATTAAAGTGAATTTGTGTGTGCTCCCTGTTGCTCTTGGAGCTCAACCTTCCCTCACCTTTTGGCGCGCCTACTCCTGCGAGCATGCAGGGAGAGCCTTCTGGTCAGGCAGGAGGACACCTCATATGCCAGGGGCATACTCAAAGATTTTGTCATCATTTTGCCTGCCTGGAACAGTTGCACACCTGCTTTCCTCAGTGGTACAGCAGGGAAAGAGAGATGCTCCAGCAGCCATCATCCCTACAGGCCAGACTCCCCCCCGTGGATGCAGTCTCCTTTTTCTCACAGCAGACCTCTACTCTGAGGACCCTCTTCTCACAGACTGCACTCACACAAAGCATTTCCTTCTCCTTTTTGCTCCCACTTGAAAAGAAACACCCGTGAATAGATGCAAGAAGGCCTGCATGGATGAACACAAGCAAGGAGCTCCTGACAAAACCCAAACATAAAAATTAAGTGTATCACAGGTTGGTGGTACACTTGGAAGCAAGGACAGGGGATCTGGTGGAATAAAGAGACACCGAGCATGCAGAGAGGGGATATTTTACCAATCTCAGCCTTAGACAGTATCTCTCATAACAGTCTCATAGGCAAACTGATGAAATACGGACTAAATAAGTGTACAGTGAGGTGTACTGAGAATTAGCTGAACTGCCAGTCTTACAGGGTTGTGGCCAGCAGTATGGAGTCCAGCTGGGGGCCAGTCAACAGTGACACAGCTCAGAGGTCAATACTGGGGCCAATACTGTTTAACTTCTTCATTACTGACCCGGATGCCAGCAGAGAATTGGACCCTCAGCAAGTTTGCAGATGTTCCAAGAGTGGGAGGAGATGCTGGCACATGCAAATGATGTGTGTCTTTCAGGGGACCTCAACAGGTTGAAGAAATAGGCAGCCATGAACCTCATGAAGTTTAACAAAGGGAGGAGCAAAGTCCTGTATCTGGGGAGTTACAACTCCATTCACTAGCTCACATTGGGGGATGACTGCTCACATTGGGGGATGAAAGCAGCTTTGCAAAAAGTACCTGGGAATCTTGTTGGACAAGGTGAATGTGAGAGGGCAGTAATACTGCCCTGTAGTAGTTCAGTTGTCTCCTCTGTCCTTCATGGTTATGAGTCTTCAGAAGGCTGGAAATGATGCAGATGCACAAGTGAGAGTCCCCAGAACAAAAGTGTGCCTATACACTGCAAATGTGTTGCCTTTTAACAGATCTAAAAGTTTAGTGATCATAAAGATCACTGCTACTTTTTCTTCAGCACAGCTTGGCAGTGCCTTCTCATGTTTGTCTTTTCTGCTTCGCTTTCAGCATTCAAAAAATGAGGAAGTTAGTGAACTGTAGCACTTTGCTTCTGTGTCCTAAAATAAAATACTAACCTCTAAGAATACTTGAAGAATTTTCATCGCTAAGGAGGCTTAGATTAGATGTTCTGCTATTTTTTATTTATAGCGTATGTTCCAAGTAGCTGGAGAGTCCCTTTTGAAGAATAAAATCAGGACATGGTAAGATTTTCTCACCACAGATGTTGCACTTACTCCCATTACTGCAAACTGCTGAACATGCTCTGAGTTTCTTTATTCTAAATATTTATACTTGCAGACTCAAGCGACAGGTAGTAGAATAAAAATTTAGTATCCAAATAATTTTTTTTCTGGGTTTGTTATTGCCCCTCTGGAATATGGCAAAGCCACCAAATATCCTTCTAGTGTGCAGTGCTGTTTTGTACTTCATTTTACACTAGAACACACAGGCTTGCATTTCAGGTGCTACTTCTTATTAATACTCCATACAATAGCCAGTGCAGAATAAAAAAAACAACAAAATTGGGGGACAAAAAACAGACAAGAAGCTGGTAGAATAAATTCAAGACAAATTTATCCTGTTACTGTGATCCCTTTTAGGAAGCAAAAAGCACCATTTACCCTAAACCCCACTCTGATACTGTTGTGTATTTTAATAACAAATTACTGGTTTTTAAATAAACAGAATTGGTACATCAGCCATTTACACAGGCAGACCTTCAGGTGCAAGCTTCATTTTGCAACAAGATGAATTAACTGGGCATGTAGGAAATCCCGGAAAAGTTATGAGATTACTAAGTTCAGTTCGTGAAGAAATACCACACCAAAACCAGCATTTTTTCCTTTTGCTATTTTCCTTTTTAATCTACTGAAAGACACTTCTTCCTTGGGATCTGCTCTGTTACCTGATGGTATCGCTGATGCTACCAAACACATGCATAAACACACCCCTTTTTTTTTTTTTTAATTGCAAGATGAAAAGTTGTCTATCCTGAAAAGGAGGCTCAAATTCACTGTCATCCTATTGGCAGTAGATTCTGAGCTATCACACTTACCACAGTAAAGAAAGTGGGTGGGGTTTAGTCATTTGAAGTGAATGCACAAAATGAGGTGCTGTCACCAAACGAACTGTTACAGGCTTTATCTGAGAAACACCTGACTCATGGTAATAATTTTTAGATTTCATACAGAGACCTTTAGTCAAGAAGGTTTTTAAGCAGGTGGTGCTACCACAAAATTCTTCACTGTCCTCTTTCCTGTGTATGTAGCTTCATAAATACTAAGTCTGAAATTTTTAAATGTTAAATGTACATTTGAAAACACTGATGAACCAACGTTCTGTATTTTCCTGCTTGTGAATGGGAATGTCCGTGACTTTATGGAAACTGGGATAATAAAAGTGGCAGAAAACAATTTGTTACCAAGAAATACGAGTTGGAAAACATGGGAAAAAAAATCTTTCAGAAAAGGACTGATCCTCCTCTTTCTGCATTCTTCTCTCTCCAAAAATATGACATGCCCAAATGCACATCAACAAAAAAAGACTACACTGACAAAAGCTGGAATAAGAGCTGGAAGAAAGATCTGACTGAAACATGTTTGCATTTGAAAGTCTTGATGGTTGTCGAGATTTATGCATCTAAATTACAAGTAAATAATGTTAAGGTTGTGAGTAACTCACAAGAGCGAAGAAATGTGCAATTAATGGGAAAATATACCATATGTCCTTTGATATCTAGGCATATTGCAGTGCATTAAGGAAGTCATAAAAGAGGCATCCTGTTGTGGTTATGTGTTCTGAGACATGTGGCACATTTCCATTGTAGCTATCTATTTCCCTGCTTGTATGCATCTGTGCCATTATTTAAATGTTGATTTTGAATGTGAATTTCCCTTTGCATGGTAAAAAAGCCAAAGCTTTCATTTTAAGGTTCCTGAACTGTGGCATCCCACAGACCTATTTTTTTTTTCCCTCTACTCAAAACAAATCTGAATATGTGGAAGAAGAGAATGGAACATTCAGATCCTAAAAGCAGTATTTATGTGGCTGGCATGTAACCCACATTGTCCCAAACACTGTGATCACCGAGATACCCCAGTGCACAGTATTTTATTCACAGTGCTGGGGTAACCAGTGAATGACATCTAGATGTCACACTTGTGGAAACAGAAAAACATTTTGTGGCATTCCCAGTGTTCAGTGTACTGCAGGGGAACATGTTTGCTCTCCAGTTGTTTGGAGATGCCTGTAGCCTTGGGACACTTTCAGACACTTCACCAGTTCTCCAGGGCCAAGTATATGTTTCTGCCAAAAAAAATAGGTCCTCAGAATTCTGTTAGCAATGGGCTAGGAGATGGTACCTACTGATTTGGCCATGGCCATCATGCATTCTTCATTCTTCGTTGCTGTTTGTAGTAACTAGAAAAAGTACCCTTTTAACACAGAGATATTAGAACACTTCCCCTATGAGTTCACTCCAAGATCATACAAAAATAACCATGAATCACTACGAAGCATATCAACTTTAGAAAAAACAGGTTTCCTCAACCCTTTTTACTATTTTTGGTTTCCTGGAAGTATTATAGTGGTGATGATAAAATGTGTGTGGAAGACAGTAGAAATGGACCAAAATAGTCCCAAAAAATGTATCCACATTCCATGGTGATAAGGGAAGTGGTCAGAAACACAGTCAACCTAAGGGACATGCTGGCATTGCTCCTCCTTGGCATGACCTACAGTGTTAGGATTGGGCCAGAGACATTTCCTGGAGAGAAAAGCAAGCCAGATTAGCATCACATCAACTCAGGATCCTGTATAATCTGAAGAGACAGGGCAGAAGAAGTGCCATTCTGGTAACAGAGAGCATAAGGCCCAAGCAGTGGGCCCTTGGAGAGCGTGGTGCTGTAGGAATGCAAGAACGGCTTGGAGCCAGCAGCCTGGGAACTGGTTGTCAAGGGAAAAAAGCAAGGAGTGACGGGCAGCTGCAGTACACCCTCAGTCAGCAGAGCCAGGAAGACTGATCCTCATGGGGCTAGGGAAAGGAGCCAGCCTAGGAACAGTCTGAGGAGAGAGCATGCCAGTTGGGAAGCAGCTGTACAGCCACGGGGTGGCCATGGATGCCACTGACAAATGTGTGCTATAACCCAAAGGGCTGGCTAGCGCTGGAGGGAAGAGCCAGGGCCTTCAGCCAGCAGCAGCTGAGGAACAGAGAGCAAGCAATCCACCGAGTAAGATGCATGTTTTGTGTTGTGGTGTCCTGTCACCGAGTAGTGAGCATCCTGTCAGCCACAGCAGCACACACCTCTGCCAGCCACAAGAGCAGGAACCAGTCTGCAAAAGGCAGGGAATTCTGTACCCACAGCCTATGGTGTGGCACTGGAATGCACACAGGCTAAGCAGGGCATGTGCTCGGGAAAAAGCAGGTTTAAAATGCTTTAGTCGGGGTCTTTCAACGTCCCTTACCCACTACCCTATGAAATTCCTCATTCTTCTAAAGAATTGTCTGACTTCGCAAACTTGCTCATGAGGCTCTTTGGCAAAACCGAGATTCCCTCCAGTGGCTGCACTGAAATAAACCAAGGCTGGTTTAAGCACTTCCAGCGTCTGCCATTTATATTCAAAATTGCAGCAGGAGCTGCTTTTCCTTGCTCCCTTTCGCTCCCACTCCCTGCGGCCAACCGGCTCGTCAGGGAAAGCAGCTCCAGGTCAGCGAGGTGGGGACGCACAGCCGCTCCCGCCAACTTCTCACACAACTGCTAGGATTGAAGGGACCCCTGGAAATCATCCAGTCCAAACCCCTGCCAAGGCAGGGTCACCGAGAGCAGGTTACAAAGGAACGCGTCCAGGTGGGTTTGGAATGTCTCCAGAGAGGGAGACTCCACGGCCTCCCTGGGCAGCCTGTTCCAGTGCTCTGCCACCCTCAGCGTAAAGAAGTTCTTCCTCGTGTTGAGATGGAACTTCTTGTGTTTTAGTTTAGGGCCATTGCTCCTCATCCTGTCGCTGGGCACCAATGAAGAGTCTGGCCCCATCCTCTTGCATCGCACACGGCAGGAGTGTCACAGCGGCAGC
Organism: Oxyruncus cristatus; assembly: GCA_013399855.1. Classification (NCBI taxonomy): domain Eukaryota; kingdom Metazoa; phylum Chordata; class Aves; order Passeriformes; family Cotingidae; genus Oxyruncus; species Oxyruncus cristatus. Next base: position 291,760 of record VXAY01006327.1, on the reverse strand, counting down.
AGCACCTCCGCCAGCGCACCGCGACCGCCGACTCCGTCACGGCCCGGCCGCGCCAGGCGAGCACCCATCGTACCGCCCATTCCCGCTCCCCTGCGGCGCCTCCCGCCCCGCCC
>VXAY01006327.1:1454-290872 GCA_013399855.1 Oxyruncus cristatus | reverse complement strand
GGCCTTGCTCGCTTTGCGCGAAGTCGGGCCCAGCGGGGCACTTGTTGAGGGGTCCCCGGGCCGGGGGAGGCGCCGGGCGGGGGCGGGCGATGTCCCTGAGCACCACCACTCCCCCCCCCGCCCTTCTTCCACCTCGGCTGCCCCGATCGACCCCGCGGGCCTGAATTAACCCGAAGGAACTCGGCCTGGACCCGGAGGAGTCGAGTAAGTCCCTTCTGGCGAGGGGGGGCCTGACCGTGGGACCGCAGCCGGGCTGTTCCAGACCCTTTGCCTGACTTCGGGCTCTGCGGGGCAACCGGCGGCTCCAGCTCCCGACTTGGTCGGTCAAGTTAATGCTCCCTCCCCCTGAACCTGAGGTGTGATTAAAGAAGAACATCGCTGCCGGAGCCAATGACAGCGGCTCCGGACGACTCCATTTAAGCTTTTGTGGGAGGGAGCAAGTTAACTCGTTAAAGCGCTCGAAGAAAAGCACGTACAGGATTTGTAAGAATCCACAGTGTTTTCTATGAGCAGAAATAAAGGAATATGTTCAAGTTCACTAGTAGGTGGGTGATATTTGGATATTTTGCTGAAGACTCGCACTGTCTTTTGTGTAGGTAGCTGTGAGTCAGACACATCTCAGATTACTACAAGGTCCTTGTATAGTAGGAGCCTTTTGGGTAAAATACAGCTAACCTCTGATTTAATATAGAACTAGAGCATCAAAAAAGTAGGTGTTTCAGGGATATGGACCTCAGAGAAGACCCCAGAATTATAATGGAGTTCTCCCGGAGAAGTCGGTGCTTGAGAATTGTAGATGAAAAATATATACCCACTGGGTGGAAAGCTGCTCAGAGGTAGTCTGTAGAGACTTCAGGTCACTGAGGTCCACAGAGAGAATAGAGACAAGTTTTTCTTGTGCTGTAGTCAAACCACTAATTTGATGGTGGTATGCTGGCAAAATCCTAGTGTAGTTAAAGCTGAAGAATATTTGTAACGTACATAAGCTGTCAGAAGCCCTGGAGGTACCTTCATCCACCTGGAAACTAAATTCTCTTTTGATGGTAGGTGTTTATAACTATTTCAATTTTCTATCAGCAAAGGCTCAATTAAACTTGTATAAAACAGTTGTCTGCAGCCCCATCTAGGATACAGTTATACTCCTTGTTCCCTTTCCTCTTGGCCCTAGTATTCCTTCCCCCACTCCCAGCCCTTCCTCCCCAAGAGGTCCAGCTTACATGGCTGCAGTGAAGGATGCAACCATCAAACTGGCAGTCTCAAGGTCTGCCTGTCTGCTAAGCCTCTGCTGCGCAAGACATTCTGAGGAGAACCTTGATTCAAGGCTTTCTTTGCGAGTGCTCTATTAGGCTTTGGTGTCAAAGGTATTATCTCTTTTTCCCTTTTTTTTTTTTTTCTGGTGAAAGTGGCCACTGTGTTTCTTATAAAAGTTGAAGTTAGTACATGTGTCATGTGTCTGTGTAGCAGTGGGTTTGTGATCCTCTTTGGGGAGTGCAGCGGCAGCTTTGCCTAGTTTCTGAGGCTCACATAGTAACTGAAAATACTGCAGTCATGTCTGTGTTTAGTGCTTAATGACTGTGTTTCCAGATCCAGCAGTTTCAAGCAAAATACTTGCGCTGGGATAATTCCATTCAGTTCTGGTGGATTCCTGGTTAAGAAAACTTGCCTGGCTGGTTCATTCTCACGTGGATAGAAGGCCTGAGTGGACTGCATAAGTTTTCTGACTCCATACACTTTTCATAGGAGAGGTAGATTAGTCAAGAAAAAAAAAAGGTGTCAGTACTTATTTCTTTTTTTCCCTCTCTGTAGAATTTTTTTAGATTTGATTCCTAGGGAAGTGAAGGTCATGTAATGATGTGCTTTCCTTGTAAAAGCATGAACCTAGTCATGGCTAGTTTCAACCATGTTTGGAAGGAGAGAGTATTAGAGGTGGTTAAGATTCTATTAAGTTTTGTGAAATTCTGCAGCTGGGTAAAGGGATCTAAACTAGCTTTCCAGTAAAAGAAAGCAAAGGAATAAACTGATGCAAAATTTCCCATTTGGCAATAAATTTTCTGTTTTGTTCAGTTGACTGGAATAACTTTGCTTGTAGCTCAGATTAGCTGTGGTTCTGCTGAGGCTCGTCTGATCAGAGTGTGGGACGGGGGTTAAAAAGACAAGTGTGGGGATGTGCAGCTGTAGGAAACCAGGCTGGGTTTTTTTCCTGTTCATGTGACTTTGTGAACTTTCTGTAGAAGATTGTGAGACTGGCCATTTTCCATGATTTTTAGAGCTTTTTGTGTCAGACAACTAATTCATATGTTCATTTTTGGGGACACTTCTGAAGTATATCTGAACTATTGTGTCCGTTTTTTCTGATTCTGGCCAGGACAGGGTTATTTTTTGCGGTAGGTAGCCAGGAGGGGCGTGGCTGGGATCTGGGGGCTATTCTGTACCACCTTACCTCAGGCATGTGGGAAGGGGTCCCTTCCAGATCGAATAGCCTGGTGGGGTCAGCTATTTTCGGGGGTCCTGTGTGGTGAGCACTCACCTGTGAATTGTTCACCACTCTTTTAGACTCTGTTATTAATGTTGTTGCTGTTACTGTTTGTTTTCTTGTTTCACTGCTGTTTCCAGTAAATTGTTCTTATCTCAACCTGTGATCTTTAGCTGTTGTGCCTCCAGTTCTCCTCTCCAACCACCAAAGGGGCAGAGGGGAAAGTGAGCAAGGGGCGAATGGTTTGTAGTGTTTCAGTGGGAACACTAAATTGGCGAATACCATTGTTCAACCACAACACCATTAAACCAAATATCTATAAAATGCAGTTTGGTTAGAGATTCTTCATGTAAATGTGGCCTAGCTTTCCAGAACATTTCCTTGAAACAAATCTGACTGGTCAGCTCACTTCTCATCAATAACAATTTCAATGCCTTTACTTATTAAATTTATGAACAGTTGCAGGCTTTAGAAGGAGAAGGGAAACTTGGGGTGTAAACTTTTAAACAAGTTTCTTGTTAGCAATCAAATGAAGGAATGCAGAAAACTTCTAAAATTTCTAAGAACTTGATGCAGAACAGGCAAATATTTGAACAGGATGCTTCACAAATATAGCTATGGTAGTGCTATGAAACCCTTAAATTGAAACGAGTAATACTAATCAGAGGGGAAAAATGGGAGTGAGAGAGTGTTCTATAAATAATTGGTGAAGTAGAACTTCCTGGATTACTGCTTTTTGTTGTTGTTGTTTTTAAAAACTCTGAGAAGAGGAGCAACACTCAAAACATGCTTTCAGTGCCTTTCCGCAAAGAATGTGAAACTTACTCCAAACTTCTTTTTTTATTGTTTCAGATGTTGGATGAAAATAACCATCTTATTCAGTGTATAATGGACTATCAGAACAAAGGAAAGACTTCTGAATGCTCTCAGTAAGACCTTAATCCATATCTTCTGTGGACTGGGTGAATTTCCATCTAGATCACCATTATAGATTTGTTTGTCTCACCTTGTAGGAGAACTGTGCTCTGAAGAACAGATAAGTTGTGCTACAGATAAAATTTATGTGGGTTTTTTTATTTGCTGTATGAATATCACTTCTGTTACTGAAATGTTGCAACTTGCCCTTCTGGCAAGTCGATGTCATGATGACAATGCTCGTAAAAATTGGACTGTATAACAAAGATCTTTTTGCTCTGTATCGTAATTACACTTTGGGGAAGAGGTAGCTTTCTTCTCAAACATTTTAAAATCGTGTAGGAAAATGCACCTTTCTTTTTCACGATGGCATGTTTAAAAACTGCCTGCTTTTCACTTGCCCGAGAACAAATAGGCTTGTCTTAAATGTTTGGCTTGCCAAAATATCCCACATGGACTTGCTGTCTGGTGAGAACTGTAGAAGGAGTGAATTTTTAAGGAATGTTATTTTCTCGTTACCCTTTTCTGGCATGAGATGATCATGGCACCCATGTAATCAAATACGGAGTCATGGCACAGACAGAGCATCATAGTATAGTTCAAGTTCCTTGCCAAGAGAATGGGTAGTGTGGGAGTAGGAGTGGAATCATAAATAGTAGGTATTTTTGGTTTAGGGGAATACTTTTGTTCTAGCAAAGTTAGTATACTAAGCTGTTTGCAAGCCTGTAGTTATGTACTTGTGCTCTGTTCCTGCATTTAAGGTTATTTTTGTGACTGGATTAGTTATTGAGATGCAGGACTGTGTTTCTGTAGCAGGAAAACCATTCCATAGCAAACTTCTAAACATCTGAGGAGATGTGTGCACTGGTCTTGGTCACGATTCACATAAATCTGTGATATCTTGCATATTGGAACATAGTAGAAAGAGCTCTCTTTCTCCTCATTTTCATCACAGTGTTTGTGATGAAAATTACGCCAAACAGGCACAAACACAAGAAAGAGCTCTATCTTCTTGTGATTTAGTTTAGGGCAGGAAGTAAAATAGGTGAGAACAGTGTCACCCAGCTTTAGATTTTTTCACGGCAAGACAGAAGTAGAGAATATACAGGCACATTTAGTGGAGACATTGGGAAAGATTGGACAATAGACAAGTGTGAATGGAAAAAGCTTAAGATTCCTAATACCGGTTCTCTTATAAGTCTCTTGGATCTTGATTTACACAGATAGCTTTTTTGATGTGTAGAGTTAAAGTAAATTCTAATGTTACTGTATTTGTGAATTAAGATGTGATTTGCTTTTATTTATTTTGATAGATACCAGCAGATGCTGCATACAAACTTGGTTTACCTAGCCACTATAGCTGACTCCAACCAGAACATGCAGTCTCTTCTACCAGCAGTAAGTACAAAATAGTGTAAAAGTAGGGAATAGATTTCATTTGGATTCTTTGAGCTAAAAAAACCAAAACAACCAAACAAGTGTTTGAGGTAATGACCAAACACTTTGCTTCTGATTTACTCTATAGTGAATACATGATGCAGAGTCTCCTCATGCCATATTTGGAGTGATCTCGGTGCTTAGGTCTTGCTTAAAACGTGACTTGTTCAACTGGAGACTGTTACCATGAATCAGATGTGCAGTGCACAGATTATCTGGCCTCCCTCATGGATAGATTTTGGTTTTTTCCCCTCTCAGCTGAGAACTGTAGCGATGCAGCTCCTAGTCAACAACTACAGCAGTACTCTTTTTCCTCTTACTTTAGGAAAAGATGGGGGTGTGGGATTTTTTTGTATATTTATTATTATTGTATTTTTATTTTTCACTAGAATATCATCCATTCTCTTGCCTAGGTGGAATGAGGCTGGGTAAATTTTTGTCTACTTTTCTATACTGTAGTTGAGTCTCAAATTCTTTGCCTCTCCTGTTTTGGAAAGGAACCTTTTTTTTAAGGTGAGTAGTGATAACATGAAAAAAATAAGGGCTCACAGGCTTGAGACACAGCATTGCTTTACGTTTCTTGGATATTACTTGCAGTCTTTTTAATCTGAATTTTTCTGAGTCTGTCCTCCTGAACTCTGTATTTTGTAAGATCCGTGAAATTTTTCCCATGTTCCATTGTTTATGGAGCAGTGAGGAAAGAAACAGCAAACATTAAAAATATCTTGCTATCTGTTTGCTTTCTGTGTTAATAGGAAAGCTTGGGGAGTTCATTGTGAGTAACACAAGGAAGTTCTTTGTTTTTTGGTAATAAGACTTTTCTTGAATTAATATAGTCTTGATTCATTTCTGTAATATGAAGCTAAAAAGAATGTCTGTAAAACAGCGATTCTTAGACACTAGTTTTCACCAACTGAAATTGAATTACTTTTTCTTTGGTCTCTGGAGAAGTGTTCTCCAATCATTGCTACTAGCAAAGCATCCTTTCAAGTTGGTACCTAGAGGACTATAGAAACAGTGCTTCATTATGTCCAACCTGTTGTGCCTGTAGAGGCTTCTCTTTTTATAAATCCGTGCTTGTAGCTGAGGGGGAGGGAGAGAAACCTTTAAGAGGGCCGTGTGTGTTCCTCAACTAATATGTTTTTTGAGGCTTAATTCATATCCTGGTTCTGATGACAACTGGAAATGAATTTGACCTTATCCTTGTCCCTAGTGAACAGCCCTGCTGTTAAAGTTGAATGTGATGACATTCTCTTCTTAAAAGAAAATGAAGATAGGGCTGGGAAGGGCTTTTGCAGATCTGGACTGAAGTGTATTTCTGATCCTGAGTGGAAGGAACATTCCACACTACTGAGAAAAATAGCATAGTGTTTGGTGGAGGGAGAGGGAGTCCCTTGTGGACAGCTGAGGAGGGGAATAACAAAAGTAGCTTCTTTGGGTTTCTTACAAACTAAAATACAAAATGAAATTTCGATCTTCAGTGTTACCTAAATGTAGACGCACTGACCTACCAAGTAAAATCTTGGAAGATTTCCCTGAAATGTGGTAGCATAAGGAGATAAGATGATTTTTGTTGGGGTTTATAGAATAATATTCTTTAAATTCTTTCTGTCTTCCCAGTAAATTTTAGTTAGAAGAATTTGGGAACATGTGAGCTACTGCTTTCTACAGTGCAGGATAAACTACTTCAGACTCTTTTCCTCTATTGGATTTCCATTTAAGAACTGATGAGGCTCAAGTTGACTTGGAAGTGTTAAGTTTCTCTTCACTATGCTTCTCTATTACCTGTTGAGCAGTTTATTGAATTCAAGGGTTGTGGGTTGCAACAGTTAAATATGGAGAAAGATACTGTCTGTGTAGAGATTTACTATTTTTGATCCTAAGTACATCAATTATGATATCCTAGTGCAGTAACTTTCCATGTAATTAAGGAGGGATTGAGTCTGGATGGCTTCTGAAGGTGGGTTGTATCTCATCTGTTCATCTCTGGAAGATTGTTCCCCTAGTAAACTGTATTTTCTTTTTTGTTTAAATTTTATCTTATTGCTGTTTAATCAGATAAATAAATTCTCAAGAAGTTTCTCAAAGTATTTTGTAGAAAGTAATAGTTGTGTAGTAAAGTGAGGTTCAAAAGAGAATACTGCTGTTAAGGTAGCATTCACACTGAAGAAAAGGGATGAATGACCAGGTTCACTGAAGTTTTTAATACAAGCTAAAATGATTCTAACCTGATGATAACTTCATTGTATTTTCTAACAATATTTATTAGACTTAATGCATAAAGCATTGCTGGGAAAATTGTTGGGGAAAATGTTCGTAGTCAGCTGCTGTGCCTCTGTCCTTGTACTTTAGAATGCACTATTCTAATGAAATGTCTGACATCCTTTCTGAAACTCTGGTGTTGCCTGTAGAGAACAAGAAGTGTAGTGAGCCAACAGTGTTGTGCAGAGAAACGTTTCTGTAAAGGGGACCTGGAAGTGACGAAAAGGTAAAACAGGTGAAGGAAGCACTGCAGGGTCTGGCTGAAGGGAACTAGAAAGTCTTTGAAACTCCAGTGTCATAACAAAGCTGTTGTCTTCATATGCCTGCTAGAGTATTGAATTATGACTTTTGGGGTGAGATCTTCTTTCACATTAAAAGACAAAAAGAGCGTGAGGTTATTCTGGAGTCAGCCAGTCTTTCCTCAGCTGTATGAACAGCAGCATTATTAAGGGCAGGGCTGTTTTGGGATGTCTTCCCATCTGGATAGGAGCACCAACTGAGTCCACCTGTGAAGTTGATACAAGTTTCTGTTTCCTCTCTTAGAGTTGCGGCAGGTATTTCTTTCTTGGATAGCAGAGACTTCTTAGAAGTCTCTTTACCACCACCTTATCAGATAAGCCAGCTTACCAAAAAGGGCTTGCACCACGAGGAACACAACACTGTTGAAGTCTTGTGATATTTCATTAGTGCTGCTTTTGAGGGAGGCTATAACAAGGTATAGGTGTCCTTGAACTATAGAGAGCAAAGGTGCAATTAAAGTGGTAGTGAAGTATTGTGTGCGTGTTCCTAAACACATTAAATCTCAAACTGCAGAACAGGTGTCTTATCCTCTCTGACTTTTATTGTTTTTGATTTCTTGACAGTGGCCTTAAAAAGGCATTGCAAACTACTGAATAAAAAACCACCAGCTTTTCTACTTGGACATTTTGTCTCCCTTATATGTCTTAATTTTGCCAAATATTTATAAGGAAATAACCCATGACTATCACTTTATTTGGTACATAAGGGGGAACTTTCCATTTTACAATGGGCAGGTATTGAGGTCTGCAGGAACTATTTGATTAGTTTTTTTGATTATTTGATTTGGTTTGATTATTTGGGTTTTTTTTTAAATGCAGAAATTTATTTTTTTCAGTGTTTTTTTTGCATAATGCATCCTGTCTTCTGTCAGAATGCAGAGCATGAGATTTCAATGTGTGTTTCAAGAAGGTGATGAAAATAAATTATTATTACTCACTTGTGTAACATACTAGTTTTCTTTTATGTTGGAAGTGCCAGTTTCTTCCAGTAGCAAGCTAAAGTTTCCAAGAAAACTTGTTGTGTGTAAGTTGTAGAAAAAACTGGACATCACATTAAACTGTTTTTCTGAATTTCACAATACTGGAAAGATTATTAATAAACTAATAAGAAAGTGATTTTTTTTTTTCCCCTGCTTGAGATACTTATTTCAAAACTAAGAGTTTTTATAGGACTTGTGAAATCCCTTATTGTGTAAGTTTCCAAACTTGTCACACAGATTAGAGTGGAGTATGTGCCACTTTAGTTACAAAATATTTCTATGTAAAATGGTAATTGCTTTTTATAAACACCCAACATCAACAGGCACTGAAATGCTGTTTATTTCTAGAACAACTGCTGCAAGAGAGAGAACCACTAAACATAATTACTAGCACTAGATGAAAATGTGCCTTCAACTTCCTTATTGGAAGATTTTTTTTTATTAATCTATTTTGTATGTGGGTGGTGATTGTCTTTTTTTTTTTTCCTAAGTTGTGGATTTCTGCAGGCTAAATAGGAATCTTTGACGTTTTCATGATTTCACTCAAACAGTGTAAAGTCTCATGTGATCTTAAACACACTTTATTTTTCAAAGGGGTAGTGTTTAATCTGTGGTTTTAATGAACTTGTGATGTTTCTAGAAACAAACTGGGGTCTTAGGAACTGAACAGTGCACTGTTCTTTTTTGGTAGCCTTTATTTGAACATAAAAGTTGTCTAAAATAGATGTTAATTGAATTATCTTGATACTGTTTTCCTTGAAAAAAGCAAGATGGGATCCAGAAAATAAAAACATGGCTCAGTTTAGTAGCTTTAAATAGAATTTTGAAATAAAATACTTGTTACTAATGATGAGAGGAGTTTTAAATTTATGAAATTCTTGTCTAGTTATGTACTAAATGCCTGGGAAAGTCTGATACCTGTGGTAGTGTTATGGTTTAACCGCAGCTGGCAACTAACACAGCTGCTCACTCACCCCACACACCTTCCCTCTCCTCATAGTGGGATGGGCAGGAGAATCAGAAGAAAAACTAAAACCTATGGGTTGAGGTAAGAACAGTTTAATAATTTAAATAAAATACTATAATAGTAATCACAGAATATGCTGAGTTGGAAGGGATCCATCCGCAAGGATCATAGAGTCCAGCCCTTAGCCCTGCACAGGACCATCCCCAAGAGTCACACCATGTGCCTGAGAGTATTATCCAAACACCTGTTGAACTCTGTCAGGCTTGGTGCTGTGGCCACTTCCCTGGGGAGCCTGTTCCAGTGCCCAACCACCCTCTGGGTGAAGAAACTTTTTCTAATGACTAACCTAAATTGCCCCGACACAACTTCAGGCCATTTGCTTGGGTCCTGTCACTCATCACCACAGAATAATATAACTGTGATTAAACTGAGACAGCTTTAGCTGAGACCAGTGCCCAGCCTGCGTATGATGTTCTGTGGTGTGGAATATCCTTTTGGCCAGTTTGGGTCTTCTGTCCTGGCTGTGCTTCCTCCTTGCTTCTTGCACACCTGCTCACTGACAGGGCTTGGGAAACTGAAAAGTCCTTGACTTAAAGAGTAAGCACTGCTTAGCAATAACTAAAACATCAGTGTGTTATCAAGGTTATTTTCCTACTGAATCCAAAACACAGCACTGTACTAGCTATTAGGAAGAAAATCAACTCTATCCCATGGGAAACTGGATAGGTAGTAGAGCAGAAAGTCTGTTGTGTGTGCTTTCCTGCTCATCATAGCTGGCATCACTTTTTAACTCTGGATTAATTCAGTGTATATTTAATGTTAGTATATTGATTAAATTAGTTTTAAAGCAGATACATGGAGCAGTATGGTGCATAGTTCTGCATTAGCTTTTTAGAACACAAGTCCATGCCCAATTCAAGTTCAGCTATTTGTAAACTGACTTAATGGAGAACAGAGCAAAAGGAAGGTCGAATGTTTCCTGTCAAGAGGCAAGGGAGCTATTAGTCAGAACTGGAGCTTGGATTTTGAAGAATAGTTGCTGTGATTACATGTTTGTTAAATAGTTTTTAAAAAATCATAATAATTTCTCAAGACTTTTTAAAAGAGATACATTGGGTAGTGGATCTCTTGGGAAAGGGAGAAAAAATTTAGCGTTCAGACCTACCATATTATGTGACTACAGTCCAAGGAGTTTTCCTGCTGCTCTTCAAACAAGGGACAAGTAGAGCCACTATGATTTGGATGGGTAAAAGAAATTAAGTTTCACATTCCTGTCCTGTTATTAGAAACTCAAGCCAGTGCAAATCCATAATTGATAAAAGCTAATTTATTTGTGCTTGCATCCTCCGTGAAAAACTTAATTTCTTAGATTATTCTTTCCTCCAGCTCTTCAAGCTCTTACTTTTTATTTGCTATGTTGGTTTAGCATAACAAAAAAGATGTCCTGTGTTTTGTGATCAAGGAGCACATGGGGTAAGCATCTTTTGGAAATAGACTCCAGCCGCCAGTTAGTTAGGTTTTGTCAACAATGAATGGGAAATCTGGGACATGGAGATTCATGTTGTATTACCACAATACTCTTAACAAGTCAGCATTACCACTGTGTGAGTGATCTCAGACACTCAGCACTTGAACAAAACGCTAAATAAGACTTTTCTTGAAGTTGTACAGTATTCCAGGTCTGTTAGAGATGAGTTTTAATTCCTTGTTGCTGTCCATAGCCTCGATCTTAGGTATGACTGCAGTAACCAGTCATAAAAGCAATGCATTATGATCTAGCAGTTTCAGTGCTTGCAGAGACATCCAGTGTGTCTGTATCACTTAACTCTTTTGCTTTAAGGCCAGAATTCTCTCTGTCCATTTGCTTGCTTTGAGGCTTTGCATGCTGTTTGACTTCTAACCTCTCAGCTGATTATCTGCATGTTAATTGTATGTAAAAATCTGGTTATGAGATACTAACCAAAGGGTTTTACAAATACGGACACAGATTTTTATTTATTTTGGATGGAGGATGAGAGAAAACACATCCATTGCTTCTACCATCAAACTGAAAACCTACTAATGGGAAGGAAATCCTATAGAATTGTCAGTAGTACCAGCTTTTTAGAAGACTTAAAAGCAAAACAACCAAATTTACTATGATTTAAGTTTTGTGGGCTGTTTCTTCCCTAGTCTTTTTTGTTGAATCTATAAGAATAACAGTCCTTGTGTCGATACACAACTGCTAGGGTTGGTATTGTCGTCCTGTTTTAGCAAAAGAGAATTGTGTATGTTGTGTTTTTAAAGGAATTTTCAGGTTGTGGATCCTCAGTTGATCCACGTATGCCATGGTCTCATAATAAAAATTTCTTTTCCACGTTGTTTGTTTTGGTCCAGGGAGGCTTTTAAATGTTGGAAGGAAGTTTGGTGGCTTTAACAAGATTTCATTTTGATGGTAATGGTTATGCTAACATCACCAGAGCTGTGCTCTCATCATCTTCAGTTGTGCTGTGTGATGCTTTTAAGTTGTTGTATGATGAAAAATCTGGAGTCCAAATTAATTAGGTGGAAAGGGCAATATTTTCATTCTGGATTACTTCAGACTAACTTAAGGACTGTGTAAGTGGCTGCGTTGGCAGAACGGAATGGATGCTGTTGGAAATGGAGAGCTGCTGGAAGGAGCTTCTTAAGCCAGCAACTCCACTTAAAAAAATAAATAAATAAAATCAGAATGTGGGACTTTAAGTTGTTAGTATGTTAGGTGAATTCAGAGACCACTAGCTAACACTTTAAATCAGCGGGTTGTTTAAGTTCTGTAAGCTACTTTGCATGTATTGCTAATGAGGTGTGTCCACACGGGGAGCTAGTGCACTGTACACAAAAAACTACTTCTGTTGCCTCCTAACTTCTGTGGCTGATTTATAAATCAGTGAAAATAGCTAGCAGTTTGAAATAGAAGTATGCTCTAAAGTGTAGTTCCGTCATACTTGAAGATGTGATTTGCCTCTCTGTGGTACAGTATCTGCACAATAAATACCTGTTTGAACTGTAGGCAGTTTGCTGAGAGCTGTACCAGGCAGTCTGGTAACATAGGTGCAGAGTCCTTCAGCTTCTATGGTTTTGCTGTTTCCCCAGTACCATGCTTTAAGGGTTCTGCAGCATTCTTTGTGCTTTAATTGAGTTTACATAGGGCCTTTCAGGTAGCAGAGAGGTGTTTTTTTTTTTTTCTCTTAGGTTACTAAATGCAGGCAAACCCTGTAAATATTAGACCAGATAATAATCCATCTTAAAAGCAAAAGAGGCAAGAGGCTGTGGAACACAAAGCTCCTGCTTTTGGAGGCAGATATGAACTGTCTGTTATTGGGGAATTGTAGAGCACCTCTGAAGTTATCTAGTTTCAATAACTCAGTCTGCCCCAAGCTAATACCCACAGTTAATTTATTCACAGTCACTTATAATAAACCCTTCTGAATTCGTACTGGATTGTTTAATTTCTGATTTAAATAATTTCTAGTTATATAAAGAATTACCAATTTTTTGTGATTATTTTTAAAGTATCAGAATAACTATTGCATTTAGGTCATCAGATATTTTAGAGTTAAATTTTCTGTTCGTTAAAATGTTGTTTAAGAATATTGGTATGGTGAAATATTTTTATACAGTGATACATGCTATTTGAAACAATTAAAAATTCCAATTTCCTCTTCGACCAGAGTGTTTTAAGTATTACATTATGCAGTATTTTAAAATTTTGTTCAAATCTTAAGTCTGAATGTCTCTGATTTTTGAAGATACTGATGTGTAAATCAAGATGTATAGACTGAATGTCATTCTAAATGTAGATTTCCTTACTGCTAGTGTCACAACTTGTACTCCAACAGTGAGAGCACAAATTACATTTGTATTTAACTTTACTATTTAGATGTGATTGTTAATGCTTTTCCTGTAGAAATCCTTTCTATCCCTAAATATTACACTTACTAAGAATTGATACGTGTTCTTTATTTTTTTCCTTTAAGACATTCAGTTCTAGAATACCCTGTACCTTGTAGAAGAAGAGTCATAACCCAATTAAATAAATCCCTACTCTTTCAGTTCTCAAAAATGTATTCCTTTATGGTCTTACTTCCCAGTCTGACACCTCAGTAAATACTCTGCAGGTGCCATCACCACCTATCAACAGAGAACTGCTCTCCGAGACCAGGACAGGTCCTGTTAAATTAGCAATGTGATCCGCGCAGGGCAGAGTACCTCCTGGGATGGGGCATTTTACTGTGCAGAAAATGGTGCTTGAGAATTGAGAACAAAAATTATCGATTAAATCCTCTCTTTTTTTAAGGCTTCTCTTGGAAAGATCAGAAAGCTTTTATGTTTGTATTCCATGTAGCTTTTAATTGATATTCAGAGAGAATTTCAGGAAAGTTGTATTTTTGATAGCGTAGTTTAAATATCTATTGCTAGTTGTATTGATTAGCTATATTGCGTTTTAATGTGAGTAACAGTAGTTCATATTTTTTACAATTTATTGATGACTGAGTTGGTATTCCACCTCAGTTTTTATAGCAATAGAAGTTCCATAAACAAGTCTTTGAAAATTCCAGGTGTACAATTCTACCATGTCAGATTTTATTGTTACTGTCTTTCATTTGATCTAATTTATTATTTAAAAGAAAAACCTCTAAAAAATGCAGTGTGGCTCTTGTTTAAAGTGCATGCTTTCAAATAACTTCTGGATTTAATAGGATTTTTTTTTTGCTGAAAGTTGTCCGTTATAATCTTGTCTCTTTTTTGACTTGTCTCTTGTTTTTCTTGTATCTTTTTTTGGTTGCTGCTATTGGGTCAGTTTCAGTCTTTTTCCAGTTCAGATTTGCAGAATTGGACTAAGTAGCTTATAATTATTGTTTTTCATGCTCTGATAAATTTTAAATGCTCATAGCAGCTATAAATGTAATCCGTGTGTTTGGGGAAATGAGCCAAAAATTAGTGTTTAGCAAGTGAAGCTATGTCTAACATCTTCTAATTCTTTAATTTACTTTTTACTGATAGCAAAATATTTAACATTTTCTACTTCCTAATTGGAATAAAATCGTCAGCAGTTTTAATTTTCGTTCTTTTTTGCCATGCATCCAGCAGGAGGGAAGTAGCCTTTCCTTTGGTTCTGTTAACCTTACTACATTTGTATGTCATTTCACCGTTCATAACTAGACTTAATGGGTAGGGTTCACGTTGGGTAGCTTTCCTTTCACAATGGGCGGCTTGTTTTTTTTGAGTACTGTCTGATCCTTTTGTATTTTAAAGGAGCTTCACCATGTGTAGTGCCTGTTACTGGGAATAGTCCCTTTCCTTCTGTAAAGAACAAAAAAAGGTTGAATTATCCAGGCTGGGTGGTTGGGTTTTTTGTTTGATTATTGTTGTGGGGTATTTTAATTAAATGTGTTTTAAAGAAGTTTATCACCTGTAAAAGCCTGGATCAACTCCAATAGAAATAGGGAAGTTGCCATTTTAAAACATTTTTTTCTTGTTTTCTTCTATCTGCATCCAGTAGAAAAATACTCTGGAGGATTTTCACTGGGGAATAATTATATCTGCAGGAGACATTTCATTTTAATTACTATCAGGTAGTGATTGGTTTATGATCTGACATGAAGGCTTGTAATACACTTTTAAAATATCCTATATAGTATTCTGTATAATTGTTTCTATTGCATATATGTATGTGTAATTATCTCTGAACCTATTTAAACTTTGTTCTGGTGTCTTGTGCTGATTAAATCCTCAGGTTTATATAATTTATGTGGTGCCTTATATGTTTAATGTTATTCCTCCATTTAGCAACTGTTATCCTGAGCTGTTTTTTGTTGTTACACCGTAGATTGAAGGATCTACTTTTTGTATGTGTCATACATTAAATTGTGTTTCTGTCATATCCTCTTATGTTAAATTCCTTTTTATATAAAAAAAATCCCCCTGTCCTTGTTGACTTGTTTCAGGTGATAACATTCAAAATTTTTAATCACTGTTGCCTAGCTTCAGAATCCTTCTGTTTTTACAGTATCTTTTGGTGATTGCTTTCCCCAAACTGAACGTGTATCATGATCACAAATACCTTGGCTTTTTTTCCTTTCATATTGTACATCACTTTTGATATATCAAGTCACTTTTGATATATCAAGTACTGACGATAATCAGGAAGTGACCATGGGTATTATGAATAGTTTTTATGAGTTTGGGATTTTTCTGTTTGTTTTGTTGGGGTTTTTTTTGATCCCTCCCCCACACCAAACTGTGTGGGTTGTGGTCATTTATTTTTTCTCTGGGTTAATGGCAAGAGAATTTTCTTCTTTCTGAAGAAAGAATAGTTCACAGTTCATTGTATTTGCCATGTATTTATCCCTATTGAATTTTACTTGGCACCTTCAGTAATGGCGCAGTATCTTCAGATGTTGACATTTACTACGAAATATTTTCAGGAGACCTCTATATGTTCCTTTATTCTTTTAACTTCTTTGGGCAGTTTTTAATCAGTGCAAGTGTGTAACCCTGAACAACATATTTCTCTAAAAGGCTTTGTCAAAAAAGTTGTATTAAGAAGATTTTGTTAAATATGCATCTAGGTGGTTTAATTTATATTTTTAAAAATTTCTAATACATTAGAAAGATTTGACTTTACTGTATTGGCACTTTACTAACTCATCTTTATTTTTACCATTGGCATTTTATGATACTCTTAATTATTTTCATAATTTTACCTGTAGCCCAGGGAGCAAGCCTCACATAATTCCTAGAGCTGGTCCCACTACTTTTTTATAAATAGAGGTACAGTGTTTGTCTGCCTTCTAGTCATCTTATAGGGTAGTTTATTGTGATGGAAGATTGGATTTTTTTAGCAGTTTGGTCCTTTTTCTTGCATTATTTTCAAGAATCTGAAGTGGGTTCACACAAGTCTATGGGCTGTTTCTATATCCAGGAGCTCCTTTTGCTGAGTTATTTTCTGGTAGTACCTTTTTGATTGTTTTTGATTACTCCCTCAGTTGTCTTAATTCCCTGTGGTTTGTGAAGTCTCTTGCAGGTTTTTGTATCTAGTGGGATTTTTGAAGTCCTTAATATTTTTTCCCTTGTCCTTGCATGTTTGCATTCTCTTATGCTGTTTTTCTGATAACTGCAGTGTTGGTCTTAAAGGAGAGTTGTTTTGAAAACTTCCAGACTTAAATTTTAGAGCTGAAATGTAGTTGTTCTCAGATAAGCTTTGGAGTTTTTTTCTTCCCTCTTTCCATGCATAATGGCATGCCTGGGTTTGTGCAGTATCACCTGCAAGATAGCTAAAACCTAAGTAGGGTCTAATCTTTTTTAGTACTTTATAGTACTTTTCATTATCAGCATGTTGTATGAACATTGGATTTGCTAATGTTTTATGCTTGGAATCTAAGAAGTTCATTTTAATTCTGAAAACATTTCAGCTGGGGTGGTTTCTGGCTTTGCTCTCAGTTTGTTGACATGGGACTGCTGTTAGGTTCTGAGCTCTGGCTGCTCATGTGGAGGTACCAAGTGTGTTGGTTTTGTGTTATTCCTAAACATAGTTTCTAAACAAAAATTAAAAATTTTCTGTTTGTTTTCTTTTTTGTTTGTTTCTCTGTATATCAGTTTTAGATAACTTCTGTTCCATACAAAAATTAGGATGATAGTGAGTTTTGAAAGTGAAGGGAAGGAAGATTTAACTGAGGTGAAGTGGCCTTGCTTTCATTGCTCACTAATGGAGGAAGAACAACCAAATGAAGCAATTCAAAGAGTAGAGCTGCCTCTCACTCTTACCTTCTCTACCTTCTGGCACTTGTGCTATAGGATGAGGAAGGA
Source organism: Oxyruncus cristatus (assembly GCA_013399855.1). NCBI lineage: Eukaryota > Metazoa > Chordata > Aves > Passeriformes > Cotingidae > Oxyruncus > Oxyruncus cristatus. Next base: position 273,709 of record VXAY01006327.1, on the reverse strand, counting down.
ACTTGCTTGTAAAATGTCGTTCTCTTCATTGTGGATGAATATAAAGAGTAGTAAGAGAATTTACCCACTTGCTTGCATTGTTCTTCATCTCCTTCCTTTTTCCTTCTGAAAAAAAACTTTCACTTTGTTCTTGAGGGATTCTTAAAAGTATTGCACGAAAAATGATACCCGCTTGAGGTATGTGAAGAAATGTTGAGACGATAAATCAGTACTGTTCACTCCCCTCCCTTGGCAAGCAGGTATGTGTGTGTCTGTGTTACCCTGATGTTAACTGTATCCAAGGCTAAGAAGGAGTCCTGCCTCACACTCTTTGGGAAAGCCTTACTTTTTACCACTGTATTGTTTCTTGTCTTTATGAACCTCCTGATGTGCAGGTGTAGGCAAAAGAGGGCACTGGGCTATACAGGAACTTAGGGTTTACACCCTTGGTTCTTTCTGAAGAAGAGAAACATTGAAAAATGGATATTTGGTTGTGTCATGGAAAGGGTTTTTCGTGGATAGTTGTGGTCTGTAGCGAGAATCCTCAAGAGCCAGAGAGCCAGGTGTTCACTCTCACAGAGATGGCTTTTATTCCCCTGAAAGTGTTTGGCTAAGGTATGTGGGGAGGATCGTAGAGTCTCCCAGGAGTTTTTAGTAGGAAAATGAAGCTGGCTACTAGCAGTTTCTGTGTCTCCTTACATTGCCGTGAATAGAACCTGCCAGTAAATTCCCCCTTGTATTTATTGTTTTTCTTGCTCTCCCTCTTTGAACTCTCAAGGTTATTCAGTTATTTTCCTCACAATTTCATTAGGAAATTTGCCAAAAACATCCTTTCTAGGCAGCTGTCTCTGGACCTTTGGAGGCCAGCACTAATGTGCTTCCAGTCTGTAGGGGGTGTTTGGCACGGAATTATGAACTAGGCCTTCAGCGCTTTGGGGGAGAGCAGGGAAGAGATCGCGAGTGTTTTACCACACCCAGGTGCAAATTTTTTGCTAGTCTATGAGCATTCAGAGGCTTTCATCTCATGTTGTACCTGTTTTGTCCCTGTGCAAGGTCTGTTAACAGCAGCAAATTGTTGATGTGAGAGAATTACAGTGAAGACTTATTTCTCTGTTGAACGAAAGCTGTTGTGTGTTTGTGAGGGAGTGAATCTAGCAGTCTTGAACTGTTCAGATGTAATTTTTTAATGAGGCATTGATGTGTGGTTTTTTATTTTAAAGCGGTGCTCGAAGGTGCTATGGTGTTGTCTGCATGTAATACTTAATGTAAAATTGATTGAAATGTTAAATGTTTTGCCAAAAGTAATATTGGGAGGAGTTAAAATGTATCAGAAAGAGCAAGAAATGCATTTCAGTGCTTTCTTTCATACCCCGCTGAACAATATAGGCAACTGCTGTACCATATGTACATATAATATATTTGTCAGACTAACTGCTTCTCGTGTTTGACTAAACTGTCTCCTTTCAGCCACCCACACAGAATATGCCTATGGGTCCGGGAGGGATGAGTCAGAGCGGCCCTCCCCCACCTCCGCGCTCGCACAACATGTCTTCAGATGGTATGGTAGGTGGGGGCCCTCCTGCACCACACATGCAGAACCAGATGAACGGCCAGATGCCTGGTAAGTTTTTCTCCTCTAAGACATTAACACCAGCGTTGCCTGGCAACTGAAACGACATGGGGGCTCAAGGGATACTAGATTGTTGATGACAAAACTGCTTTGAATGCCCCCGAGTACAAGCTCTCTTAGAGTTTGTTAGCTACAGAGCTACGTGACCTGTATTCAGTGTTTATCAGGCTGCCCTTGGGCTTTGATGTAGCTGACACACAGCATTCCTCTGATGAACAGAACTGGCTAAATTTAGTCTGTTTGAAATCGTGCAGTACAGCTGGCTTTAGGAGGCTTATTGGGGAAAGGTATTGGCCTGTGGCTGAGTGAACACAAATCCTTCCATGAAAAGATAATGTGAAATTATTGTAGCTAAATAATTAGATAATAATAAAATAGATACATCTGAAAGTGGGTGTTTCTAATTTGGGTAAATGTTTTTGTTGGTTTTTCTTTTTTTTTAAAGATTGCTTTTGTACAGAAAATCATCCAGCTTCCACTAATCCTCTGTGTTCTTTATTATTGAAGATGTGTTGAATCGTAAGGGATTTGTAAAGCAATGGCCTCCAGATTATTGTTCTAGGTGTAAATTTTAAGTCAGTTTCTATGCCATCCTGCTTCGTAATAAAAAGAAAAATGCTTTGGAAGGCAGAAACAAAACAGTGAAAGAAGATGATAAAAATCCACATAGTAGTACTGGCTTTGTGGTAACTGTTCCCTTTAGCAGTCATGGAGTAGACCATGGAAAAGCTTGCTGCTTTATATAGAGGCAGTACTGGCTTTGTGGTAACTGTTCCCTTTAGCAGTCATGGAGTAGACCATGGAAAAGCTTGCTGCTTTATATAGAGGCTATATTCCAGAATGTCCACTCGTAAAGTCATACTACCTATATCATGTGAAATGGCTTTCAGCTTAAAATTGCATTCCCAGGATTGCTTTTGTTCAGGACGTCTTTTTTTTTTTTTCTCTTTTCTTTTTTGTATGGAGAAACTTTTCATACAAACACTCTTCAAGATATTGATACTTCCCAGAAAGGAAACTACTGTCAAAAGATCTTTTGAAAATTCACAGATTTCACAGAATGTTCTAGGTTGGAAGGGACCCACAAGGATCACCAAGTCCAACTCTTTAAATGAATGGCCCATACGGGGATCAAACCCACAACCTTGAGCGTTATCAGCACCATGTTCTAATCAACTGAGCTAATTTAATCTCTCACTGGTGACAAGGATAAACCTTCATGGCAGGAACCACAGTAAATAACTTTGCAAAACTTACTATGAGGTAAAACGTACAATGATTGCTGTAGTCCCTCATTTCTGTGCAAATCGTGATAAAGTGGACCTGGTAGTGGCAGCTTTTCTGAAAGAGAAGCTGAATAGCCTCCAGAGGCTGTGTGTAAGAAGTGTAATAAAAGATCTAGAGAAAAAGTTGGTTTCAACATACATGTTGGTCATGGTGTGCATTTGGAAGTGTAAAGAGCAATATATGCTGCTCCCTAATTAGGGCAGAGATATTTTGATTGTGGAGTACTTTATCCATCTAAAATTCATCAGTTCCCATTGAGAATAGCATTGCCTCTCAAAAATCAGTCTCTGACCCTCAAGTGTAATCATATTATTGTTATTATAGTGATCTTTTCCAAGGAGAAGGATTACTAAGTCACAGTCTGAACATAATGACTTCACTGCAGAGCCACAGGGGAGAAAAGTCACTCCTTAAACATACATATTTTGTAATTAGATAGAATAAGAAAAGAGCTCTTATGAAAATATGTGAAAGGTAAACAGGTTTGTTTTGGTATTCACCTAGACAGATACTTAAATACAGATTCCAGCTAAGCTTTAATTTAGCCTTTCCAACATATTCCCTTTTTTGAAGGTCTGTTCTTTCCTTCTCAGTTTGAAGTTGTCTCTGAGGATGTGGAGATAAACAGCTTAGGATGAGGGCATCTCTAATATCGGAAAGGCATGCTAAAATCGTTTCATAGGTAGGCGTTAGAAAAAGGGAAACAGAATCATCATGGTAAGCATATAGCTGAATTACACATATTTTTTAAGGGTTTGTTAGTTTGCCTGCATGTGAACCTTTCTGTATTTCACAGAGACATATTTCTAGTAATTTCTGCAGTATGGATTTGCTTTCTTCTTTTAAGGCATTTACTCTGAAGTTACATAGATACTTTGTAATAGAAACCAGATACAAACCCTTAAATATCTGAGGAGATGATCTGTCTAAGAGGAATAAAGTCCCTAATATGTAAACAGAGAGAATCCAAGGTTGACAGCAACCTGACCAGCCTGGAAGAAATAAAATTCAGGCTCTTAAAAAGTGCCAGCTAAGGATTTCTGGGAGGCCTTACCTGACCTGGGGCTTCCGCAGACTTGGGTATGTGCAGAAGGGTTGATTAAAAGAACTGTCTGGTGATGGTCAGGACATGAGTCAGCTTAAAGTTCGTCTTTTTGCCTGTCCCATTACTTTAAAGGATGATTTTTCTCATACTTAGGTTCTGTTAATACAGAACCTGAAGTGCTGCTGAGGCCATTAATGGCATCCCCTGACAAATGAATGTCAGTATCCCTGTGCCAGGGAAGACAGTTATGGCAAGCCTTTCTCAGTCTGTGATACAGTTGAGAGTTATCTGTACCTGTGATAGGTTGTGGTTTGTAGATGAAAAAGTACTGTTTGAAGAGTTACTTTGAGAGTTTGTGTGATGCAAAGTAAGGGTGGTCCGGATTTGGAAGGAGATGATGAAATGAGCTGTGCTGGTGGCAAGTTATCTTCTTGATTTTATCATATGTAAAAAGTTGAAAGTTAAGACTAGCTGTAGGGTTCTCTGACCTTTGTCCTTACACTGGTAGGTGACCTTCCTGAATAACAGGTGCTTGTGTGTTACCAGTTAAGTTCTCTCAGTCTCCCTTCCTTCCTGCAAATGTAGGCTTAAATGGACTTAATCTGGCTCACAGCTTGTCAGAGCTAAGGTGCTGTCTGTAAGTGGTTAAGAGGAAGGACTTCTGTTTATAGTCAAGATAGATACTTACTCTGCTAACGTTATTATAACACAGTCTAATTAGTACTATATTTAAAGCAGTAACGGTAAAGTGCCGATACTTCATTCATATCCTCTTCTTCCTTTTATTCATACAAAAAAGAAAATCAATTGTTTTTTCCTTATATGCAGGAGAACCACATGAAGTATTTTGTCAAATGATAAAAAAAATATTTGTAAAGTGTGCTTTTTTATTTTTCATTTGCAAGGCTTTTTGATATTTTGGTCTTAGCTTTTCCCTTGTCCTGGTCTTCTAGCTTCAGCTTTTTCACTTTTCTTGACGAAGTAAGTTTATGTGTTCATTTCAGTAAGGTGCCTTGAAAAGGGCGAGAGGATAAACATGTTTTTAGACTTGTTGCCTGTTTCTTCTCGTTGGCTTTAGTAGCTGAGTTCATTAATCATTGTTACGTTTCTCCTCTGCATCTTTTTGTTTGCAGATCAGTTTGTATTGTCTCTCTGACCTTCTGTATGGCTCTCTATGTCCTTATTTCAGCCTTCATTCTACCCTAGATTAGTGCAATTGTTTCTTAAACCAGGACAGGACTTGGGGATCTGGTTACCTCTGAAGGCACAGGTGTGTGGGTGGTGGTTTATTTGTTGTTTGTTTGGTTTTTTGTTTTGGTTTGGGTTTTGTGTGTGGTTTTTTTGTTTGTTTGGGTTGGGGGTTTTTTTTTTAGATTTCCACTGGGAAATATGTAAACAAGTAACTGCCTTCCTACAGCTCTAGCATAGTTTCTTTTAGATTCCTTTTCTTAGGGTTTTGTAGCTTAACAGAAAACCTGTGGCATGTTTAGCAACAGTAGCATCTTCTTGGTGAAATCAGTACATACCGGCATTTGCCTTGTTTACAGTTGACCTAGTCTATCACTTACTCTGGTTGTACATATCTTCAGAAGCTTGTCATAGGCATAATCCTTGCTTAATCTACTTTTTTCACTTGTCCTAGTTACATCCAGTCACACCTTACTAATTGTAGTCCTAGTAGCTATTCACCTATCCCAAGTAAAGTAATGAGTAAACTGACCACATGGTATTGTAATGTTTGTACTTGTTGAAATACCCATTGAGAGTAGCATTAATTCAGAGAACAATCCAAATCCAACCTGTGTTATCAGGAAGAGGGAAAATAAAAGGTGAAAAGATGCTGTTGGCCTCATGGGTTTATGAACAAGTTGCTTTTCCTATGCATCTTCACAAGTTGAGCTGATAATTTGGTGTCTGTCCTTCCAGTAATTATCTTCCACCCTACTAGTCTGTAAATACAGTTGCAGAATATTGGCTATAGACTGTATGTTCAAAAATGTTAAATATGCCTTCAGTCATTTTTATTGTACACATGGAAGGTCACATATGAGCTGAATCACTGTAATGCCGGTACCATTACAAATCAAAAGTGTTGGTGATCTATTGTGTTGAAATTTTCCACCTTACTTAGAAGTAGGAAAAATGCAGCACATTGTCTTTAACAATTTTGCTTCTTTTCTTCACACCTTTCTCTGATTTCCAAGGTTGTTTTTTTACTAATGCACAGGAAGGGTGATGACAGTGTTTGCCAACAAAAGTCACTTAATGCTTTCCATTTACATGTCATTCTTTTAAAAAAGCCGAGATTGAAATATCCAGGGAAAAAAGGTCTTAATGTCTTACCACTATCATTTGGTCTCATTCCCTTCTCAGGTGATAAACTCAGGAGTCCTATTCTTGCAGTTAAGAACTTTTGGTTAGATTTTTATTTACAGGGGCATTAAAACAGCTCTATAGAAGAATGAGTTTGACTTACAGGCTTTCCATAAAAGCCTTTGCTGTTATGTCAGTGACTCCGTGGAGTATTTGTCACCCTGCTTATCTCTTATAGTCATTTGAGTGAAAGTCACAGCCTAAGTTATCATTTAGTGGTGGACTTGGCAGTGTTAAATTTGTGGTTGGACTTAGTGATCTTAGTGGTCTTTTCCAACCAAGGTGTTTCTGTGATTGTGTGTAGTTGTACCATGTCAATGTTAATATTGCCAGAGTTTAAAAATAATAGTGAATAACTGTTACTTTCATAAAAGTGTCTAATATAGATGTTTGAATGTACAGAAATGTTACGGCTATGGTAATAATTGCAACTGTGGTGGAAATACCAAGCTGACTGTAATACTGGTCTTGTGCAATTCTGGTTGAAATTCCGGAGATGTTGTGTGAGTACTAAGAAGACTAGTTTTGTGTGTGATATGGATAGAAGATGAGCTATATTATAATTTACATCTTTCAGCTGCTCAACCAAATAAAGTGTATTGGGTAGTAGAGCTGAACTTTGTTATTTATTTTTTTCAAGTGGGGAAATCATGCAAACTGTGTTTTAATTTGTTTTAATGTAATTGTACTTAATGACTTTTATTTAGTTTTGTGCTTCAGTGTGACTGCATTTGCTTGCTTTATGATGCTTAATGCAGAACCTTTTTCCCTGTTCTTTCTTCTGAAGGACCTAACCACATGCCTATGCAAGGACCTGGACCTAACCAACTCAATATGACGAACAGTTCCATGAACATGCCTTCAAGTAGCCATGGGTCAATGGGTGGCTATAATCACTCAGTGCCATCCTCACAGAGTATGCCAGTGCAGAATCAGATGACTATGAGCCAGGGACAGCCGATGGGCAACTACGGTCCCAGACCAAACATGAATATGCAACCAAACCAAGGTAAGGGACGTGACTTGTCTGTAAAAAGAAAACGGTCTCAGGTACAGGCATTTTTTAAATGTCTGATCTTGTAAATTTCCTTCTCTAAATCTGTTTGTACCTGTGTTTGGAGGATTCTCTTTCTCCCATATATCTGTGATTTTGTATTTATTTGCAGACATTGAACTATTTTTGGGTATTGTGTGAGAATCTGAGAATGGATATGCTTACATCAGTTTTAAGTTTGAACTACTTTTATCTTTTATCTTTTTCAGACTTTACACTTCTAACTAAGTGTTGTTACTGTTCAAGTTGATAAAATATATCTCTACTTTTAAGTCTCTGGGGTAAATTTAAAAATTAAGGTCAGATAGCCCTCAGATTTTTATACCTGGTTAATCTTGGTTTTCTGCTGCATGCTGTTTTAGCATGGGATGTCTGTTAATCTTAGAGAAGTAAAATTCAGTTCCAGGAACAAATCTGGTGCTGCCTACTCTTTTCATGAGATGTCCTTGTGGACATAGTAAAAATCAAAACTAATTTTGTATCTAAGGTATTTCCATTGCATAAGCTGCTGATGATTTGTTGATGTCCTTGTTGAAGTGCAAGGACATTGTGGAGTTAAAATACTGCATTAGAGTGACAGCACAGCAAATTATTAAGTTGTATATGTACTGCATATTCTTATAAATGTGCTTTACAAGTCATCAAGCAGTATTTTCAGCTTACCTGTTAAGTCTGTTACTACACTGGATCTGGACATAGCACCTGCAGCAGAATTTTTTTTTTTAAAATGCTTCTGCCATGTTTGAAGCAAGTATGTTTTTTACCCCAATAAGTATGAACTCTTATGGATATATTAGATGGAAGATATACGACTTGGGTCGAGGTTTTAATCTCTTTTCTGATGCTGTAGAAGAACGTGTGTTTTTTTTCTAAGGCTTTCTCCTTGGTCGTTTTAGAAAAAATAATCCGCCAGTGGCATAGGTAGTTCTTACTGCAGTGTACTCTCTTTGAAGACCAAAACTCCACTTTTTTATATATAGATACCATCTGTTCCTGAGGTATACAAACAGAACAGGTCATACTGATCGGTTTGATTATTAGATCACAGGAAGGTTCAAAACAGATAAAAGACTAATTTAATGAGAGACCAGAACTAAGTCATGATGAAACAGCTGTTTCTGCACTTTTCTTACTGGTACAGAAGGTGGGAAGACTGAGTCCATCATCCACATTGTTAAGAGCATTTTTCTTAAAATATAGCAGCGGAGTACAAAAAATACCTACATAGCAGAGGAAATCATCATAAGTGGGAATATTTTGGACTGTCTCTCTGAACTGACAAATTATCTGTGTATTCTGGGCAATGCATAAAGGAGTGATTTTGAAAACGTAGGATGTTTGTGAGAAGTCCTGTGCCTGCTCAGTTCAGATTTCTTAGTTGCAGAGTTAGCAATAATTATGTAGCAGAATGTGTGAGGGAGCCATCTACTAAGTTACTCTACAGCAAAGGATTTTGTATGACTGACTTAAATTTTAAGACCAGTGATTATTATGTTGCAAAGTTGTGCTCTTTACTCTTCCTTGTAATACTCCCCTGATGTGTTTTCAGTGCTCTGTCAAACTTGAAAATTGCTTGTTAAAAATTAGGCAGAAATATACCTAAAAGGTTTCTGTTCTGAAAAAATAACCAAATTATAGCTTCAAGAACAAGAGCAAAATCTCTAGTTAGAACAACAGTACTATTGGCTGCACTTAGGGCCACGGTAAGTTTTCACCTTTTGTACCTCTGTTTCTGCCAAATTTTGACCCTTTAGGCTGAGACTTTTTCTATTGCAAGTGTCTGCTACAAGGCTGATTCTCTTTTTTTGCAGAGGTTTCAGACGTAGAGAGCCATTTCTGACAGTGGCATGAAAAATTGTATTCTTCAAGATATTTCAGTATCTCCCAAAAACATTCCCAAAACAGTAAATAGAGCACGTCATATATAAATGTAGGAGTGCAGCTGTCCCTTGCTTTAGAGCAAGGCTTTGAAACTTGACTGTTATGCAAGCAAGGTGCTATTTGCTGTTAATTGAAAATACTGTTCCAGATACCTGTGAGGGAGGAAGTCCAAACTGGAAGATGTGCGTGTTTATTATGTATTGGTAGCTAAGGTTTTAAACCTAAGATTATTCCCAATCAGGTCTGCTTAGTACATTTCCTTCATTTTCTACTCTTAGTTTTTACATGTGTATTGAAATTTGGTGACAAATTAGAAGGTAGTATTTTTGTATCTTCACAAGACAGCTGGGCAAAGAATGACAGAGAAATCTGTGAGACCGTGAGAGATTTAGGTAGGTAGCCGGTAGCCGAGCTCCAGTCTGGCTGGGCAGAGGTCCCAGCCAAGCCTTGGTACTACATGGTTCTCATCTAAGTGAAGAATCAAGAATGAGCTGCTTGGCAATGCACTTGGTGCAGTTTAATAAAAAGGGAATAAATGGATTGTGACATAAAGATTTCTTAACTGGTAGCATGTGCTAAAATTCAGAAACAGAAATGAACGAAAATTTCTGAACCTCGGTGTTGTTGTCAGGAGACATTTGGGCACCCCAAAGCATGCTTTGTTTCTTTGTCTTAAAGGGGTGATCCATACTGAGAATGAGAGATCCTACTACATCTGTCAATTAATAACAGCACTAGCTAAATATAAATATTCCTCAAGATGAGGTCTTAGCATCTCAAGTTGGCTGTTAAAAATTAGTAGATGTTTTTGACCTTAATCTTGCCCTACATGGGTTCCCCATCTGTAGAGGAATGATTATAAGACCGTCTGATTTCACAGGAGTGTTGTGAAAGTATATTCATTATGAAGATTTGGATATTTTACTTGCGTGTACAATAAGAAAACTGATGAGTAAATTAATAATTCTGTCTTCAGTGTTTGCTAGGCATGGCGTCTCACATGAACAATTAGGAGGAAACAAAATACTGAAATAGTTTTTCAGTGAGTAGTATCTGCTGTGTACTGAATGAAGCCAGTACTTTTAGAGGGGAAAAAAAAGCATACTATTACGTAATAGATAAAGACACCATAACATGCAGAAAGGTTTGATGTAACACTTGGGTGGTTTTAGCATAACTTTTTATGTGCGTTTGCTAGCAAAAGATCTTGCTGTATATACACCTTGTGAGGCAGATGGTGTTAGTAGGGGAAAAAAATGAAAAAATGCTAATTAAGAAATAAAATGTGTAGTAACAGATCTCGTTGTTGGATTTACTTTCTGTCTCCACTATAAAGTCGTTGATTTGCACTAGTTTACCAAATGCTAGCCGGAGGAATACCTTAAATGAGAAGCAAAGTTGTCATCGTATTGATTTTATATAACCAGTCTAGTTAAAAGAGGAATTCTAGTAATTTTGGATTTAGGAAGCAGAATGTTTTAAGTAGAAGATTCTGTAGATGACTCTTGACTAAAAATCTATTTTAGCGGCTTGCGACATCCCCAAGGAATATTGGCTACCTTTTTGGAAAAGATAGGAAGCAGGAGGAACTGGTGAATGTGGAAGAAAATCCTTCCTTATGGATGCATTTTTTTCTTTTGTATGGGAAGCTACTTAGGTTAAACAAAAAATTTCAAGTTGTCAATTTTTGACTTTTCAAAGGGGAGTTGTAAGCATGGTTTCATTGACACCTGAAACCTACATGGAAATTCCGCTTATTTATGTTGAACAAATCTTTGACAGTCACAAAATAATAATAACATTAGACAGTAGAATTAATACACTTTAAGAGTAAGGACCAGGAAGGTATAGCTTGGCCATCTCAGAAACTGTTTCTCAGATCCTTTTGCTAAGCTTGGCCATCTCAGAGACTGTGTTTCTTGGATCCTTTTGCTAGGAATCCGTTCCCTTGCCAGAAGTGCTTGAAGCAAAGTTGCCAAACTCCCAGTTGGTATTTAAGGAACATTGTATGTTGCTTGGGGTAAGGGAGGGGAACTGGGTTACTTTCAACAGGTGAACTCTATAAGAGAATATTATGTTGACTTGATAATTTCCAGGATGACCAGTTATCAAATCTGGTGCTGAGATTGTTTTTAGTGAATTTCATGTACATAAACTTAAAAAAATTCCTTTAAAATTGGAGAGCTCTTTTATGTACAAGCAAATATGAGATGATCATGGAGACAGCAGAGATGAGACAGATGAAGATTCCTGTTCTTTTGTTGTCCACATAAAGAAAGGAACATAAAGATAGGAACATCCAATGTTAGCTGAAATATAAACATATTCAGCATATGACAGACCAGGATAAAGTGATTTGTGAGGTTCAGTACTGTTTGTGAATGTCTTGCCATCTGTTCATTCTCATGTAAGCAGAGACTGTTATGTTTCAATACCTTGACTTCTTACCATAGTCAAGATGTCATGGAGAAAGCGGGGCAGTCTCAGGTTTTTTTTGACATCTAACCTATTAAAGGAAAATACAGTTGCCAACACATTCTGAAATGCCATCATGCTATAGCTGGATTTGTAGGATATCTAGCTGTAGAAGACACAGTAGTTTTGTCATGAAAAAGCAAGATATAAACTGCTGCTACAGAGCTTATTCTTTCATCTTTCTTCCCTGATGTAAAACATGAAAGGCAACATAGGTAACATAGGAATTTTTTTGTATGACATTTTATATAGTGTTTTTTTAAATGATCCCCGAAATTACAGTTCAGTTAGAGATGAGAACTTTGTGGAGTAAGCAAGTTTGGAGGAGTGTCTACTGTCTTTAATTTGCAGCCTAAGGCATGCATTAGGAGTAGCAAAAAGGTTTGTATCCTCCAAGTCTTTTGAGATAGTGTTTGAACTGCCCTCATGTTAAAACAGCTTAACAATTTTGGTTCATTTGATCAAGTGCATCTGAATTGTAGCATTTGTCAAGTTAAATTTACCCTTTAGTTTCTAAGCTAGCTCTTGAAAGAGTTACAGCCATCACTTATGTTTAAAAACAGGGGTTTTTTGTAAACATTTGTAGAGAAACAAGAAAAAGTTTTGCTGAGGGCTGCTGCGGCAGTATGTATTTTGTTATTTTTGTATCAGTGGACACAATGATAAGATTGATCATGGCAAGTCTGGCATGCTGGACTTCGCTGGTACTCTAGATGTGGATAACCAGTTGCTTTATCAATATAAGTTCACGTTGTGAAATGCCTAAAGAATAGACTTTTGAGCAACAAGATGAACGTAATTTCAAAGACTGGAGAAAAAAATAGCTTGTACTGCTGCTTTTTGGTCATACTTGCCTGTTCCCAGTCAGAACAGCAGAGTCACCAGTTCACTTGTGACTGTGGTTTCTCTGCTGCTTTAGAAGTTTCAACCATGTCAGCAGTTATCTTGTCCTCTCATAGCATTTACTGCCAGTACCTGAGTTTCAGCAGAAGGGACAATGCTGGGAGACATTTTTAAACCACTTACAAGAAGATCGGGTAGAAGCCCATTTTTGCTTAAATCCACATACCTTTTCTTTCCTATACATGAGGCCTCCTTATAAGATACTGGCTGGAGCACACGGAGTTTTTTTTTATTCTCAACTGCTCATTTCAAAGTTGTCTACACCTACTAAAAAGAAATGTGGTGTATTGTTGATAATGTCGACTAGTTATATTGAACAATGAGCAGTTCAGTTTTCATCTGTTATCATGCTTACTTTATACATTCACTGACTGCATAAGACTGATTTGGATCTACATCACGTAATTTTCAAATGCCTGTTTAATGACTACCAAAATTGCCTGCGCTCCTCACAGGACCTACAGTATTACTAGTTAGCATCTTCAGACTTTTATCCAAGGAATACTTCCAGAATATGTGAAGACTGCCTTCTGAACATACAGGACCATTTACAGGGCTTTTGTATTACCAAAGTTTAAATAGTTTCTTGTAAATCCAATAAATAGTCTACTTGTGTACTTGCATATTTTACAGAGATAATCCTACACAATATTTTCTTGGACTCCTTTTTAGCTCTGTACAAATGAGATACTTTGTCCTCTCTGGAATAAATATTTCTAGAAATTCACCCAAAGAACAGTTTCTATGCAGAGTTTTTGAAAGCAGCTAGCATTCTCTCACAGTGCACAATTTTGTGAACTTTGTATGTGAAGTCTTATCTCCAAGTCTGGAAGAGATCATGACTTCCACCAAATGTAGCTTTTTGTGACCTGATTAGAGATTCAAGAGCTGTGTTTTAAGGGGATTGTAGAAACAATTGCTACAAATATTAGAAAGTGTTACACAGTCATAGAATGATTAAGCTTGGAGGCGATCTGAAAGATCATCTAGTTCCACCCCTCCTGCCATGTACTTCTGCAGCTAGCCCAGCTTGCTCAGAACCCCATCCAGCCCAGCCTTGAACACTTCGAGGGATGGGGCATCCACAGCTTCTCTGGGAAACCTGTTCCAGTGCTTCATCACTCTCACAAAGAATTTCTTTCTAATATCTGGTCTAAACCTACCCTCTTTCAATTTAAATCCATTACCCCTTGTCCTATCACCGTCTGCTGTATTAAAGTCCGTCTCCCCTTCTTTTTATAAACCCCCTTCGCGTACTGGAGGCCACAATGAGGTCTTCCTGAAGCCTTCTCTTCTCCATGCTCCTTCAGCCTGTCTTTGTAGAAGAGATGCTCCATCTCTCTGATTATCTTGGTGGCCCTCCTCTGATTTGCTCAAACAGGTCCATGTTTTTCCTGTGCTGGGGACCTCAGAGCTGGATGCAGCACTACAGGAGGGGTCTCACCAGCGCAGAGTAGAGGGGCAGAATTACCTCCTTGACCTGCTGGTCATACTTCTTTTGCTGCAACCCAGAACCTGGTTGGTCTTCTGGGCTGAGAGCACATAATGCCAGCTCATGTCCAGCTTTTCACCCACAAGAACCCTGAAGTTCTTCTCCACAGGGCTCTTCTCAATGAGTGTCCCAGTCTGTACTAATCTGTGGGAGTGCCCTGACCCAGGTTGCAGCACCTTGCACTTGGACTTACTGAAATTCCTGGTGTTCTCTTGGGCCCGCTTCTCAAGTTTGTCCACGTCCAATTAGATCATGAACTAGTGGTCTTATGTTTTTAATTAGATTTTGGGGTTTTATGTCATATTAAGTATTACACAATGAATAAATGTAGCTTTCTTGTAGGCTTGATTTTTCTAAAGGAAAAACAAATTCAAAGTTCCCTCACCTCTCAAAACTACTGCATGAAAGACCATGAGACCATAAAGACCATGGTGCTTCTTTTAGATGTCTTCTTAATAAGAGAGAGATGTAAACCAAACTGGAAGGAAGCCAGACTTTCTGTTATGAACACAACACAGCCTGATACAGGGTAGTGAATTCTCATTGTGGCTCTACAAAGCGTTAATGAAGTTCTAATTTAAAAAGCAAACAGAAAACCTCTACATTGCACCATGGGGACCCAACACATTTTATCACATTGTATTGTGACTAATATTAATATTGTTAATTAACAAGCTTTCTTGAGATCTAGGAATATTATGGCAACAAGTTTTTATTTTTTTTCAAGTCTGCCTAATGATTCTCAGTACCTCCAAACAGAGGAGCAGTGAAATGGAATAATCTAAATTACCTACTCATTTAAAATATCAAAAAATGAAATATATTTTTTCCAAGTGAAAAATAATTATATCTCAATTTAAGCCATTTTTTTACAGTTTAAAATAGAAACCTTTAGAACAGAAACTTACCATGCTGAAGGATAGAAGCGTAACTGGATCTTTTTAAGTTTGGCCAATATTTATCTTCAGAGCAAAATGAAGCTTAGGCCACTTTACTTCTCACTGAGAGATCCCACACAGGGGTTTAATGGGATTTAACTAAAGCACTATGAATTCATACAAATTAATTCAGACATTAATTATTTGTCTTAACTTTCCCTCATAACCCCACATAGACAGGATCTAAGTGACTGTGTATTCCTTTCCTTATAGAAATCCATTGTCACTATTGACTATCTAGGCAATTTTCCAGTACTGTGGTTTCACACAGGACTTTTTTCCTGTGCTCCAGCACCTACTTACTTAAAAATACTAAATGGAATGGCAAAATCGAGCATAAAGAAAAGTAGGTGATACCTTCCTTTTTCTCCTGGGATGACGCTTAGGAGTGGCTCTGCTAGTTTGGTGTTATGATTTGTTTTAGATTTTAGTGAGGCTAGTTACTTGCTGTCTTTGGAGTTTTTAAAAAGGCAAAAAGAAGCTTAGGATTTCACCTTTTTAAAGTGTGCAGTATGTGTTAAGTGGTTCGAATTAATATGCTGTTTAAAAAGTTTAGCTCCTTGTCACAACTCTTTCCTCCTCGTATTTTTAATACTGGAATAACTCTTTTCTGAAGTGGTACTACAGAAGAAGCACAGAAGCTGTGCTTTTTTAAACGTTGTATCAATCTAACCTGCAATCTCATATAATGAAATGGTGTAATCATCGTTTTCATTGCCGTTTGGTGTCAGTAGGGTGCTCTTTAACTGTCTGTTTTCATTACTGAAATTTGCATTTCTCCAAGTACAGCCTTAATCAGATTATCTCAGTTGATAAAATATGGACAGTACTTGATCTTGGTCTCTTCCCATGATTCACAGAAACTTGGTGCAACTTGATATGAAAGAATATGTTTTGGTTTTAGTTTTTTTCTGCCTTTTGTGAGATTGCCTGACTGGTACATGTAGTTTGTCTTTGCAGGCTAAATAAAATTGTGTGTTTTGTGTTAACAGCTCAGTGGCTTGTTGGTGGACTATAACAACAACTATGTGTGTATTGAAACTACGCCCCGAGGATTTCACAATTGTTGAATAATTTTTCTATGACTTACCAAGGTTTCACCATCAGGTTTTCACCTGCACTGTTTTTTTGAAGATGCTTTTTAAAACAAACAAACCAAAACGGGTAGAAATGTTTAAGTATCTTTGTGCATGTGTAAACTAAGGTCTGTGGTTTTAAAGAAAAATCATCTAAAAAGCGACCTTATTTAGACTGACTTCTGTTTTGTAGTTTGGTTACTAAATTGATCGCCTGCATTTGCATAGGTCCCAGAACAACAAATCATTATGAGAGCACTAGAAATACAGAACCTTGTTTGGTCCATATTTAAAGGTTGGGTTTTCCATGTTCTTTTGGAAAGATTTAATCACAAATAATTTTTGCATGTTTGACATTTTTGCTGCTTGTCCTTTTGCAGGTCCAATGATGCACCAGCAGCCTCCCTCCCAGCAGTACAACATGCCGCAGGCAGGTGGGCAGCACTACCAAGGGCAGCAGCCACCGATGGGAATGATGGGCCAAGTTAACCAAGGAAATCACATGATGGGTCAGAGACAGATCCCTCCATACAGGCCACCACAACAAGGTAGAAATTACCTTCAGTATATTTGCATAGATTTTAAATAACCATTTTTAAAACTATTTTACATCACTTGCCTACACCAAATTTTGATCAAATCATTTGGTGTCACAGACTTTGTTTGCACACTCTTTTTGTTACTTTTTAAGGGTGGTTCTTGCAGCAAGAGACTACTGGTATCACCATGAAACATGAAGACAAATATTTCTCTTTTTTTCTTTTTTTTTGTTCTCTCTGAGATTATGCATTCAGAAATTATGCGTCTCAGATATGCTCATGCAGAATTCTGTTTTGATATTTAAATAATAGGTATGGAGAAGGAACAGAGTACCTGCTTGGTTCTGAATTCACTCAATTACAAAAAAAAAGAGCAATGTTTCACAATATTGCTTCTCTCTCTTTTTTTTTTTTTTCTTTCCAGTCATTTTTGACAAGGAATAATTTTATTTTGAACACCTTAGTATGCCATATGCATTCCTAAAATGAACTCAGATCTGAAGTTTGATATATATATTCTCAGTCTAGTCCAGTCAAACAACTGTGTGTGTGTGTATATGTATAGAGAGAGATACATTTGTTTCTTTTTTTAATTAAACCAGATTACATATGTTGTCTGTAATGCAACAATATGGGTGGGGAATACATTTCAGAAATATTTCTCATACTAAAATCAGAAATTAGCAGCTTTATAACAGAGAAAACAAGTTATTTACGTATTGACTGGTTGTGGTTTTTCAGGCCCACCACAGCAGTACTCAGGCCAGGAAGACTATTATGGGGACCAATACAGTCATGGTGGACAAGGTCCTCCAGAAGGCATGAACCAGCAATATTACCCTGATGGTAATCTCTCATAAATGTTAACTTTCCCATTTTCTATACCTGCCCAATACTAATGTAGTCATATGCCCAAAATTGGGGGATGAGGCAAGAATAGTAATTGGATATCATACCTCACATTTACAAAACCTTCCAAATTCAGAATTGTTACTACAGTTTAAATTACTGTGACTTACTGTGACCAGTTAAATTTGCAACTTTAAGCATGTAATTTGTATTACTCCCATTTGAAACTCTTAACAACAGTTTTAGTCTTTAAAAATTAATTGGAATAATTGGTTTATCTAAAAGTATGGAGAGTTCCTTAGCATATCTAGTATGATTGAGATGAATTAAAACAGTCATTACTTTATTATCAATAAGAGAGGGGGCGATATCCTTTTATTAAAAATTTTATTGAACTGAAAAAACTTGCTAAAATATGTTACTTTTCTGTAAATATTATTTTTTTTCTGATTTAGTGTTTAGTTTTCGTGTAAGTCATACAAATGTGTTATTGCTGCTATGGTGTGGGCCTTTAGTTTAATTTGTATATAGGAATGAAATAGTCCCTGCCCTGAAGAGATTGTGGATCCTCTTTAGGTGTCCCCTCGGTGCTTTCAAGACAAGACCGAAACTTTGAATTTCGTAAATCTGTCCTCCTACCTCTTGGAATACAGAGTGCTGAAGGTTATTGGATTGTGTTATAAATTAGAAAAGCTGAAATTAACTTGTTTTCAGGCTGAGCAGAGACTGGGAGAGCAAAGATGCTGACTCATGACTACTGTGATAACTATGTGTGCAACTTAATGGTATCTTATAAAGTTCGGGGAGTGTGGTATATGTTAATGTTTTAAAAATGTATACAAAGTAAAGCTGTGTCATTGCCAAAGAAACTACTCATTGCAAATAGAGGGATACAAGTTAGTTGTTTGAATTTAATTTCCATTAAATTGATTATAAGATACATCAAGACTCATCTATCTAAGCTTACATGTGTTAATTTTTGGAGATGTATGTGCAGAGTTATTTTACAGGTTGCATTAACTCATTAAGGCTTTCATTTTGGAACATTTATGTTACACACATGAACACTAAATGGTTACAGCATTTTACTCTAGTAAGAGCAATTTGGTGTTACCATCGACAGCTCTGTGACAATACAGATTGCTTCTAAGACCTATTCCTTCTAAAGAATCATCTTTGGCATCACCTCATTATCACTCTTACATAAAATGCAAAGACAATATGTTTTAAGATTTGTTTTAATGGTTTATTATTCATATAAGATTCATTCAGTGATGTATGGTACAATTGCAGAACTAATTACAAAGGCCAACTGAGTTTTAGAACTGTTTTCTCCTTTCCTTATTTCAAAATTTTATTCCAAATTTGGATGATTTAATTTCAAATGTAAACAAAGATTTGCCTTGTTTTCTTGACCAAGTTAGCGACAAGATTATATCTTGATCGTTTGGAAGACAAAATATGTTTGTACTAAAACCAACAACAGGTGGGGTGCTTACTGCATATATTGGTTTCTTTATCAGAGATGCCTGTAGTCTCTGAATAGGAAAGATTGTTTGTAATGAATCTACTCAAGATTGGAATGTAGGAGGAAAAGTTTTCTTAAGACTTAAAGTAGGAATTCTGTTTGTAGGGAAAACCTTGAGAATGTTATTTTTCTGTCACTTAAAAGCAGAATTTAATGTAGACTGTGGTTCATAACTTTATTGAGCTTTATTTGTTATATTTCTCACTGCTTTTAGCATATGCTTTTGAATTGGAGATCAGCAGAACAGGTGTTAGACAAAGTATGATAATTGCTTTCTTTGTTCATTCTAATTTAATTCAGGTTATTTACATGTGAAAGGCCTAAATGCTTTCATTTTTTTCTGAGTGAAAGATAAAGTACTTCCCCCCCACTTCCTCAACAAGGATTATCAGAAGGTTAAGACCATCCCTTGCTGTGATGTTGCTAGAACTACTGCATTAAGCTTTTTTTTCCCCCCCTGTCACATGTTAATTCATATGAAAGGAAATCATATTAATAAGTCTTTGGCAAGTACAATTGAAAATTCTTCATGTATATCCAGTTGAAAATTTTTTTTCTTTTTTTTTTTCATTTTTCTGAGAAATGAAATATTTTTAGGGTTTTCACTCAGAGGCCATTAACGTTTCTTCCTGTCTCTTGTCGAATTGATGTAGGTCATAATGATTACGGTTATCAGCAACCGTCGTATCCTGAACAAGGCTACGATAGGCCTTATGAGGATTCCTCACAACATTACTACGAAGGAGGTATCTATATACCTTCACACACATACGCACATACATTCCCTTTCCTCCCCCACCCGCAACGGGAACAAGAATTCTCGCACAACACAACTTATACCCATGCAAAGCTCTTGTAGAATACTAGTTGCTGGCTGTCTTGAAAATTGCAGGGAACTTGAAGCCTTCAGAATAATTTCTTGCAAACACCTAAAAATATGTAACCACAATTTGCCATTTCTAACAACAGTAAAATGACTAAAACACTCTTAAGAGATTTTTTTTTTTTTTTACCTCAATGGAAATTTTTATTTAAACATAAATTTGTTGGTTCAGTTGTATATCTTTTTGTGTGTGTATATATTTTGTATAATTATAGTGCTGTTAGGAAACAGCTTGCTGATCTTGTGTAGCTAGTCTGTGCTCTTGTAGCTGTCCTTAATTTTGTCTTTTTTTTTTGTTTTATTTTATTTAGCATAGTCATGATCTTATGACTGTGATGTTCCAGTAAATGTAATGCTCGTTTGGCAGAGATGCTGAAAATGCTGCAGTTCAACTTTGCAAAATTGGCTTTAACTGCAGTTTGTTTGGCCGAGTTCCTTCTGTTTGGTTTGAGTTTTCTTTGTTTTGTTCAGTTTTTGAAATCAATATTGCATTTTCATTTTGTTCTTGTGTTGTTGGCTGTGCATATTAGAAGGAGAAAAAATAATAAGATAGGTATCTTTATAAGTTTTTGCTTTCTTGCAATCATCTTACAGGAAACTCGCAATATGGTCAGCAGCAAGATGCGTATCAAGGACCACCCCAACAGCAGGGTTACCCACCGCAACAGCAGCAATATCCTGGCCAGCAAGGCTATCCAGGACAACAGCAGGGTTATGGTAAGAACCTAAAGACACAGACAGCAGTCACAGAAAAGACTGAGAGACCCTCCTCGTGTGTTATTCTAACCTTGTTTTACTGGATCCACAGGCCAGGCCTGTGCAGAACAGCTGTATGCCTGCTCTTTGACTGGGCCAAAACAAGAAGGCTTAGAAGACAGATTCTTTTGGGAATTAGATCTGTTGGCAGTCTAGGAGAGTACAGTAGCACAGAAAACTGAAGGTGACTAAGCAGTGTTATAATGGGTGTCTTTAATTTAGAAGGACCCAGAAAGACTCTGCTCTTTTCTGTCCTCTGTAGGTGAACACACTCAGAAAGATGACAAAGAGCCATTTATACCCTTTCATCTGTGGATTTGCTAATTGGAACAAAATTATTTAAAAACTAGCTTAAAACTTCATCCAACATAAGTGAATCATTCTTTTAAAATTCTTATACTGATCAGTGCAGAAATGTAGCTTCCACAAGAGTTTGTCTTACAAATCTCACTAGTAGTGCACACCTTCTGATACATGGCAGGAACGAGAAATCCTCTGCTGTGAGTAAGATAGTGTAATCCCTGGATTCAAGGAAAACCTCCCGAACAGGAAATTGAAAGTAGTAGTATGTAATGTTTGTGAATTACTTCTGAAAACCTGAGGTCAGAAGAATATACTGAAAATACTGCTCTTTTAAGTTTTACATGCTTTTGCGCATTGTAAAGTCGTAAATATTTGTCACAGAAGAAGGAATCTCTGAAGTTCCATAATTACAATGTTCTCTGAAATTCCATACATTCTGTGTATATTTTAACTTTAAGCTTTTTTGTGGGTTTAACTGCTAAAACTTTCAGCATTTCAACATTTCAGTATGTGAGGAAGTGCAGGGATGATTTGTTTGCCATGTAGATAAATGCCAGATTCACATTAAGTCTAGTTATGTTGAGACAGAGTTAAGTTTTAAGAGGATCCACTGAGATTTAGCAAGTGTTTTCCTTTTGGAGATTATGGATGAATTGATAGTTCTAAAATAATACTCAGGTGCTTACATTCTTCTAAATGTAACAGGAATAGAATGAAGATCAGAGTAGAGGTCCATGGTAGCTCACTGCTCTCAATTTTGTAATTAAAGAAATAAAATCTGACCCATTCAGAAAATTTATGTTTAGAAATACTAGAAGGAAAGGGATGAGGAAAACTGTTGGAGGGACTTACCCAATGTAATTCGTGAAACAAAATAGCATACTTTAAAATTCTGGGTTTTAGCAGAAATACTTATTGAAGTTCCATTTTTATTTTATAAAATCTGTCAATGAATATTTAGAATTCATCTGTAAAGGGTTACCATGAATAAATAAACCCATGTTCATTTGTCAGATGAACACAGCGCTTTTTAGGATGTCGTATTCTTGCTCAATTTAATATTTAATTGCTTTATAATTTGCAAAAATAAATCAATATCTCAGTCATTATTATCAATCTTTAAGGTTTTGTTTCACTGTAGAAAGCTGAAACTGCATAGTTCAAGGGGATTTGAGACCTGAGGAGAATGGTAATAGCTTATGGAGCTTTTTTTCTCCAGGTGAACTTTTTGACTATCTTAGATACTACTGTAAGAGTTACCAGCTGATGTCATCTAAATGTCCAGTGCTTGAAGCTAAACTAGCGCTCTTGAGGACGATATCAGACTCGCTAAAACACATCTGTTTCTTCTGAGGGGAGGAAAAAAGAAGTGTTGGTTTATTTAAAAGAAAGCACTTCTGAAAAGCTGCAAATCTTCAGCTCTTAAAAAATAGACAGTTTTTAAGGGGTGGTGTTGAAAAAGCTAACAGATCCACTGCAAAGGATTCATATGGAGTACCACTGAAATAAGCAGTACACCATCTCTCCTGGTGTTGGAGAAGATGGAGTTAATTTTGTTTGGAACATGGCTGCGCTGCCTTATGGCAGCTTCCAGTGCTAGACAGGCTGTGAGTCCCTGTGAATAGTAACAGAAAGAGTTTGTACTGACAAAAAAACCGACTTCCTTTTACAGCCAAAAAAGACTGGAGTCAAAGTTTTGGATTTTTTCCTAGCCTTTTTTCCTCTTTTACCAGAGGAGCATGGAGTAGATGGTACTTTTTTGCATCCCACAATAGCTTTTACTGGTTGTCACATCCCACATTGTATGCATAGAACTTGCTTGCCTGACATCTCGTTCATGATGGCCTGCTGTGGTGTGAGAACTTACTCTCTGGCAGTGAGGTGCTGCTGGTCTCTTCAGAAGGTCCAAAAGCTAAATGTAGCTGATAGTCTGGCTCCTCCTGACATTATCAACCTCTGTAACTGGAGCATGATACAGCAGGAGGAGACTGCCTCCCTAAATCCCAGAAAGGGCTCATGTTTATCATTCATCATTTCTCGCCTTGTTCTTCTCTGTCATATGACCTCATCTGTGGAACTTGCATGCATTGGTATTACATAATGAATATATAAATAAAGGTAGATGTTTCTGTGGTTGGAGCACAGGCCCTGTCAGCAAAGGTGCTTTCCAGGGGGAAAGCACTCAAAAGACCTAACTACACAGTAGTGATATTTCTTAACCCTGCTCAATTGTAAAATTCAATGGTTTTACTGTTCTCTTCTTTCCAAAACCTTAAATTTTTTTTTTTCAATTTGCATGATCTCCAGGTCCCTCACAGAGTGGTCCAGGACCTCAGTATCCCAATTATCCACAAGGACAAGGCCAGCAGTATGGGGGATACAGACCCACACAGCCTGGGCCACCCCAGCCACCACAGCAGAGGCCTTATGGATATGACCAGGTATTCTTTCATTTGATGAGAAAGTTGTTGTTCTTACACACTCATTTAATAATCTTAAGATTCTTATGGACATTCAGACTAATGAATTTGAGGACATGGTCTTTCAGGTATGCATATACAGTTCTCATGGGTTTTATTTCTTGGTGAGTTACCCAGAATCATTTGTCTGGAGTTGTGACTAGTCATTCTCTCCCAAGTTTGCTAAGTTTTAATGCAGTTTGGCAAAGTGAGGCCCTCCAGGTAATCTTTTTTGACTTTACAAATTAAGGTGATAAAAGGTTTCATAACCTCATGGTGAATGAATAATATGAAAGACAAGGTTCCTAAATCTAATGGTGGATCATTTTTCATTACTGCTCTGCAATAGAAATGGTTGAATTGATTTTCCACTAACACAAATCCTAATCCTAATCTTCCTCTGCAGTTGCAAAAGCACCTCAGGCGTGCAACTGAGGTCCTTTAGCTGTAGAGTTGTATGGGAAGACATGAAACCTATTTGTGCATAGGTGTTCTCTGAGCAGTGTCAGGAGGCACCGAACCTGGGAAAGCAGTGACCCGAAAATCAACTGCTTCCTTCCTATCACTGCTAAGATAAGTTTAAAACAAGGAAACAACAACCCACCATAAATTCAGGCTGGAGTTGTAGTGAAGGACTCCTGTAAGAAAAACTGTCTTAGAATTACAGGATGAAGCAGAGGTTTTATTGCTGTAGAAGGTGCTGAACTGTAAAAATCTAATCTTTGCAGTATGAATTGTTCAGAAATGTCATTAAAACATACACTGTTACTTTCCTTGGCATACATAAAATGAAGATCAACTGAATGATCAAGTTGAGGTTCTAGCATTTAAATAAAATACTGGTATGTCAGTAGAAGATCAGTTGAACTTTCAAGAAAAACTTTCCTCTTGGAAATGTGAATAGCCACAGTTGCCCACATTTTTAAAGGAGAACAGTTGACTTGCTTTCTACAGAAATTAGAAAAGACAAGGAAGAAGGAACAAACTCTTTCAGTGTGGTAGTTTAGAGATGCAGTTATTTCTAATTATTTATCAGATAAACAAAATGTTTATGCACAGAACTAGTAATTTTCTCTGCAAACAATAAACTACAAGAAAATTCTTTGCTTTTGGCAAACGTAGGGTCAAGGAAACTTAGTCACAATTTGCTGAGTTGCTTCCAGTTTTTCTTGCAGCAGGAGTGGATAACCCTCTCTGTAGATAGGCTCTACTCCTCTGGTTTGTGCAGTCTTAAGTTCCACTGGGAAACTCAATTATACAAGACCTCTCTTTCATACTAGCCATTCCCCTAGGAATTGCGCTGCTTAAATTCTCATCTAGCAGCTGTTGTGAAACTCTTCTTCATGACTGATTGTTGTATTACAATGGAACAAAACTAACATTGCAACATAAAACTGAAATTTAAAATACCACCTTATCGTGATGGTACTTGACACAGAATGGTGGCAGGACTGCAGTTCGAAGCACGTTCACTTCCTAGCACACTGCTTCCTTCTGCAAGCCTTGAACCCTGTGGTGAAGGATCATGGTAAGCTTGTAGCATTGATGCTTTCACCTCTGCCCACCTCTGCGGTACATGACATTCTTTCGAAAGATGGAGAATATCAATAAGGGTAATAACTCTGTGTATTGGATCTGTGGAATAATTGCTTCCCATAGGATATGTGGACTAGTTCTTCATGTTCACTAGGATGTGCCTTGGTTTTTGAGATACATGTACAATTCTGTAATGCTTGGTAGGTGAATATTTTTAGGTATCTCTGTGTCATGGTTAGTTTCCTAAATTACTTTGAATTTAGGTGACCTTGTCCTTTTGAAATAATTTTCAAAGTTCAGGTGGGAAGTAATCCCCGTCTTTTATTTTTTGATGATGTTCTGCAAATTTCACAACAGTCTTTTGAATGTAAAGGTATACTCTTTTGATCCAGGTTCCTGGATTTAAATCCATGTAATTGGTCTTGCTTTTACATCAAAGCACAAAGGATTTTTAGTGAGATGAAACTATAACCAGTGACTCATATCAGTTCATCATTTATTGTTATTTTTTCCACCTTTTAACATCACAGTTTATTTGGATGGTCTTCTGATTTCAGCTTTTAATACAGGAGAATGTGCCTTGTGGTCTAATTATGTATTTTGAATTTCTTTTTTTAGGGTCAGTATGGAAATTATCAACAGTGAAAAAGTACTCACATTCCGGTAGGCAATATCTGTTAGCAGCCATATTGTCTCCTCAGCACTGTGGACATCTTCCCAAGATGAGAACCTCCCATTCCACCTAGCTTTTGGAAAAATCTTGTGGCTGTTTTACGGTATACAGTCTTTATGGGTTAATTATTAAAGACTGTAGATTCTCAGAAACTGATTTCACATCTCTACTCTAGATGGCAATATTGGACAGAAAATCTGTGACATAACAATTTGCAGTGAGTTGAGGACTGTATGTCAAATAGACTGTTACTGACTGAAAGGTGCGAACAGCTTTGTATGTTTATGAAGGTTATGGGAATTTAATATTTTTTTCCATGGATTTTTTTTGTAGGGGGGAAAGGGGAAATGCACACTTTTTACAGCAGCAATATTTTGTATATAATGTTTTTCATGGGGTGAATATGCAAGACAGTACACTACTCGCTGGGCAGGATAACAAATCTACTGTTAAAATGGGTAGGGCATGGTAAGTGCTTGATTGTATTAGTCTCGAAATGGTGTACGATCAAGATAACAGTGAAAAAAGATGGAGAGCATCCTAGGGCCAGGTACAAAGATAGAGAATCCCAGTTATCTAAATGGGAACATAATTAAGGACAGTGTAATATAGTCATGTGCAAAGATTAATTTTTTAAGCTTTCCAATTTTTCTGAGTGAAGCGGTTTTGTAAAAATTGTTTCTAACAGTTTGACAATTTTCTCCAACGTTTTTTTGGGTAACAAGATAAACGTTTGGGTTTTATTTCTCAAGTGTTTTGTCAGAGCTTTGCATAAGCAAGCTGTAATCCCTCTTATTAATTGCAATAACAAAGAAAATGACAAGTGTTAATTTTACTTGGCTTGAATATGCAAAGAACTTGAAAAAGAATATGGAGAACAGGACTGTATTGTATAAGTGTATTTTAACCTTTAGTTGAATAATTTTTATGTATCAAAATAGTCTAGAAGACTTTGTAAAACCACCTATCTAAACTTTTGTTGTGGTTTAGGAATGGTATTCCCCAATATTGTGTTCCCACTGACACACTCCAAACCACATGCCACTCACTTGCTCTCCTCTCCACTTCTGCTTCAGTGGCTGGAGAGGAGAATTAGAGGCACAAAAGGTAAAGATCACGTGTTGACATAAGAACAATTTACTGTAAACAGCAATGAGATAGGAAAACTGTAACAGCAACAGTACTAATGACAGAGGGTACAAGAAAGAGGCAAATGAGTCACACACTGTTGCTCACCACGTGGAGCCCTCACCATGAGAACCACAGCCAGGCTACATGACCCTGGAGAATGACCTGAGGGTGGTACAGAATAACCTCTGGGTCCCAACCATGCCCCTCCTGGCTACTGCAACAATTAACCCTGTCCTGGCCGGAACCAGGACAACTTTTCTAACTGGGAGTTAATAATTTTAGAACGGGGGCATTTTCTGTGTGTGTCGATTTTTCTTATTGGTTAACATGAGACCAAGGGGATATTTTATAACATCAAATATAAAACCTGTTGGTGAGGTAAATGCCAAATTTTGTTTTGAGTTGCATTAATGCTTATAGTGTTGCATGTGTGATAGAGGCAGCACCTTGATCAATAGCGTAGTACACAAAAAATTGGTTTTATGACTGTCCTGCAACTGTGTATCAGATAAGTAAATGGATATTCTGTTCTGCAGGAATATATGCATTCAAGAATTCCTGGCAACTTTTATAAGGGATAAAAGTTAAAATTAGTCCAAGAATAAAATATTTTGGTTTTTTTCAGTCGGCAATCAATATTTGGGGGAAAAAAAAATCAACTGGTGTTCCTAATATGTATGACATTATACATGGAAGACAAGATTTTCAATTTGTTCATCCTTTTTAAAGGGAAAACAGTTTTCTTAAAGTCAGTAGAAAATACACGTCAGGGTTTGAACAGATATAGGATGAGGAACATTATTATGAATGAAAAGCTGGTAGGTTCTGTGCCAATTTTCCACCACTGTGTACTTCATTGCAATTTAAAACTGTACTCCATGAATTCTAACGGAAGAATAAATTATTTGTGATTTTAATTTTCTCATTTGTTTCTTTAAATTAGATCCCTATCACTTTGATGTCTCGTCTGGAGACTCTGCTGTGGGTTTTGATTTTATAGAAGTTTGGCCAGAATAACCAAACCGTATTTGCAGTCCAGGACTTTATCAAAATTCTCTTGCCATAGCCAAGTTAATTAGAATTAACTGTTCAGTAATCAGCATGTTGTGTAGGTTGTTTGTTAAGAAATTCTTCCTGTGAAAATGAAGGTCCATGAGGCTGTAATCAAGATGACTGAATTAGATAAATGAGTTGAGGAGGCAAAAATATGTTGAACCCAACCTGGTGTAGATATGTTATCTCATTTGAAATAAGCTCAACTGACATTAAGAAATAATTTGTCTTGCCAACCCATCTTCTGTTGTCTTATTCTCCTTTTTAATGGAAAGTAAAATTGCAATTTTAATAAGCAGAATTTCCTCCAGGGTTTCCCTCCTAGAGACTACTGCATTTGCAAGGTTTAATTGTTTTATAACGGTCCTGTTCCGTAAAACTTTTTAATTGGTGGTGACAAAAATTACCTTATTCCTCTGATACTATGCCAGAAGAATAACTTGAGAGGAGATAGCTCCATGCAAAAGTATTTCTACTAAAATGATATATTAAAAAGGAACCAGTTTTCCCTAAATGAGAGAGCAGGAACGCACAACAGGACCAGCATGAAATGGCAAGATACAAGGTTCATTTTTGTAAGTCTTCCTTATTAAATAAAATCCAACCAATAGTGAACTAGTAAAAACAATATTGAAATTGGCATTTTACATGTAGAATGTAGAAAATAAGGAGGGGACTGGCACAGCAAATCAAGTATGTGAACAGAAATGATACAGATGTTC
Source organism: Oxyruncus cristatus (assembly GCA_013399855.1). Taxonomy (NCBI): domain Eukaryota; kingdom Metazoa; phylum Chordata; class Aves; order Passeriformes; family Cotingidae; genus Oxyruncus; species Oxyruncus cristatus. The sequence goes on along the minus strand of VXAY01006327.1, from coordinate 245,144 downwards.
AAAAAGTAAGGAGGAGGGGTTAATGCATTCAGTTACTTTTAGTTATCATAGGGCTGTGATTTCTGCCATTGTATTTTACTCTTTTCAAATGGTTTTATTTCTTTTTCTGCTCTATGAATAACTCACTAAAGGGAGAAGCTGGCTCGCTGTTTCAATTGAAACTGACTTCACAATGTTGTAACATAAGTAAGCATTTACTTTATAGAGCAGGATAAATGTATCTTTTTGCAAATAGTCCCACTTCCATTTTCATACTGAAATTACTTTAAAATATTTAAAGTAATTGATGGGTTTTTCTGAGAAAATGCACCTGATTGAAGAGGAGCAAGGACTTAAATGCAAAAATATCATTGTACTTCTACAGTTCTCACCACAGAGGATGCTGAAACACTTCAATGTGATTTTTAAAAGAAGATCAGATTTTAGATTCAAAAAAGGAGAGAATACTCAAATTTACAAAATTAAGAGAAAATGTTACTTCAGCAAGTCTAGGTGGAATTCTGCCAGAAGCCCTGAAGAAGTTCAAAAAGAAATTAGTTGGTTTTCCCTACATGGGCAGCAGTTGCTGTATCATAAAACAGAAGAATAAGGGAGAAATCTTGTGAAATAAACCCCAAAAAAACCTTTTCAAGCAAATAGATACCTGAATAAAGTAGCAAGTTTGAAAAAAAATAATTTAAGTACTATGCTAAATACATGTTCATTAACAAAAAAGAATAATAAAAGGGTAATAAAAGCTGACTCTCAGTCTACTAGAATTATAGTACAAAATCATAGCACAGCCTGATAAAACTGATCTGTATGTTCACAAAGCCTGAAGTTCTCTGGGAATCTACTACTGTGAAAATAAAGCATGCAGTAAGGTGGATTGCAAAGCAGTGGAAAGGAGATGAGATGGTGGGGGGAGTATAGGAATAAATGCTAAATGTCACAAATGATGCAGATTGATAATAAATTGTGGTAGAACTCTATTGGGACCACAGATTAATGCTTACAAATAAATGTCAGAAAAAAGTAAGTATTCCGATAGCAACATGGGGTGGAAATGGTGCTACTTTGATTATGCAGGACTTAAAACTGTGGAAATGCAATGGAGCATATATTTCAGCACTTCAGAAGTTACTGATGTTTACAATCACAGTACTGGGTAGGATAATTCCAATTTACTCGTACACAGCTAATCAGCTGTCAGGAGCAGTTCAGTGGATAGCACAGCAAAACTTCCATTCAGTGGGTGTCAGAAGTCACAGTGCCACCAAAATATTCAAGAAGCGGTACTATGGAGCGCTTAACAAAACACTGTAACACTGATTGGAGTTTTTCCGGCTTGGAATTACTGTGCTCAACCTTGTCTCTCCCATATCAAAAAGGTAGCTCAGGTAAAAGGTAGGTAGATAATGAGTGGTCAAGAGCAAACCTGGTGTGTTTGGGGTTGTTTCAGATTTCTGTGTGTATAAACCAGCAGTATGTAACAGTGTAATTTTTGTAAGGATACCGATATGATGAAACTGAAAGGCAACATCTTTGATAAGAGGAAATGCCTCTTACAACATGGACAACTGCAAACTCAATCTGCAGGAGCTTTGTAGGATTAAAAAAAATGAGTTGGACAGATACATGAGAATGTAAAATTGTTTAGGTTGGAAAAGGCGTCTAAGATCATTGAGTCCAACCGTTAACCCAGCAGTGCCAAGTCCACCACTAAACCGTGTCTCCAGCTGCCACAGTTAGACATCTTTTAAACACCTCCAGGGATAGTGACTACGATGCTCCCTGGGCAGCCTGTTCCAGTGGTTGACAACCATTTTGGAGGAGAAAATTTTTCCTAATACCCAATCTAAACCTCTCCTTGCACAATTTGAGGCCATTTTCACTTGTCCTATTATTATTACTTGGGAGAAGCGCCCAAACCCCACCTCACTGCAGCCTCCTTTCATGTGCACATTTAAATTAGAGGAGATGAAAAGCTTAGTTTGAAATAATGTAGAACCTCATGTTTCACAGCTTTATGCAACAAGCAGTATTCCTAGACCTTGGAATATACTTCTGTTGGAGCCTCGACAGTAGATGTTGGAAGTATATTTAGAGGTTTGGTTTTTTTTTTTTAATTGTAACATTTAGAATGTCACTCTGCAAAACCTGGAAGCGGGCATTACTAGCAGTAGACTGCTGGTGTTCTACGTTCCAGAATTAAACTGAACTGTAGAGCTGAACTGGGGTAGCAATATTATGTTCAGGAAACTATTTTTTCAGTGTGGTGAAATGTATCTCCAAAATAACATCAATAATGAAATACTTACATTTCAATCTTGCAAGATGATGGGTACTTTCATTCAACTCTGCTAAGCTTCCCATGACACAGTTTTTCAAGAAAAATTCTGACTAACCTAACAGAATGTCTGGTTTCCCCTTCCTGAGATCTGATTCTGCAATGGGAAGATTTTTCAGTTTTCTGTAGATTTTTTTCTAATTTTCTCTCACCATTCTCCACTTGGTCTTATGAAATGAAGGCAATTCAGTATGTCAGTGGCTTCACAGATGTACACCTTGGGTTTCTGGTGGGAAGAGCTCTGGGGCTGGAAAGGAAGATGCTGGAATAGCCAGAGTTAATAGTCTGTGAACTCTTCGGACCACTGCGTTATTTTCACTTGCTGTGACACTTTTAAAACAAATGGCCTAGGTGAATTGCCATATAAATGCTTTTGCATTTTGGTTCATAATTTTCATTTAATCTAAAAGTTAATTTTACACAGCATAAATTCTAATCACCTACTGCAGTTGGTGTTGCCAGAAGTGCGTTGGCATCTTGACACAGGTTCATTACAGATATTTTTGTAGAAAAATGCCATTTGTGAGGGCAGGCTTGGTAGAAATACACATTTTGTTTTCATGAAATTCAGTTACATCAGTTGTACCTCCTGACTTTTTTTGCAAACTTCCAAGTGAAGCATTTTCAGTCTCCAGTTGCCACCTTTACATTTCTGCAGATGTAGCTTTTCTCAGCCCAGAGCCTTTAGACTTTGTTTCCACAGGGCTACAAGGTAAACAAGTGCCACAATTCTTAGAATTTCTTTCTAAATGCTGATTATGGCTTTGCATGTAAAGATAGTTGCTTGTAAAGTTAATACTGTGTCAATCTCAAAGATATCTCTTTTTTTTTTTGTTTTACCCTGCAAAGGTACAGATCATTTCAGAGCTAGCTTTCTTATTTGAGCACCCAGATAACTGTGTGCTCACAGAGCTGTTTCCAACCTGGAAAAAATGTTTGCCTTCTACCATGGAATACCTTCTTTAGAAACTTACTGTCGCGTAAAAAGGGATCTGCCTATAAATGCCAGAGTTTCTAATTTCATAAGCACAGAGAGCCTGCCCAACGGAGTATGGTGAAGTATTTGCTGGTGTGACACTGGCTTCAGATTTATCACCAGCCTCAGTGTCCACGTAGGCTCAGGAAAGGTAAGCACATGGCAAAACTGAGGCAGGCGTAAAGGTTTCTCTTGTATCCCCCAGAGTATTTTTTGTTGGTGGCAAGTGGATGATCGTAGGACTGTAAATAGATGCTTGGTGAGTACCAGGATACCTGTCACCACTGCAAGTACCTTGCGTGCATGGTAACATGTCTAATGGAGCCTAGTGATCGTTGATGCTTGTTATGGCTGTTGCTGTGGTCTTGCTATAAAGACAGCACTGATACTTTATTACCTCAGAAACTTAGCTCTAAGTTGTCTGTCCTGTATTGTTTATTCTTCAGTTTCACATTGCTTCATGTTTTCTGGCCCTCTGGCAGGATAACAGGGAAGACAGAAAAGCGGGAGTCTTATGTGACACCCACTCTGCTGACAAGGAACATGGAGACTAATTGATTTGACTGCTTCAGTAGTTCTTTTGACTCTTCAGAAATGTGGAGTTTAAAATATGATGGGCCTGAGATCTGTGGGCCTGAGAGGATAAAGGGTCCGTTTATCCACCATACTGTACACTGATGAATTTGAGAGCAATGTAGCCTTGCAAAGCAAAAAAATCACATTTGAGTAAAGGGAGGGTGTAGAAAACTAGGAGTAAGAATAGATGGTGAAACCTAAAAATCTCATTAAGCATAAAGGCTTCCTTAATGTAACCCAGGAAACTTGCAAGGACAAGTGAGGGTCTGTAGCACCAGTGCCAACACAGGGGGGAGAGTGACAAACTCGATGGGTTACAACAACTTTGATGACTGATGGCATTTTCAGAAGGCAACAAGTCGGATAATGAACACATCATTATACACCCTAATTATTACACCCTATTACACATCATAAGGGACCTAAGGAGGTCTCTAGTCCAACCTCCCAGTCAGAGCTGGGTCAGATTCAGGTTGCTGATCATCCTCCAAGGATGGAGACGGCACAACCTCTCTGGAATCATGTTTCCCTGTCTGACTTTCCTCCACATGAAAAAGTTTCTTCTGTTAGCAAGTCTGACCCTCTTTTGCTTCAGGTCATGCCTGTTGTCTCTTGTTCTCCAACCGTTCAACGCCATGAAGTACCTGGCTTTGTCTTCTTGCTAAGCTACCTTTATACGCTTAGGGGCTGCTGTTAGGTCCCACCCCAGACCACTTCGTCTGAGCTGAGCAAGCCCTGTGCTCACAACCTCCTCTCCAAGGGCAAGCGCTTCAGCCTGGTGGCCCTCCACTGAATTTGCTCCAGTTCATCAGTTTCTTTGCCGAGGGTGGGACAAGGCTGGACTGCAAAGTCCACACAACTCCTGATGCACAGTCCCCCAGCAATCAAAGATGTCAGTCCCAGAAACAGGAAGTGTCAGGAACCAAAGATTATATAGAAGGAGGTGGTTTATATTGTAAGATCAGAGGAGGAACAGGAATGAGGATACTGAATCGATACGCTTAAAACTCCAAATGTTTATGTGTAAGTGCAGTAAGTACAGAAATGTACACAAAGATTGTTAAGTGTATGATTGAAGCTGTAACTGCATTGGCATAACAAACACAGCTCTATTCATTTATTGGTCTTGAACAATAACATATAAACATCTTTTTTTCAAATTGAAGAGAGGAGATGCTTTGTCAGTGAATAAAGCAGTACATCTTCTCTGAGGTAGGAAAAGTTGACCAATTGTATGGTCTTCCCAAGTAGGAAGAGAGCAAATACAGTCATTGTGGTGAGATTTTACTATAGGCTTTAAATTAGATTTGCCTAAGGTGTACCTGGCCATTCTCTGACTGACCAAGCCAACTCATCTGAAATGCAGGAGCTTATGATAATGGGGAATGGTAGCTCTGAAACATATCTTGGGAAAAGGATGCAGCAGAATGCAGGTAGGTTCCTGGGACAGTTTTGATACAGAAGGCATGGGGAAAGGAGCCACATGGAAGATGCCTTCTGAGTTCGTTCTCATCGATGAGTAATCATCTCTCAATGCAGGGCTTAAAGGCACCTCAAGTAAAAGATGACAAGGTGGAACGATTTTACTTTTAGAAAAGGAAGGAAGGAGAGGAGCAAATAATGTTTTGAACAACCAGAGACAACCTTGCCATTTTTGCAAGAGTAAATGTGTGGTTGAATTCTCTGATGCCTAAAGAATTGAGCTCTAACAGCAGTCTAAGGAACTGAAGTGTTTATAAAATCTCATTTCTTTCCTAGCTGGGTTCTTTCATGGTGCTTATAGGAATGTAATGTCTTGAAACATCTCTCTCAGAGTTGAGTGAAATTTGTCAAATTTGGTTGAGTTTTGTCAAGGAGTTCACTTTTCCTCAGGAAACCTAACAAACAGCAGACTTCCACAAAAAAAAAAAAAAAAATCTCTAATCTCAGAAAATGAAGAGGAAAAAAAGTCTTAAAAAAGAAGTTCAGGAGAACTGGCAAGTCCTTAAATTATACTATGGTATATGTACAAATTATCCCAATGTGGATGGTCAAGAGCTCATCAGTGCCTTCAAACAAAGGAGAAAGTGCACTGAAAGCTCTCATTGTTAGGAAAAAGCTTAAAATAATGGTAGAACACACTGAAATTAAATTAAGGCAAGCCACAAAATGAGCTATAATTATTCAGAGATACTGGCAGAAAAAAAAAAGAAGAGGTTTTCCATTACTTCACAGAGAACAAAAGCTGTAGACAGTGTTGCTGAAGAGTATTCAAGCTTAGGACATTGCTCCTAGACTTAGGTGGGAGTAATTGGATACACAAATACCTGATGAGGAGAGATTTGTTAGGTACAGAGAATTTTGCTACAGTTTATTATATACACAAATTATTAGATTGCTAGACCTATTCTAGGATCAAGGAACTAGTAAAATAACAGCGATAATAGCAATACAGTTCAGATTTGTTATCTTAGTGCCCATATCAGACCGATTTATGACAGAACAAAAGACAGCGGGCACATTAGAGGTAGGCTCTTGGTGGGGATAATTATCCCCGAATGACTACTGGCAAGAGGTGAGTATGGAAAGCTGATGGTGGGGGTATCTCAGAAGGGAATAACATGTATTGATCATATTTATCAAACACAGTGAGCTGACCACAAGATCCATAATAGTATATTGGCTCATTATAGTACAAAACATATATTAGCTCTAACGTAGATTACGCCTTTTAATCCCCACCAGCACTGAGGGAGTCTTGAACTTCCAGCAAAGGATCTGATGGGGAGGGAGTAAATAAATGGTCTTGCAGAGAACCTGCCAGCTGCCACATCTCATGGAAATGGATGCTGGGAAACCAGGAGGCAAAACTCTTATTTTGAACATCAGTTGCTGCTGCTATTCAGTTGCGCTCTTACTCATTTTAACTTCAGAAAACATCCTTTAATTTTAAACTTTGCCTACAATTCATGATGTGATTCATGATTCAGTGGGTCCCATACTCCTGAGTGACTTTCAACCTTATTAAGCAGCATTCCAGGTTTCCTAATTGGTGCTAAGAAACTGTGACTTTTGGGGAGGTGAGAATCCAAGATCTTTACTAAATAGGCTGTTCTTAGGCACCACCTTACAATTAAAGAATAGATTGGGTTGGAAGGGACTTTAAACATCATCTAGTTCTAAGCCCTGTGCTGTGGGCAGGGACACCTTCCATGAGATGAAGTTGCTCAAACCATGTTTTATGGTTTGCTTCTCTTTTTGATACTGAGAACTTAATGATGCTCAGGATATCCTTCCATCATTACTTTCAGCTGAGCTGTAGATGTCCTAGATGGAGCTGCAGACAGTGCCTGTGCAAGGGAAGGAGGCTGTATCACTATCATGAGTGGAGTTCCCATTCCCTAAACACCCTTGCTTGAGTTAGGAGGAAGAGGACATAAAGATCTTGTGTGCTTCCTCTTTCTCTGGAGGAAGAAGCAGGTCTGCTGAGCAGCTTGGTGCCAAGTACAGGGGGAATGCACTTCCTAGGGTAGGGAGCATTGGAGTGGCACCGTAGAGCCCCTGCAAGACATAGACCTTGCCAGAAACTGGTTTTCAGAGTTACTTAATTGACCTGCACCTACTGCTTTAGACCATGCTATCTGATGTGTATACAAAAGAAAGCACCTTTTCTGAGGTGTGCTGAAAAAATACTTTTGTATCACTTAGGGATATTTCCTAGCTAGTAAGCGCAGGCACTTGGGAGCAATGGAGGTGGGAGAATATATTGGGGAATGACAACCCCATCGTGCGTTATTTTGGCACTTCCTGGAGCATCTGAGACCACAGGAACAAAACAACTATTTCTATGTTATCTCCTTACATTTTTAAAACTCTTCAGACTCTCCTTAAAGGTTTCTGAACAGAATCCTGAGGGCTGCAGCTCTCTTCAGCAGCTGTAGCTCTACTAAGTTACCAAGACCCAGTCCTTTAATTTCAACATCCCACCCTAAGTTGTTGAAGCTTCATAGCAAAAGTTGAGTACTTCAAACCCTGCCAGTTAGAGCTCAGTCCTCATTCCCACATAAACACAACCATTTTGCAAACATGATCTGATATTAATTACCCCCCTGGCACCAAAAGTCAGGCTTTCCTGATGCAGCATGCTAATGTAAAATGCATTAGTGAAAATGCTGGCTCCAAGGGGTTAGGTTCTCTAAATAAACACAGTAAAGTTCTTTTTTATTCACAACTCCCAGGCTATTCTCAAAGACTGATTTCTCCAACAAGAAAAAAAAAAAAAAAAAACTAAAATCATCCTTGGGTTTTTAATAGGTTATAAATGCCTTTTTTCTATTCAGTTGCAGGAACTGAATGTCAAATTGTACATCAATGAAATCTGAGTCTTTCTTTGCCTTAGAATGAAGTTTGTCCAAGCTCTTTTCTGTGGTCGTGTGCTTTTGTGTTATGTCTCTAACAGCAGATGGCTGAGGATCAACAGGGCAGGACTGCACTGCTGACTCCTGGGCTAAGGTGGCAACACTGAAATTTGTGGGTGAAAAAGGAAAAGTTTTAAGAGCTAGGGAAGATTATTGTATATATATAAAAAAATAATTTCTAAGGCACTGACTTAGAATTATTTTTCTTACACTGAAAATTGGAAGTAGGACTCAAACAAAGCCAGCTTGCAATGAATGAGAAACGTTCAGCTCTGTTAACAAAATAGGGCTGTGAGGCCAGTGATTTCCATCTGAGAAATTGCCCGTGTCCTCATTGGCAATACCAGCTTAAGGCATTGCCACCTTCTGCCAGTGCCGCAGTGCATTGCCTTCACATTTGTGCCAAGACTTGGACATGATCCGGAATTTGATCTGGCTTGAGCAGAAAAATAAGAAAACATTTTAAAAAAACGAAACAAAGCAACAAGATGAATTCCCCAACCTACTCCCAGCACTGTCCCAGCAGTATTGTCCTGGGACACCAGACAGGCACAGGATGGCAAGAATAAGAGAGAGCAACAGCAGAGGATAACCCAGACTGGATTGCCCGAAGTTGCCTATTTGCTGAGCTGCTGCTGCTCCCCAAGTGCCAGCAGCAAACTGCTGGGGCTGGTGCCTTGTGGTTCACAGGGTTGAAGCTGCCTGCCCTGCCTGTACAGGGCAGGGCCCGGCATGCTGGGGTTGCCTGGGGAAGATCCCAGTGTGGGCAGGACTGGAAAGAATCAGGGAGGGGTGAGCGCCGTGTCCAAATGTTCTCCTGGCTGTTGCTGATCACACCACTAGTTTCATGAGCTTCTCTGAAATCCCATGATGTAAAATTTCCATACTGACTAATAAAAGGCATCCTTAAAATGACTGTGGGAGATGCTACAGAAGTCATAAATCAGCAAGTCTGTGTCCAGCCAGCTTGGACTCCCCTGCCTCACTGGTGGTTCCCCATCCAATTTGTGCCCGGGGGTTTAGAAGGGTCTTTGGAAATTCGACCCAGAGTATCCATCCTCGTTCTGCTGCTTCTGTTGATTGCGCATCCTTACCTTTCTCTCCTTTGGGATACAGGAAAGGGAGTGTGTTAAAGACCTAAGCTAGCCTTTTTATATGGTATAATGAGGCTGAAACAGTAGTGAGGTTTTCAATCCAGGAATGGCAAGTACTATATGACTAGATTGTCAAAATAATGTCTACTTTGTTCTCTTCCCATTTCAGAGCAACTAAAAATATATGCACTGGTGTGATAAGACCAGGTACCAATACAAGCATCTTATCCTCACCTGATTTGAAACACAAATGCCAGTTTAATTTTACTCCACTGCAAATAAATTTATATCTGACATGCTGTTCAGCATGTATAATATAATTATTCAGCCAGTGGTCCCATCATATTCATAAGAAGGGCTGAAACCTGCAGTAGATTGAAAGGAAATTCAGTTACAATTTCAAAAGAATACTTGTCCAGATCAAAGTTTTTTTGAATCATCTAATGAGGCAGACTTTATCGCTGGGAAACTGCAGCATTTTTTAGAGCAATTTTCAAATATTAATTCTGAGTGTAAGTGCATCTTCATACTCAACAGTTTATCTATGCCATGTTTGGTTATGAATTTAACTTTCTTGATTTCAGATAAAACAAAACCACTTTCTGTCTTGGTAGTCTAACCTTGTGTATTCTATTCTTTCCATTGAACCACATCCTAGAAAATGTTTTCCTTTTGTCTTCCGTGCTTGTGGAGGGATGAGTGAAATGGCCGCTTCAGTCTACTCCAAAATTTTTTCCTAATCCCAAAAAAAGTTTGCTGTACAAGTTTTCTGCCAGGGTCAAGATCTAGGGGAGGGGGTAGAGGATTCTAAAATTTCAAAACTAAATACTTCTTTTCTACCTAGAGTTTTCAGAATTCATTCTTTGTCGTGCAGGTCCAAAAGGTTAAAAATAACTGTACCTCCTGAGACTTCTCCCTGGGCTGTGCTCTTCCCTGGGATTCTGTAAGCTTTTTCCACCCAAACTGGGTCATCCTCCGTGCCTAATTTTAAAATCTCTGGGATCCAGCGCTTTATAAAAATCAATGAGAACTTTCCCATTATATAATCCCAGCAGCTACATATGGTATGCTCTGGCCTGATTCTGCTTAAGCTTGATTTTATATATTGAAATGGCGAATATTAAAGAGCCGCGAGCTTCTTGTAGAAAATTATGGGGAAAATTCTTCATGTGTGGAGTCTTTTCTCTGTCCCTTTATGCAGACTTTCTCCTTTTCTAGGCAAGAAGACTACAGTTAAAATGAGAATGTTTCCTTATTGAACTTAGGAAATTGACTTTTAAACTAAAGGTCGAGAAAGTACGTTTTCCTATGTTTGCTCTTACTCTCTGAAAACGTAATTACAAGAAACGGTAATGGACATTACAAATATCTTTACAAATACTGTTTTTCTAGACATTTTGATACCAGAGTTGTTCCTGCAGGTAGCCTACAAGGGCTGGGAAGAACTCAAGCAATATTAAATAATATAGGAGACCATTAACTATCAGATCCGTGAATAAACCAAATTTGTTTCAGTATTTATGTGAAGTACCTAATTGTTTTTCCAAGCTCTGCTTAGACAGACTCTTCTTTGCTATAGTGCCTGCAAAATATTTGACAACTCTGACTGCTTGTATGCTGCCCCAGTGTCTGTCCTACCCACCTGTTGTTGTGCTCTGGCTTTCCTTGTAATATCCAGCTGTTTCTTGACTTAGACTGGGTATTGGAATAAGAATTTTTTTGATCTGCTTTTATGCAGCACCTAGCACAGTGTCATCGTGATGCATGGCAGGAACTAGAAGATGCTCCTGCAAAGCAAATTAACAGTGTCTTTGGGATTTGGAAATGACACAAAGAATTATTCAAGGTTGGGCTCCAGAAAGTAAATCACTAAGTCAAATTGTTAACGATAGCTATGACAGCAATGCATGGTTTGGAATTTTATTGGAAAGAATTTGACAAATACTTTAGATAATGAACAAAGTAATAAAAAATCAATGTCTGTTCCCAGATAATTTGTGAAAAGGAAAAGGAGTTTATTTATCAAATATATTGTTTCTGCAAATAGTTCACCTCATGATTTCAGAGGGGAAATAGGTAGGAAGAGAAAATGAGCTTAACAAAACAAACATTGGTTTATATGTCAATATTCTTGTAAATGACAATGACAGAAGGGAAATAGAACTAATATGATATGGGAACAAAATAATTTCTGAACTGAAAATTTTGTTGTAACTCTTCCGAAGCTCACCAGCTCTATAAAAATGACAAATCCAAGAACTACGTAGTGCAATCTGATATTGGACATCGAGCTACAGGAGACCCCTGGCTATACTGCTCCAGTAGAGCTTCCCAGCTCTCCTACTCTTTCAGATCACCATACGGCACCATATATTTCCTTTTAGTCTCTGTCTGTGGCAAATGACTGTTTGGGAAACAAACAGGCATGTTTCTGTATTCCAGGTGAACAGCATCCTGTCTCACAGCAGATTTCGTTATGACTTTTTAAGGACAACATTAATATCATTTATAGTTATCTTAATCATTCCCTTTGACAGAAACAACGACAGAAGAGGGAAACTTTGTCTGAGAGATTGACTCTGCCTTGCTTATGACTTCTCCCTTAATTAGGAAGCCAGAGGCATATGTCTGAAACCTATCTAGTGTAGAGCTGGGCAGGTTTAAAAGCTCAGACATCTATCATTTCAAGACTCATCTGCCCCCAACCCTAGCCAAGGAGCAGGTATGTCTGTGTGACCTGTCACGTCCTTTCCTCATTGTGGCACTGAGTTTCACAGCAGCTCCCCTCCCCACCTTCCAAGGTTTTCATTTCAGTCTGGTGAATCACTGTGCTGGTTCTGGCTGGGGTACAGTTAATTTTCTTCACAGTAGCTGGTAAGGGGCTATTGTTTGGATTTGTGCTGTAAACAGGGTTGATAATTCAGGAATGTTTTAGCTATTGCTGAGCAGCTCTTACACAGAATCAAGGCCTTTTCTGCCCCTCACCCCAACGCATCAGGCGGGGGGTGCACAAGGATTTGGGAGGGGACACAGCCAGGACAACTGATCCCAGCTGACCAGAAGGGTGTCCCAGACCGTATGGCATCATGCTCAGCATGTAGAGCTGGGGGAAGAAGGAGGAAGGGGGAGATGTTCGGAGTGGTGCAGTTTGTCTTCCCAAGTCACTGTTAGGTGTGGNGACCGTATGGCATCATGCTCAGCATGTAGAGCTGGGGGAAGAAGGAGGAAGGGGGAGATGTTCGGAGTGGTGCAGTTTGTCTTCCCAAGTCACTGTTAGGTGTGATGGAGCCCGGCTTTCCTGGGGATGGCTGAACACCTGCCTGCCCATGGGAAGTGCCAAATGAGTTCCTTGTTTTGCTTTGCTTGTGTGCGTGGCTTTTGCTTTATCTGTGAAACTGCTTTTATCTCAACTAACGAGTTTTCTCACCTGAACCATCCCAATTTTTTTCCCCCATCCCACTGCGGGAGTGAGTGAGAGGCTGCATGGGGCTTAGTTGCCAGCTGGGGTTTGCAGGCAGAGAGGAACAGCTGCTCCAAGGAGGTACAATAACTTGTTTTGTTTCCAACTGGAGTTGTCATGGTTTTTTATGGATTATTTTTAGTCTGATCAGATGTGGGAGAGGAAACAGGTAACACCATAGTAGCGATCAGGATGGAAAGCAAAGCCAGGGGAGTACAGAAAGCCCAGCTGAGCTCAGAACCCCCTTCCCTGCAAAAACAGCAGTTTATGATCTGGGAAAGCAAAGCATTCAAGAGACTCTGTGTGTGTGTGGAGAGTGGAGAGGGGAGGATTGGTGGGGTCCTGCCAGTGCCCATTGGCTCTCTCCTCGGTGTAGGCACTCCTTCTCACTCCTGTGGGAAAGGGAAGAGCATGAAGTTCGAGGTTTGCATTTTCATCTTCCATCTCCCTCCCGAGCTGGCATTGCTCTGACAGTGCTGGCAGCCACCAAGCACAGCATGCCAGTGCCGGCAGCGCTTTGCGCCCGGGGAAATGCCACCACATAATCCACTGCTGAAGAGCAAAGCGTGGTAGTGGTCTTCTGCTGATGGAATGGCACTGGGAAAGTGGAGCCCTCAAGTTGCTTGTGGGTCCTGGAGACCTGGCAGGTGAAAGGAGGCCCTGGCCAGGGCTAGCAGCTGCTTGCTGCGCTGTCCTCACAGCCTGGCTGCTCAGCCATGGGCTTCGACAGTGCTTGCTGCTCCCCTGGTGGCTCAGGAGCAATCCCAGAGCTGACCTCTTGAGATCTGTGGCTACCCCTTAGATCTCCGTGTTTTGTTCTAAAAACAGCACCTCATTAGATTCTAGTGGGGGAGACACTACCTCTTGAAAAAGGATTTTCTCTGCCAAATACCAGGACCCTAAATGAGAATGTGACTGCACCTGGAGAATAAGCTGAGTATCACGAACCCCTCAGGATGTCTCTTCTTTCCCATTAAAGCCCTAAAACCAGCCAACATGTATCTGGGAGTTTTATTTTCCTCCTTTCTACAGTATTATCTTCCATTAGTAGCAATAATCTTTTAGGGATGTGTTTTCATTTTATGAGTATCCTACTGCGCAGAAAGACAGGTAAGCATGGTCTGTCTCCTCAAGAAACCCTGTTTTCAGTGAGGGGGAATGACATTAAAGAACACAGGTGACACTGAGTTCTCCAGCCTCAGCTCTGCATTTTTTCACACCTCGGCAAATATATTTTTTTTAGGATCTTACAGGGTGGGGAGGGGGCACTTACATAGCTTAGTAATAAATACCCACAATATTCAACTCATTTTGGGGTGTCAGATGGATTTCTGCCATTACGCCCATGCAAAGTCAAGGTTCCCTACACCAGGGAGCTGAGTAACAGTGCTTGGCAGCAGACAGCAGGCACTGAATGTTGCTGCTAATCAATGAAGGTTTATGCAATAAGTGGCTTGTAGCAGTATTTAAGTCTGAGATATCTGTGGAAAACACCAATTCGAAGAACTTTCTGTCCTCAGCACTTTAGACTGTGTTCATTGAAACTGAACATAGAGCATTGAGTACTCTCAAGTTCATTTAAAACTCATGCAAAGTTATGGCCTCAAATTCACATTTAAAGCACCAAAGAAAAGGAAATCTGACTTTCAGATAGTGACTGTAAGTTTTAGTTTTAAAGGTAGTAACAACATGCCCATGGAAGAGAACTGTGTATCATTATCCTCTTAAACTGTTTTCAGACATACTCTGTGGCTTGAAGAAAAACAGAAGCAAAACGTTGGGAAAGCCATGACAGGAGGGATTGGCTTCAGTCTGTTGAGGTTAGACAAGTCTCACTCTGCCTGCTCTTGTTCTCCAGGAGGCTAAGTGCTTATCTTAAACCTGAGGGAGGCTCTCCAGGTGCAGCAGCCACTCAGGCAATAGCAAAGATCCAATAAGGATCTTAAAACACAAACAAACAAAAACCAAAGAAACACAGTCCTGTCCTGTCCAGAAATAAGACTTTATCTTTTATTTGACCTGATGTGTGGAAATAATGTTTGCCATACTATCATTTTTCCTTCAGAGAGAAATGAAGCTCCTGAAAGGAACATACCCGAAGGGAGCCTACAGGAAAGATGTAGGAAAGAAACAGAGAAACTATTCACAAGAGCCTGGAGTGATAGGCTTCACACTGAGGGAGAGTAGGTTTAGATTAGATGTTAGGAAGAAATTCTTTACTGTGATGGTGGTGAGGAACTGGACCAGGTTGCCCAGAGAAATTATGGATGTCCCATCCCTGGAAGTTTTCAAGACCAGACTGAGCAAGGCTCTAGCAACCTGATCTAGTGGAAGGTGTCCCTGCCCATGGCAGGGGGGTTGGAGAGAGATGATCTTTAAGGTCCCTTCCAACTCAGACCATTCTATGATTTTATGAATTTCCTTCTACAGACTCCATCTTGCCATCTACACTTTGCTTTCCCTTGCACAGTGTGAATTTACTTTTCCCAAGGATCAATTAACACAAAGACCAAATAGCACAGTGCAGGGGAATCTGGCAAGCCTCATCATCCTGCTGGGTGAAGTATGACATCTCACTGTACCTGATGGTAAACTCCATGTTTTCATAGATTTAGATATTAAGTGCCAGTTTAAATGGTGGCACAGATTTTCAAGCATCTATAACTCATTGTGAATCAGTAAATGCCTAAGTCTCTTCATGCTAAATCTCGGGCTCCTAGTCAGAGAAGTCTGGCCTTTCCATACAATTTTAAAAATTGTAATTCTTTGGGCATTTTTAAAATTGTTTTTTAAGAGTTTGTTTTGCCAACAGCTGACATGGAAGCCCAGCCTAAAACTGTTTTCATCTGCAGCAGTCCTTCAGCTGAGCTTCACGGCCTTCTAGAAGATCCATAATGTCTGGTGCTTGTGTGAGATGGTTTGATACAGCCTGTCACACAGTTTGGATGTCTTTCCCCTCTGTGTCTGAATGCCTGGACCACTCCTCAGGCTGATGCCCTGGATATGAGTGACCCACAGCACCCACGCTTCTTGGGCTCCCTGCAATGCATCCCGGCCTTGGCTTCGCAAAGGGGCTTTGCAGGTAAACCGCTGTAGATCCCTTGGGACTGATGTTAGCTCCCTGCAGCATGAGCTGGCCCCTCCCAGAACCCCACCTCCTTCACATCCCAGTATTTCAGCCTTCCACTTTGGTTACACTGGGGTAGCACACAGGTAAAGCTGACAAAAGATGTGAAAACCAACTGTTCTCTGCAATGGTGGGTACAGAAACAAAACTTCTTTGCAGGTAGACTTTTGCCATCTTGCTTGGACCTGCCGTCAGAAGGGGCCTCCTCTTGCTAAAGGATGCTCCCGCTGCCTCTAGGACTGTAAACCTCGAGCAATCAAAAACTGTGAGCAAGGTTCTCTCAAGACAATCTAAGTGAAAAGGCTGCCCCTCCCCCTCCCCAGTCGTCAGATTATTTAAAAAAAAAAAAGTGCCTTTATTTGCTTTAACACTTCTCACCTTCTTTTGCATTTTTTGTGCATCAACTTAATTTGAAAACTCAACATTTAACACATCCAGAAATTAGCACCTTGCCTTGCCTGCTCAAGCAGGGAATCTGCACATGCCAAAGATAGGGGAAATCCGTATCATGCAGCAGTTTGGACTTTGTTCTCTACAACAGCCTCATCTCTCCCCTATACTTGCTCATGTATAAGGGTTCCAGTATGAAGATGGAAGTATATTCTTTATGCATAACTGTGAAATTATTTTTCAATACATATTTATGTGAACTGCAAGCATCTTTAAATGTAAAGTTGTCATTACAGTGTCAACCATCTCGCTAACTGCTGGAAAACCCCTAACCTAAGCAGTGCTTTTTATAATTCAGCACATTAATTATATTTAGAATCCTTAATTATCTCTTTTCTATAGTCAACTCTAATAAGTTCCAAACATTTAAAAATAATTTTAAATAATGCCGCTTTCCCTGCATATTTTCAATCAACTGCACAAATATCTAAATTAGCTGGTGATTATACAACATTTGGTTACTTTAAAAACTGGTAATTAATTGTCCAATGCAACATTTTGTTTTTTAGTCTCCATTGTCCCTCTCCCTCATTGCCCTGGTACTGGGATGGGGTCCCAGCTTTCCTTTGCCCCCTGGCTGCCTGGGCATCCCTCCTGGTCCCCGAGCCTGGGTGGGGGTCCTAGCCCCTGTGAATGTGGAGGTGGTGGTTGCTGACTGTATTAAATCCTTGCACGCTCCAAGCAGCCACAGGTACAAGATGAACACAAATAAACTACACGCGAAAATATAAATGGTGAGCAGCAATACGTTTAAGACTCAGACATACTCATACACTAGCACTTCTCAGTTATACACACTGTCAGCAGTCATGCTGATTGACTAATTGGCCACAAGGATGTCTTTTTAATTAAGAATTTTCACCACAAATGTCTTCGAAATTTTGCAAACTTCTGTTGTAAAATTGTCTTTAAATGAATTTTAATTTACCATAGTTTGTTTTTATAAATATTAAAAAGAGATATATTAGTTTGGTTTATGTTTGCTTTGTTACTTTTCTTTTAAGGTTGACCCTCTCACATGTATTTTAACTTAAAAATATGTTACCTCAGCAGATCAATATATGTTTTATTAACAATTCTCNGTTACTTTAAAAACTGGTCATTAATTGTCCAATGCAATTGGACATTTTAGTCAGGACAAAATTTTAGTCTCCATTGTCCCTCAGCAGATCAATGTATGTTTTATTAACAGTTCTTNTAAAATTGTCTTTAAATGAATTTTAATTTACCATAGTTTGTTTTTATAAATATTAAAAAGAGATATATTAGTTTGGTTTATGTTTGCTTTGTTACTTTTCTTTTAAGGTTGACCCTCTCACATGTATTTTAACTTAAAAATATGTTACCTCAGCAGATCAATATATGTTTTATTAACAATTCTCGTTAATAAAAAAACCTAAAAAACAGTTCTTGTGATGCTCAAAAATTTTCAGTGAAATAAAATTCCATACAGTAGAGAATTATTGGGAAGAAGAATCACATCCTGCTTACATTAAAAGAACAAATGATTTTACATACCTGACCTTTTTTTTTTTTTTAATCTCTTTTTTGGTGAGAATTTTTTGATGGGAGGGAGACAAAAGATTGAGGAAGACAGGTGAGTAAGAGGACTAGGAGTGTGCAGGGGAAACTTTTCAAAGAAAAGGGGGGAAATATCAGAAAGAAATGATAATATGTGGCGTTTTCATTGATAACCTGATTTCTCCTTTTGCTTTACTGGTGCAGGTAGCACAGAGTAGCTGCATAAAGCACACACAAAGAAAGACTCCCCACACAGAAAACAAGTGATGCTGCTGAGGGTCTTCATATAAATATGATGATGACACGAAAAGGGGGGAAAAAATCAATCTTTCTAAAAGTCAGAAGGAACAACTCATTCTGGACAGTTTTACATCTGTTAGAGAGAACTTCTCTTCCTTAATTACCGTTGCGTTTTTTTCCTAGGGGACTTTCTGAAGCCGTCTGCCCAGGCAGGTTCCACCTTACTACCTAGATATCCCGTTTGTGCTTGCTTAATATATGGATTTAATAGCATTTCCTGACGGGACAGGGATGAGATAATCACAAGTTGAATGTGAACCATGCCACGTCCCTTTATGTGGCCTCAGGCTGGTCACTTAGCCTCGCTGGGCAGGTGGGACCCTCATTGTCTGCTCACCTTCGTAAAATACTTTGACAACTTTGAATGAAAAACCAGTGCTTTTATTTGGAGATTGCTCTATGCTGGCTCTGTGGCAAAAAAGATAAAAAAAAGGTGATAATAAAACAGGGACTGAGTTTGCCCTTGGGGTAGTCAAAAGAAGATGAACATTTGAAGATAGTTGAAATATTTTCTGGCAGATCTTCTCATGTGAAAGAAGGAATGTGGAAGCAAAGAGGAAATACGCCTAACAGGAACAGAAAAGAGATTTGTGTCTTGGGACTTTCTTTTCTGTGCCAGGACTTCTGTGATGCAGGTCTCTCCCCTCTTACCATCCTTTAAATTGCTCCGTACTGGGGCTTTCTTGCTGTTATTCGAGTGAAGGCTCTCACAAGGATACGTCTGAGCAAACTCTCTCAAAAACTGACAGGCCAGAAAGCCTCTATGGCCCCTGTGGGTGGTGAACCTGGAGCAATGTCGAAGAGAGCCGAGAGCCAAGAGCCAGAGAATGGAGGAAATCGAACCACACATGCAGGCAGAAAACAAAGCCTCTCAAATATTGTTTCAGTATCCTGTGGCAGCAAAGAGGCAACGAATGGCTAAGAAAAATTAGGACACACTGGAAAATTCAGGATAGATACCCTAATGGACGAGGATTAGGCAAGCTGGTAATCAGAAAGAAAACACCAATCCTGACAAGATATTGCACAGATATATTTCTACTGAAAGGACTGAGAATAAAAGTAAAGGACAGAGCACCTACTCCAGAAATAAAAGTTATTTAATCTCTGTGAGCAGAAAGGAAATACAGATGATTGCAAGGCACCCATGGCATCCTTCTCTAGCCAGTCGATGGCAACATTAGTCTGTCTAGGCAAGGAGTTCCCAAAGGCTGGCACGAGAAGTCTTTATTCACAGCCTACAAAAGAGATTTTAAAAATTCTGATTTGATCCTGGATTTATCTTGTTTTGTATCCCCCCTCATGAAGGAAACTGTGGGTATGCCATCTGTTTTTGCTTTTCACATTGTGTGGCTACTAATGTTTGCACAAAGTGGGCAGTGGTGGGAATATTACTTTCTGGATCTTTCACTGTTTTCCTTGTGCTTTGAACTCATTCTACACTGTGTTAATAGGAAGATACAAGGCAGCAGAGACTTAGACCAACTGACTACCTGTTCACGTAAGTGCATCTCTGCATGTTGTTTTTTCTGCCTCTGGTTCCTGTAAAGTACTTTTTCCCTGTGGAATTATATTTTAAGTTGCGTTACAAAGCTGATGTTGTGTTATAAAGCACATTTCCCCTAACCCCGGGTTATTTGCACTGGATTTTGGCTATAGAACAAACTCAAAGGGTAGATGTGCAGCTAAACAACTCAGATGAGATACAGACCACCACAAAATATATTATTAAGTAAAATGGCATTTGATTTGTAGCTGTGAGACCATCCCCTTTTGACATTCAAGGGAGCACAGCTATGGGCTGCCTTGAAAGCCTCCACACACATCGATGGTTTTTCTGTTGCTAGGAGGAAGGGTTTTGAAGTGGGAGGAGAAGCAGAGACCCTCTAGTCAACAGAAGGATCCTCATGTAAGGGTCAAGAGGGAGCAGAACTCAGAAAGAGAAAAAAATTGGCTGACCATACTATGCTATTCTCTATTTACTTTAATACCTACAATTAATGATATGCTTTAAAGCTAAACCTCAGGAATGTCAGGAGTTTTTTTCTCGTGGTGACATCACACGTAGGCAGAATACCTCAAGTTCTCCCTTTAAAACAGAAAGATGAATAAAGACTTGCCTTGCAGAAGTTTCCTCTGGATTTGAGCTTGTTGGTGTGTTGTTTACTCAAAAAATTTATGGACTGGAGATTAGTGAAGTCATAGCAACACAGAAATTGCCAAGTGAAAATAAAAACATCCCCGTGTATTCTCATTGAAAATAATCAACAAGGCAGCTGACAAACAGTTTTGTTTTTTTTTTTCCTGTTATGCAAAGACTTGTTATGAGACAAAGCTGATTTTCACCTTTCAAAACTCTTTGAGCAATGTCTGGCATTCCAATAAATGGCATGATAAATTCGAATTCACCAAGTAACGGGGTATTTTTTATCCTGCCATACCTTATATATAACCCTCAAAGACTTATTTCCTGCTGGAGAAATGGACATGTCCTCCTAGGAGACAAGGGCTGGCAAAAGACTCATTCCCATCTCTGCCACAGACTTGTTCTCAAGTCACACATGGTGAGATTTGTCTTTCAGTAAAGCTAGTGAAGAACCATGGAGCTGAGCTGAGCTCATTCCCTGCCACCTCTAAAGATCCCAGGGAGGGCTTGTGCACCCCTGAGCAGGGGCAGTGTTTTTTAGAGTAAGATGTGCATCTGGAGGACTGCAGAGGCACCCCACAGGAATACCTTTTGGAGATAGGTTCAGGTCCTTCCCTTCTCCATCTGAAGCCTCTCCTTACTTTTCTAACCACAGAAGTGGGATAATTAGTATGATTCAGTATTATGCCACTATAGCACATCAAAATGACAGTGCTGCCTTACACTGAGGAAAAACAGGGCAGAATAAACTTTACCCTGTTTGTGGGTTCAACCACTGCATAAAACTTCTTTGCCAGGCACTGCAGAAGAGGACTCCCTCTTACTTTATTTTTTCTGGTTTTGCACAACAGTGTACACAGCAGGGTAATGTTTGTCGTTGCTGGATATTGCTGCTGCAATGAAGTTATTAGCTCATTCCAGAGTGGCCAAGCTTGAAACCTGACCTCAGGATGCTTTTACCTTGGTGTGACAGGGAAGTGGCACCTTGAGCATCAAGACTTAGGCTACAGTGGAATTATTCATTTGCTTGTATGCAAATAAAGAGCTTCTCTTTACTTAAATCCTATTCAGGAAAGGTAGGTAAGTAGAGAGGAATGAAGAGTGTCTGTGGGCCTGGAAAACAAAGGAGGAATAGATAACAGTATCTACGAAAGCTGTCAAACTCCAGACTAGTGCAAGATCAGGGGAGATGTATGTCAAGAGCAGTGAGAAGAGCAATTTGTTGAAGTGGCAATTTACGGGCAGAAGTATCAGTCCAATAACCAAAGTGAAAATGTACATCAATATCTTGCTGGTCTTTCTATATGTATCTGAGTAAAAGCACATCATGTGAAAAGGGAAGAGAAAGGACAATACTTTTTGACAAGTTCAGGGTCTACAAAGTCTTTGATACAGGCAAATGCTGTGGTCCTTTGGGGAACAGTCAGAGCTTCAAAGTCAAGAACCCAGTTGAGAAGTTGCCTGTCAAATACAAAACAACACTCCTTGTGGGGATGCACATAGCAGATAACTAAGACGATGGTGGTCTGGCAAAGATGCAGATCTGCTAGTAGGAAGCAGAGGTGAGTGCCCAAACCAAGCTATATGGAGATGGGCCATCTTGCATGTCTTAAAATCAACATCTTAGAAAAGCAATCAGAAGATATTTCCTTCGCTTTGTAAATCTCCATAAGAGCTAGCAGGACCTCTGATGTAAGGCTCTTGTGACAATGGATTATCCATGCTCTAACCCTTCAGTGTTGTCTGGCAGACAGTTGCCTCCTGCATTAAATACAACACTCCTGACTCCACTGGACTATTTGCAGCAGAAGCCGATGTGTATAAGCACTGTCCCAGACAGGTTACAGGTTATCCCACCACATAGCATTTCCCCATCTCACACTGCAGTTGTTTTGGTCTCACCGCCTCTCCGTAGGTGGAACTCTGCCAGGATGGCTCAGAGAAGTGACATTACCTTTACCCAGTTCTGATTGTAACAAGAAGGAATAACATCTTTTTTACTCAGTGCTGACACAGTGGAATACTGCCAAACCCCTGGAAAGCCTCCAAATCGGCACATTTCTCCTTCTCATTAAAAAATAATACAGTAGTACCAAAACAGAAAACATTGGTGACAAAAACATATTTTCCCACAATTTGAAATCCCTGTTTACATGTAAAATAAACATTGAATACAGATTTAATTTGCTTTTTACGTCTTCTGACGGTGTATATAACAGGAAAAACACCTCTTTTAAAGTAAACTAGAAAAAAGGCAGACTTTCATGCACTGAATAAAGATCTCAGCTCACAATTTTGGCTTCCTCGGCACACAGCGCTAGTTTAGTTCCTAATTTCCTCTCAAGTGACTTAATGGTACTGTATTGCTTAATTATAGCAGTTGCAAACTCCATCCTCTAAGAAATATCACTGGGACCCAAACATCTGCAAGATTTTGAAGGAGGAAGATACCACATAAAATACCCATTTTTGTATTATTTTGCGTTTATTAGTCAGCCACACAGCACAGCTACTGAGCAGAGAGAACAAGCCAACATTTAAATAAGGAACAATGGTAATGAAATATAAGACATTAAGTTACACAAACTCTCTCTTCTTCAAAGACTTAGGCTACAGAAGGAAGCACTTGCATGTAACACGAGCTTTTAAAAAGCAAAATAGAGCTGGACTAGAGATCCTAAAGGTGGCCTAAATCTACTGGGTCATCCTAGCCCCCTCCTGCCCTGGCCAGCGAACATTGTTCTCAACTGCTTATTTATTGCAGTTGTGCCACATCTTCTTTTGAATGTCCCAAGCAGAATTCCCCTCAACACAAAACTTGTTTTGATGAGAGCAGGGCAGAGATCACTGGAAAGGAAATAGCATTTCCCTGATCAGAGTCCCTACAATATTTGAGACCTTAAAGCCTGGTGAGTAGGAAGAAATTTGAAAATGCTTAAACGTAGTTGCTGTTGCTATAGAAACTATTTCCTGGGCTTCCATACACCCTGTGCATTTGCCTCACTTGGTCCCTGGCTACCCAAAAGAGGGCCCATGGGTCTGTGAATGGAGAAGGTGGGGGAACCCATCAGAGGTACCACAAGACCATATTGTTTCATATTGCCTTCTCCAGAAACAGTGTTGAAATATAGACAACTGGAGAGTGCTGATTTATTACTAATGGTAGAGAGGAAAGAAGCATCAAGACCCAGAGAGTTAAATTAATCCTGACAGAGCTCTGGTGAACAAAGGAGATCCAAAGGAATTTGTCTTTTGCTGTCTGAAGATCTTGGTCTGTGTGACTCACCTGCCCAGACATTTCCTAAAGGCATCTGATTTTTCAAACCTCATTATGAAAAATGTTAACGACTTATCATGAGAGTTTTCTCTGTACTTTCTGAAAGTGATCAAACAGACAACAGCTAAAGAATTCTCCCATTTCCTTGCATTTATTCTTACTTTTGGAATAGGTGAATGAGAGACTCATGGAAGAACAAGAGAAAGGACGTTGGCAATGGAGAGAAAACAGCCCCTGGCATTCCCAGAACTTTGTCTCTCCTCTCTGTGTGCTTTGTCGTGTTATTAAAATGTTAAAACTGAAGAGGTAATGCTTCCCTTCCCCGTCGCCTTCCACAAGAACAGTGTTAAAGTCGCCTATTTTGAAAGGTGGCTTTGTTTGTCTAAGCTGTGGGTATGCAATTGCAGCGAGGTCAGTGAGAGGTCAGGCAGTGCCAGTCAACCGGCAGGTCAGGCGATATCTTTTCTATTCCCTGGAAAGAAGATACTTACCTCTTAGCAATCACGTTTCTTGTGGGAAGGAAGGAACCGGAATGGGGAATGAGGATAAGAATTCATGCATGTGGCTCCTATTAATTGTTAGCTTGGGTTGTGGGTATTAAAATTTGCCAAGGCTTTTTAAAAAGTGCATACTGCCATCAATAGAGCAACAGCGCGATTCTCCCCTTCAAAATGCAAAAATCAAATAAATAAACGCACAAATCCCCTAAAATAGCTGATGGCATCTAACCCCAGTCGGTCTTCTGCTTTGCCAAAACTGACAGCTGGACATAAGGAACCTGTTGCTGCTGGTGCATCCACTGTTGGTCTTTTTGCCTCCACTCTTTTCTCCGAAGACTTCCTCTGGAACAGCAAACCATTACCATAAGACACATTGAATAACTGTCTTCTGAAAAACAGTTTCAATTCCCTTTCACTTCTTAAGAAAACTCACTATGGTGAGGAACTTACATACTTACCTTCACATTTTTTCGTGAAGACACCTAAGGGTTCTCAGCATTTTTCAGAACTGTGCTTCTCCTGGAAGGAAGCAAGATTAATCTACCTTCACAAGGAAATATTCTTATATATCATTAATAAACTCTTTAATAGAATTTTCCTACCTTCCTGTTGCATGGCTGATGTTCAATGAATGAATTGAGCCAAACAAGTCTGGAAGAAAATAGACAAGTTTCACACAGGTGTTTCCAAAGGGAGCGGACTGGCCTTCATATACCCTCTCCTCTTCCAGGGAAGAAGAGCAGGCCTTGTGGTTTCAGAAACAGCAAATTTATGAGCAGCTGAATCGGGGAGAGAAAAAAGTAGCCCCACAGACAGCCCACCGAGCCAAGCCTGCCTTCCTACTGCTTTGCAGCTCTCTCTGCTTGCTGCCCTGCCTTGCTGCCCACCGGCCAGGGAGCAGACCCGGGGTAGCCGGACCCCCGGAGCCAGGGCTGGGGCTGGACCGGGCTGCCCGGGCCGGAGGCTGGGGACCAGCCGCAGAGCTAGCACAGACAGCCCGCCTCTCTCCCCCTCTGCCGCCACTAATCAGGGTTTTTCTTCTCTATCCAGCTGTTCATTTTTATGAAACTCGTAGGAACTTAATATCTTTGAGACTTCTATTGCTCTTTTCAAATTTGTCTGAAAGTCACTAATGGGTTGGAGAATTACTGGGCGAGGACTGACTGACAGACGTCCTGGTTGTGGAAACTTTGTTTCCTCATGAAACAGGGTTGAAAGCAGTGAGCTGGTGGGAAAGCATGTGCCACCTTCTTTGATACAGACTCTTTTTGTGTGTCATTTGGATCCCTGCCCTATTTAATATAAACCTTTTGATCATGGACACCTACTACAAAGCTAGTTTAGCTGTACATAAATCTGTTGCCTATTCAGCTTGTCATCCAGCTTCTGGGAAAATGTTATCACTGATAAAGAGGGTATTTCTTTAAAGGCTCATAAGTCAAAGGTGTACCAACTTTCAGCAGAGCTCTTTCATGAATCCTGAAAGTGAGCAAGGCATCCCCTTTTTCTTACACTGTGTGTTTCTGCTGGACAGTTGTTCCAAACAGTTTTTATTAATACTTATTATAATTTTAATACTATTAAAATGAGCGGAAGAGTGTGTTATTTTGCAAAAAGTAGTCTGACTGATTTTTATGTGCCCTCTCTTAAAAATCATGCAAGTGGCATCCTGGAATGTGCCAACGGAATAAGGAAGAAAAAGGGCTGCATGAAGTATAGGAATAATGAAATAATAAACACGAATTTCGGGGTTTTCACACTTTTCTTTCATTCCACTTGATTCACAAGGACAAGAATAAATGTCTTCCTCATTTTTGCTGGAGATCACCTTTGCTGACTAAAGGAGAACCTTCAGAACAATCAGATTTATCAGCCTTTAGTTTAGATGCTGAATAATAGAGATCTTTTCCCCTAACCGATTTTGGGTATGCTAAAGAGATACTATGAAACAATAATTACTAGCTTTAAATCCTCCGACTTGAAATATGTTGCCCTCTTTTTTTCAGCTTTAGTTTCTTTAGTTAAGCTTTGGACAGTAATACTAGCTCTGCAGTCAGTGGCAAACAATCCTGAAAAGTCAAGACAGACACAGTTCACCCTTTAGAACAAAAATTTAAGAACCTTTAACCCTGCCCACCTTACTAACACGTCATAAAAATAAATATACAGATTAAAAAAAACCACATTTTTCCCTCCTGTTTTCAGGTCAATTTTTACTCTGCCTATTTCTAGCTCTCACTATAAATATATATTAATGTACCTGCTCAGTACACACATTCAGTGGGTTTTTTTCTCTCTCCCATTCAGTCTCTCACAACTGACTTTTCTCAGCTTCCAGGTTATATTAAGGCTTTTGGCTTTGTGGCTACAGGGAGAAATCTCAGAGGTTAGCAAGGGAGGGCCGTGAATAGAGTCAGCCAGAAATACTGACAGTAAGGCAGAGGTGGGTAGCAAGGGACGGGAGAATTGACTACTGGTGAAGTTGAGGATTGAAAACATATAGTTCGGAAACAAAATCAGCAGGATGTGAGATTCCCTGAAATGCTCTCTGACGTAAAATCAGGACCCAATAAAGACTGAAATAAAAAAGTTCTGACTTGCTCTGTTTTATGTAAAATTCCTTCTTTACCTTTCAGATGCAGATCAGGTACAGGGTGTTTTCTCTCCTTCTGTTCTTTAAAAGCCAAATTAAATCCATGGTTGTTTCACAGATAAAATTGTAAGCTAGGGGGGGTTCATAAAAAGACTTAGAGAATGAGAGTTTTATTCTTTTGACAGGGAGCTTATAGAAGTGCTGCATAGCTTCAGCTATCACAGCCTTCCTCCTACAATAATTTTTACTGACCTCAGCTCCAATTTTATGCTCATTACTCAGGAAAACTGCTCATTGTTTTCACTGGCAGCTTTGTCCGAGTATGAAATTCAAAACGAAGTTTTGGAACTGCAAAGACATTGTAGAAATTCATAACCATTGGGTTGATTTAAACCAAAAGCCAGAGCAGCAATACTGCAAAGTGTCTGAGAGCTGGGGACAGCAAAGACCTCTGTAGCCAGGCACCCTCTTACCTGACCGAACGTCCCCAGGGCTGACCTGGATGTCCTGCCCTAAAATGCTAGGGGATGCCTGAGACATTAAGAGCTATGTGTTAAGTGACTTTGCAACATGAATACCGGCTTTGCACAAGTAAAAAGTGCAATAAATGAGTGCTGTGGCGTTCCTGAATGTAAAACAGTGCGTTGGGGCATAAGTGATTTGCATCTGAGAAGATGTGTCTGGCATAGAAAATGAATGTAGTAAAGGATTGTTCAACAGCTCCACTCGAGTTCAAGAACCCATCAGAGAGGAATGGGCTGGGGCCAGAGTGAGCTCTGGAGCTGTAACCCCACGATGAACAATCTTCCCAGCACTTACTGATTTTGCAAGTTTTTAAGGAGCAGCTGTTAGCAGAGATACATCTTGCTTCTTTAGCTGATACTTGTCTTAGCTCTTCTGAAGGCAAAAAAAGAGCTGGAGGGAAGAGAGCTAGAACTGCAAGAAGGCCAGAAGAGACCACCAAATATCCTCCAGATGGCACAGGCTGCAGGGAAAGGATCATCAGGTCAGAAGAAGAGCTCAAGGGAAGAACAGGGAGCTGGAAAAACTTCTAGGAGAACACTGAAGTAGGGAAGCAGCAACAGCAGAATAGACACCACTATTTCCATGTGGGTGTTTTGTTTTTTTGGTTTTTTTTTCTAAAACAAAAATTTCATCACTGATTAGGCTTGTTGGTTGTCCAGGGACCACCTCAGTGCATCCACACACTGAACCAAGGGTCATGGAAAACAAGGACATGCCTGGCACAAGGGTATGGTCTGGTCGTACAGCAGAGTTGGGTTAATTTGTGGGGTGGGACTCAGTGCCCCATGACTGCCCAAAAAGCAGGAGCAGCAGAAGTAAAATCAGGACTGGAGCTTGTGGTTGCACACCTTCTCTTGCAATGCCACTGTTATGCGACAGGATCCAGCTCTTTTTTGCCTGTTTTCAGCTCTGTGCATTTGGCATCACAGATTCCCTGCCCTGTCTAGGGGTCCTTAGAATTTCAGGGTGATGAAGGGGAATACTGATGGGGATGGGGTGATAGAAAATCCAGTGCTTTTGAGAAAATTCTCCAGTTCTACCAGGGAAATGTGACAAAAAAAGTTGATTTTTGCAAGTATGTGTCAAGACTGTAGAAGTGCCATTTTCCCATGGAGGGAGAGCACTTCCACATTTCTGAATAGCGTTACCCAGGAACAATACCTGCCTCAAGCATCCTACCCTATCTCTTGAATTTCAACCGTTTCACCCTTTATCTCCAGCAGCTTTCCATGCATAAGAGCAGCATCTCACCTATAGATGTTGCTTTAAGGAACTATCTTATAAAAACCCTTAGATGAGAAGCATCCTTTCCTCTGCATCGCAGAACATAGAATCATGGAACAGTTTTGAAAGGGATCCCTGAAGATTACCTAGCCCCACACCCCTCCAGTGAGCAGGACATCTTGAACTAGGTCAGGATGCCCAAAGCCTCATCCAACCTGACCCTGAATGTTTCCAAGGATGGGGCATCTACCACCTCTCTGGGCAACTTGTTCCAGTGTTTTACCACCCTCACTGTGAAAGAGCTTATTCCTTATATCTAACCTAAGTTGACTCTCTTTTAGTTTAAAACCATTACCCCTCATTCTACCACAACAGGCCCTGCTAAATACATACCAGAGGCCCACACAGCAGAAGCATGCTTCTGTTTGATTCACGTTTCATTCATGCCTGCAGTGAGTTGCACGAGGGACCAGTTGTCCTCCTGCTGTCCAGTGTCACCTGCACATCCGGAGGGGTAATGCAGAGACACGTGTGAGTGGGCACAGGGAGCCAGGTCTGAGAGCTCTGCAGAGCCAGATAACACCAACCGATGGGGTGGGATTGGGAATGGGGCACCTTCTGCATGGGCTGAGCATGGGGAGAACATCAACACTCCCGTGTGCAGAAGACAAGAAAACAGAGGATATATACAGAGATACCAGCTGCAGGTAGGTATTGCACTTCTGCAGCTGTTGTGGATATTCTACTCTTCCTATATTTCCTATATTTCCATTGTTTTTAGAAAAACAAAGATATGAGTTAAAGAAAAAAAAGGCCACAAATAGTATTTCTTTTGTTGAATGCACTCAGACTTGCTTTTACTCCTTTTTCTCTCTTCTGAGCTTACTGTCAAGCCAAACAAGATTCTGAGTGCTGCCTACTGCAGTAGCAGGTTAAGTGATTTGGGGTTTATCATTTCAAAAAAGTTGCCAGTTACAAGGCCACATATAGTGGTAAGATAGTGATTTCCTATTTCATCTTAGGGCAATTGTTTTTAGTTACTGGTGACTGCTGCTATTTATTCCGTAATAATCTGTTTATAGGCTGCTGGGCAACTGAGAAGGATGTAGAAACTAGCAAAGTGTGTAAATGTTTAAGATGGCCAACAACAATACCTTCTACAAAACTCCTACTTAAAAGTTTGTGATGTTTGTTTGTTCTTTCTGTCCTTCCCAGAATCAATTTTCTCCCACAAGCTCTTGATTTTATTTTCTGTAAGCTTTGATGTACTTTTGCAAGCTCCTACCACTGCTTCTTAGACCTTAGCTTCTTAACTAAAGCCATTTATTGATATAGTACATCTCTCAGTGAAGTAGTACATCAATAAATTAAAGATTAGTTCAGTGTGTCAGCTCTCCCAGAGCATCCTGGGAAACATTTGCCACTCTGGAAGATTGTGGAGGCCACACAACATTCTTGCACAGCCAAGATAATAACTCTGGAAGATTTAAGCTTTCACTCCACGACATCTCCTCCCGCTAAATATTTTTGAAAGTCACCTTTTAAACTAATTCACGGATTCTGCTTGCTACTAAACAAACAGGTGGCATTAAGTTTATATACTATAAAGAAAGGTGTCCAAACTGATTTTCAGCCATCTCTTACCGCATTTACTTTTTCCTGCTCTCTGATCTGATTTTATGCAGGCTACTCCTAGGGATAAACAATTTTGTCCTGTATTTATATTCATCATGTTCCCTATGTGACTCAGGCTCCTACTGCACTCCTGACAAATGTGCCTGCAAAGTTTCATTGCAACTAATTGTTTGCAAAGGCAGGGACTGACTGAGGTGCATTGCTGCTGAAGGGGATGTCATCAGATTTATCTTAACCATTTATGTGAGATACTTAAATGTTCTTTATTGCTATTTTTACATTGGCACTCTTGCATTCCTTGGTGTTTATTTCAGGATTAACGTCCTTGACTTTCCAGTAAATTTATAGGATTATACTTTGGACAAGATTTCAAAATGGGAGACAGAAAGTAGAGATCGAAGGCAATATTTGCATTCTTATATAGATGCTTTATGTACATCTTAGTCTGATGGCAGAGATGATCCCATTAATTTGATTTCAGAGATGTGGGGTAATCTGCATTACTGCAGTTGAAATCTTCCATTTTGGTGGTCTGTTGAAATCTTGGCTTCAGTCTTTCCATTATGAAAATGACACCTCATTCTTTGAAGAAATATCCACTTCTTTTTGCATCCCTGGATGAAGGTGGATATAGGATGGCAAATTAGAAGTGTTTTTGGCACACAGAAAGGCCTGGTTAGAAGAAAAATGGTGACAATTGATTTCGTCAGGTATTTTGAAACAGTTGCTTGAGGAACATGACTTTTTCTCTGTTTTCTACTTGTTGGTGACACAGTACAGATATCTGCTGAGGCAGCACTAGGATGGTGGAAACTACTATGAGGGACCAGGGCTTACCTGTGTTAGGTGTTATTGTAGGAGGGTATGTGTGATTTGGGGGTGGTCTTCACAAGTTGTTCCCTTTTACTGTCTGTTATTGGTGCTGAGCAAACAGGCAGTCACTGAAGTCTCTTGGCTGGATACATGAAACATGGAAGAATGAATGATATATAGTAGAATATTTTGTTGAGCACAGACACCCATGTTAACATATGAATGTGGTCATTTGTATGAAGAGCAGTCCTTCTCCAAACCTTCACAAGGAACAAAATCCTGTTTGCACAAAGGTTTGTGAATAAAGAATATAAACAGGGACATGAAGAGGGCGCTTAGATACCATGGTGATGGGTATAGGATAATGGTACATCTATAGCTAGATGGCTTTAGACAGTCAGTAGGATGAAATGAATGAATGATTCCTGATAAACCCTTCCCAAATGCTTAACCCAGCTATAAAAGAGATAACCTGTAAGGCCATCTTAGTAAAAGCTCTGTAGCTATTTAAATATTTTGTGGCAAAAATCCTCAGCAGAAATACATCACTCAGACTTGGAGCCTTTGGGAGCTGTATGTTCTGGTGAAACTTTGCACAGTAAGAGTTATTATTATCCATATTGCTTGTAAAATGCAACCTGACGGTCGCCGGAGTGCCTGGGAGGATGGTCGCCCTACATGACCAAGCTTAATGAACACACAAATTTTTTGAGTCAGTCATAGTGACTGAGGCTGTTGTACTAATCCTCAGCTGCTGAGGAGAGCTGGAGTCTTGGGGACCAGTAATGAAGAAGAAATTATTGTATTAATTGCCTGCCTGTGTTCAGCAATGGCCAGGTTTTCTCCCATTGCTAATGGACAAAACAGCAGAAAATTACTAAAAAAGGAAAAGGTTTCAGCAAATTATGTTTCTATCATCCCTGCACACAGAAAAGAAATACCTGATGCCATCCTACCTGTCCCAGGAGTAGAGTTACTCGTGCACTTAGCTGTGGTGCGATGAGACAAATTCATCTCAGCTCCAGTGGGGAGTTTGCATTGTGAAATTACCTCATTTTGTAGATAATCTTCATCTGGTTGAAACTTCTCTGAGCTGAATTTCTCAGCTAAAAATGAGTATACTCCCACTGAGAGTGAACTAGATACTTTGGTCTAAGTCTCCAGGGAGATGTTCTTGATGTGTCCCAAGGTCATCCTAAGGAATGAGTGAAAACCCCTATGTGTGACCCCAGAATAATGTGCTGTACATTCCCTGTGCAGACAAGAAAGTAATCAGGGAACTCTTAATATCTGCCTCTCAGAGAATTGCACACATTAACCTGGTGTTTAACTCTGCAAGGTTTCCCAGGAAATATGACAAAGACAGTATTTTGACCTGTGTTACAGCAAGGCTGGGGTGCAGGAAAAATCAGTGGCAATAGTCACATGCAGTGCTAACTTCTCTGCCACTGTGCAGCTGTTTGCTGCAGACATTTTGTATGTATTCACACCCCTAATTGCATAATTAGGATGTAGGCACTTACATGTGAGTCTTTGGACTTTTATCCAAATGGATACTTTTGCTATGTAATTAAATATGTACTAGATACCAGTTATTAGGAACTTTCTCCTGTATAGGCCATTGGTGAGCTTTTGTTAAAGCAAAGAGTAAAATGTAAAATGTCAAGCAACCACCTCTGACCGACACTTGGGAAACTGAGCTGCTTCTGATTAGTATCCCATTTACAATTAAAATTTGGACTCCTTTTCTAATTTTTGTTGACGTGCTGTTGGTCTGTGAACTCCTAGTAGGCAACCTGGATTTTTAAATAGTCCTTGCTTTGACTTCCAATTACCATACAATTAACAATTCTAACAATGCTGCCTTTTAATTTCACTGCTTGTATTCATTTTTTGGTGTGCTCCCAATTTGCCATCCTGGCATGTCACTTGTAGACTTTGGTTTAGTACATCAGACATCTGTATTTCTATTTAAGACATAGAAGTAGCTAGTCTACATATCTATATTGGACCTATTCTTGCTCCTGAACAAAGGAAAGCTCTACAGAGCTTCATAAGCTACTCTTCCTGTTCCTTAATCAGCTGCATTTACTTGGAAATACCATGCTGTGATTTAATCACAGTGGTTTTGAGCCAGAAACAACCTTCCATGGGCGCATGTGCCTAAGGTCCCAGGGTCCCCAGCTGGGCCACATAGGCAGAGCTGTGCCTGCATGGGTGAAGCTACTCAGGTATCTCAGTATGTGGTGTGCAGCTCTTAACTGTCCCCTTCAGCATCTCTGGGACCAAAAGGTTTAAAAAACCTCACAAACCTGGTTACCTCTTCCTCCAAGAAACGTAGCAAGAAGGAAAAGGGCCCATTGCATTGGAAGGCAGTAAAGTTTTCAGGACTTGCCCTTATAAGATTTTGTCCCTTCATGTCTGTCCTGTTCTAATAGCTGAAAACCGATGGGATCCCAGGACAGCCATGGGGGCATGGGGCTGAATCAGAAGGAGCAGTGCCTTGTGCAGACCCAAGCTGTCTCAGACGCTGCAGCACCCTGCCTCTGCAAGGGAGATATCTCCCTTCAGAGCTTGCATGAGGCAAACAAACAGCAACATGGTTTGGGAACAGACGTTTGGTGGGAAAAAAAAAAAGGGTACAGGACCCTGGAAAGTGTTAAGATGTTGCTTCCTCAGTTTAAGAACAGACTTACATTAAGTTGTTGCCTATCATCACCCAGCTTTGCACTAAATGATCCAAGGGATCCCTTCAGCCCAGTGCTTCCACGAACTGCAAAAACAATCAAAACCCACTGTGGAATGTGTTCCACTTATCATTCGTTTGGGTTTGCTTATTGCTGTATTTTCCCAGGTTGATGCTATGCCACTTTTTTCCCTGATGCTGTTCTTGCTTCATACAAATACTCAGAGCTTTCAAGAAGAGAAGCATTACCTATTAGTGTGCTCAAGAAAGGTATTTAGCAATCCTAGGTGCTTAAACTGGTAATTTGACTGGTATTTAATGGGTGGGTGCTTAGGCTGGTAATGTTTGTTTGTTTTACCAGACTTCCCAGTAAACCTATCCTTCTTGCTGCTGCTTATCTCTAGCAGAAGGGATATGGGAAGATTACGAACGCTGCCAATAATTTTCAGGACCAAAATTCAGTCTCCTGGCACCTCCCTGATCTCTTCATTGCTTTGTGCCAGCAAAAGGCCCTTGGTAGCCAGAAGGACACTGGTTCCTGAAAGGAATTTCAAAAAGTGCATAAAGTTGATATCTGCTTAGAAGTAATACAAAACAGGAGCATCTGCCAGAGACAGGAGCATGTTGCAGGCTTAGTAAAACAGCAGGGGAACCTGCTGTTGACCAGATTTGTCCATATCAGTGCAGGTGTCTCTGCAGTTAATAAGAATTACTATTTACACTTGTTTTCAGAGATTTGGAGACATGGGGATAATATAGATAGCCTGTAAGTCATAAAGAGCAAGTAGATACGACACATGTTCCCATTAATGTATAGTGTTACTCCTTGGAGTTTGCGATATTGAGACATTATGAAGTATGGTACGAAATACAGATGGCTCTGCGTCTTGACTGTATTTGTTTAATTATAGCAGAATATATTCTGAGATAGATTTTTATCCTGCTTTCAAGGCGAGAAAAAGGATGAGCAAACTTATACGTAAACTGAGTGCGTTCAGAATAACATGGACATGAGTAGGATTTGCTGTTTGTCTTCAGAAAAAAAACAAAGTGAATATTTATGCACAAGCAATCATCTTTCTTTGACAATCTGTGTTCTGATCAGTCAATAGAAGCACAGTAATTTTTTTCTTGGTATAAATGAGTCTCTCTTCATGCGTGTTGGCACCGCAGAGGCAGAGCCAAGACTCTCAGATGTGCCTGTCTGGCTGGTCTTGCCCTGAAGGGAGAAACCAGAGCAAGGGGTTGGGATGGAGGAAAGGGAAAATGCTCAGAAAAGGAGCTTATTGACCTTGCTACTTCTTGGAGCCCAGAGAAGTCAGGCAACAGCTACGGGGTCTAGGAGCGGCTATTTTGCCTTTTTTTTTCTTTTACCTCTTGCCAGCAGTAGCTTCATCCTATATGTCCTCACCATCCTGGCTTTGCTGGCCTCTGGTACAGGCAAAGTAGCCACGGGCAAGGTGACAATGGCTGTTTCAATGCCTCCAATGATTCTTTTAGAGTCAAGACTTGCTTCAAAGTCAATACTGAGAGTCAGTCATGAAAAGGACTCATGCCAACTGAGCAGAAAGCAAAGGCTGGCTACACGGGCAGACTATTACAAAGCAAAAACAACAGAACCCTGGGACTATTCACCATTAAAATGCAAGAAATTTTACTGTGTGCCAACTCCTGGCCAAGTAACACAACAAGCCACCAAGGTCAAATGTGCCTCCACCCTCACTCTGAACATGCATTTTCCTCACCCAGCTCTAAAACAGAATTTTGCAATCTGTCCTACTAGTGTTCATAGCCTGGGTTAGTCCATCAAGTACAGTGAGATTACACAGCGTTTCTAAAAGATAACCTGCAGAAGTCTTAAAGGTAAGAGGATCAGATTACCTTGAAGGGCGGAGGAGGAGACATGGGGGCAGCATCTGGCTGATGCATGCAGGGGAACTGGTCTGTCCGTGCAATCGTGGCCAGACAGCACAGAGGTGTAAATATTAGAGCATCTGCACCTATTTGCCTCTTACTATGCTGGGGGTTTTACCCAAACAAACAAACAAACAAACACACAAACAAACTCTAGCCCCTCCTTCCTCCCCCCAAAAGACCCTGTTATCGGGCGTGTCCAGTTTCTGTGAAGAAATAAGCCTCAGTGACTATTTTCTTTTTGGCACTACTCTCAAGTGTAAAATAGGATCACTTCCACTGATTAGCACCCTTTGCAACACGCTGGTTGCATTCTTGTTCTCCGACATAAATTGTTATTTTTCTTTACAATATCAGGTGGGAGCAAGATAAAAACCCTTCCTTCTGGGAAGGTGTATAATCTGTAATTCTTCCATGGTTTCCTACTCTGTGGGTTAAATCCCATCCTACCAGCAAATACACAGAGAGGAAAACCACAAAGTAGGCCACTCAGCTGGCTTTTGCCCTTGCAGTGCAGAGGTTACCTTAACACATGTGGTAGAAATGGCAAGAAATGGCCTTTGGTTCTGGACTCTCAGGAAACACGTGATCTTTCACCTAATGGGAGACCTTGCCCCTCCCCTCCTCCTGCTACCTCAGGGAAGTGGGAAAGGGGGAAATGGGAAAAAAGGACAGTTCATCCTTAACAGGTCAGGGTGGCAAGACGGAGGGGAAGAGAGGAACAGCAAGACAAAGAAAGGTGAGTCTAACAAGCATGGACCAAACCAGAAATGGGTCTGGATGGGATTGTAAACATTAAAATTTTTACAGTTAGCGCACCTTCTGATTTAGGAAATGGCTTTAAAAAATAAATATGTAGAGAATGTGAGCATGTGTCTGTGTGGAAGAAGGGGAAGGGTCAAGAGAGAAGTCTGAAGTACTTGTTTCCATTTGGATATTTACTGGTTCAAAATGCTGGAAAGGGATGATACTTTTCATACTTGATTTCTGCTGAAGTACAAAGCAAATCCTCTCTGCATTAAACAGTGAAGAGCATTCTTGAGAGTAAGGACCCTTAAAGACTCTTGTGTTTTGTTTTGTTTTTTTCCTTCTGGGCAATGAATGACTGGTCCCTTGACACCACTAACTGTTTGTGTAGAAAAACTAATTTCACTTCTGCCAATAAACTTTTCTTTCCAGTCTGAGTTTCTCATTAAAATTAATGTTCTTATTGTATGTCCCTGTCCTTTCCCTGGCTGAGAAAGAAGCTAATAATCATTCATTCAGGGCCAAATTCCCACTTCTTCCCCATCCCAAAGCAGAGCAGGGCGGAGAAGGTAATTGCATATGGAAGGCACATTGGCAGGAAGACAGTCCTTTGGAGATGTGCTTCATTTCATGGTAAGGAGAAGTATTTCAGTGGCTGTATCTTTCAGTCAGGCTGTAGGAGACCTTAGTTCACTTCTCAACTGGAAAAAGCATCAAGCTTACATCTCATGGGGGAACGCCATAACTAACAGGCCAAGGACTGGGGGGGATTGTTCCCAATTTGTCTCCAGTGAAGCAGCTCTATTTTGTAAGAGAGAATTAACTAGCCAGGGAGAGCAAGTATGGAGGAAAGGCAGGGGGATTAGGGCACTCAGTTGGGATGTTTCAATTCCAACTCTACTTAATATGACAACTTCACGGAGTCATTACATAAGAGGAGGCATTATTTCCCCTGCTTCCTCTGCCTGGTGTGACGCTGGAGCTGTTAAGGGAGTACCTACCGGAGAATTCATCAGAGGTGGGGAGGATAAGCTATTTTGGGGAGCCTGTTGGAACTTTTTGTGAAATAGGTGGAACCGTTTCGGCATCCCAACTGTGCAGTGCTCACCTGCTCATGGGATACGTCATGCAGAAAGGGGAAACAGGGAACCATATAGCTTTGGGCTTAGAATGCCTGAAGGAGAAATAAGGTGGGAAACCCTCTCTGCCTCTACCCTAGCAGGACTGTGCGGCCAAGCAACCATTCATACCTGAGGCTTAAGCCTGCCTGCGTAGGTAATCCTGAAATCCTCCTTCAGCCACCACGGGAGATTGTTCTGCCCCTATACACCCAAATAGTATCACCACCATGCTGTCCTCATGCCTGAGGGAAAATTCCCTTTTCCTAAGCAGACTAGTTCACACTGGGGTTTCTCTTTACGCTGTTCAAGCTAAAAGGCCTGTTCAGGGACAAACAGGGCGGATAGGAGCTAGAACAAATCATCCCATCAGGTGGAACTATAATAAATGTGAGCTTCAGCTTCCTTTCCTCTTTTACATCTTTCTGCTGCCTTTTGGGCTTGATTTTTGAGAAAGAGGGAAACAAAAGGGTGGCTTAGTGGATTTAGTGGGTATCTTAGAAGTACACTTGGAAGTAAGACCTGATCTTTCAAAAATCATCTAGGAAAGCAATTCCTCACAACACTGAGAACATCAGTAATGCTAAATGTTCCTTTAATTCTAATTTTGAGACACTTGCCAATCTTGTAAATTAAAGATTTATTGCCTGAGAGTACTCAGATCACAACCTAACACACGTTTAGCTGCTTTGTTCCCTTCTGTTTGGAGCCATTCCAGAGGCTAAGCCCCTGTATTAGAAACATCACCAATGCAAAGATTGAATGATCGATCAAAGCAATGCAGATTATGAATTCTCCTATGCAGTCTTCCATAAAGGGGACCTAGAGAAGCAGCTATGTTTTTTCTGCTTATTTTTGGCAGACAGATGTCAAAGATTCTGTGAGACTGTTTTGTAACAACCTGTGTCCTTTATTTAAGGAGGTAAATTTTGCTGGGATAAATATTTTTCAAGTGAATGAGAAAATGACATAACTAAGACAGGACACAGAATGAAATGTTCTGCACAATTCGTCAGGACAGATCAAAGGTAGCAAAGGGAAAAGGTATTTCTAACTTCAGAAACTCCAGAATAAATAAACTGTTACTGATGCAAACTCCCTCAAGAAAACAAATACGATGCACTTTTGCTCTGTTTTGAAATTAGTTCTAAGTCCAAGGAATGGAATACATAATGTGTGTAATAATTTCAATATGAATCCCAGGGATATTAAACATTAAATCTGGGCTGAGATCTTGCATTATAAAAATTACTGAGAGCATGTCATTAACATACATCATTCAGCTACTTACAGTGTTTGAAGAGCCTAGGTTTATACAAATACATCAGAGTAATACTTTGCATTCCAGGGCGTGACCAAATAATCAAATTACAAAGAATGAAGTGGTTAGGGCTTGAGATAGCATGGTAAACACTACAACTCAAAGGATCCTCTGTTGTGGATCAGACCTTGCTCTCCACAGACTACCTGAAAAATAAAGGAATAAATAGGTGAGACATCAGGGATGTTTTTTTCAGACGCTGTAGATATCATCCAAGACTTTTACACAAAGACCAAACCCAGCAGTCCAGCAGGAAAGAAAATAAGCCACATCAGGTGCTGCTCCACGTGTTTAATTTGCCTCTCAGACACTCATTTTGAAGTGTGGCTGATTGTTGACCATAGTGTTTTCCTTCCTCTTCACAGACCTGCCTCTCCTTACCAGTAAAGAATATTTACCCTACTGTTCTAGATCACTTTTTATGTTTCTGGGAGTTTTTGCTACTCTAACGTATGTTGCTCTCTAGGTTCTGCAACTAGGTGAGAAAAGTGTGTTTAAATATGGGTTAATCTTCTGAGAACAAATTTCCCATTAACTCATACAAGAAGTTCATAAGGAACATGGTAGAAGATTCTCTTGAGCCTGGATCTTTGTATTTAAGTTCTCTGCTAGAAAACCCTTTATCACTAATCCTTTTTACTGCATTGAATCCCATCATGAAGATGGGCAGCTTTATGACTCCTTTAGATGTGAGCAGGTAGCCAAATATCTACGTAATGGCAGCTAGGAGGGGAAATTGGTGATGTAGGTGGTGTATTTGATGAAATTCTGTTTATTTACATATATGTAATATATTTACATAAATGCACCAAATCCCGATTTCTTGACATGAGAAGGATTTAGAGATAGGTGATTTCCTTGCTTGAACCTTCTTTGCAACACCCTGTGAAAAAAAGATTTACTTTCTATTGCTTTCAGGTTGATTTGTGTCTACTCATTCGTACCCCTGCCCTCATGCTTCTCAAAAAATACCAAGAAAAGCCTCTTTTCTGTGTCACCTTTTTTTCTATGGGAAAACACATGGTTATCTACCTCTGAAAGTTATCTTAAAGGCTGATAGGTCACATACTGATCTGAAAGAGATAACCTGACATACATCCTTTCCCTCAGCTCAGATCACTGAAATGTGAAAAATCACCTTATTTCAGTCAAAGTCACGGTAAACTTTTCCCACATTTTAACAAAACAAAATTAAAGAAAGCTTAAGCCTTCCTGCATTTATAAACTCATTTGTTTCATTTGTTTCAGCTAGCACACATCTTCAAAAGAAACCGCCAAAGACCATATTTGGAATATACCTTTTCTATTGTTAATAGGTATGATAAACTCTAACTCGCTTATTGGTTCATCTATTACCTCAGTTACTCATACTTCTTGTTCAAATTACAGAGGTCCCAGTTTCAAAATCTGTTTTTCCAGTTTTGGATGCCTTCACATTCCCCAGATGTTCTCTCCATTTGAAATCAATTAGGAGGCTCTGTTTTGGATCTCCCAAATCCCTAGTCTTTTTGGCCTGTCTGGTCTAATAAATGTAAGGTTTGAGACAATGCCTACAATTCCTTCACATGTCATCAATTCTATCACACATTCAACCCCAAAATTCCCATTATTGTTTTTAGCTGTCCAGCCTGAAATCAAAATGGCATGCTGCTCCCTTTACACATCCCTGAGTTTTGCTTCTTCAGTTTGATGTCCATCCATTCCCTGAGCTGAAAGAGAAGTTCTCTATGAAGCAATGATGGTCTGCCCGGGTGTCATGGTTTAGGGACGGTAGCCCCGAGTTTAATGTTCCACTGACACGCTCCAAACCACACGCCGTTCTCCCACTCCCCTCTCCCACCTCCCCTGCGGTGGCTGGAGAGGAGCATTGGAGGCACAAAATGTAGAGATTACAGGTTGAGATAAGAACTATTTACTAGAAATAGCAATGAGATAAGAAAACTTACAGCAACAAGCAACAATATTAATATCATGGTGTACAAAAGGTGAAGGATTCACGCACGCTTGCTCAGCACTATACGACACAGAAAACTCTGACAATACCCAGCCGTGCCACACTGGAAAAGCCGCCCTTCCCCCACGCCCAGCAATGACCTGAGGTGGTATAGAACAACCTCCAAGTCCCAGACATGCCCCTCCTGGCCACTGCAAAAATTAACCCTATCCTGGCTGGAACCAGGATGCTGGAGCAGTTTCCGTGGTAAACTCCAGAAACCCCTTGGAGTGTCTTTTGCTGCCATTTCCTGACCTTAGTGTGAAAGCCTAAGTCCAGCTGAGCACCTTGTAATTGATCCCTCTCCAGTGTATCCTTGAAAGCCCTCACTGTCATCTGCTCATTCCAGAAACACAAGTTTCTGCAGCTTCTCTTGCAGTTCAGGTAGTATTTTCTCTTTCCTTTTTCTTTTTATTCTGATTTTGAGTTGTACCTGGAACAACTCATACCTGTGGATGGTTCTAATCGAGAAGCAAAGGTTTGCCTGAAGCCTCTTTTCGGGAAATCAGAGCCACGCCACTATCCAGGCATGGCTACTCAGGCTCGCTGCTAGAACTCCAT
This sequence comes from Oxyruncus cristatus, assembly GCA_013399855.1. Classification (NCBI taxonomy): domain Eukaryota; kingdom Metazoa; phylum Chordata; class Aves; order Passeriformes; family Cotingidae; genus Oxyruncus; species Oxyruncus cristatus. Next base: position 203,861 of record VXAY01006327.1, on the reverse strand, counting down.
CTTCTTCTCCATCTCCATCAGCTTTCACTCAGCCCATGACATTATACTTGGCAAAGTAAATCTCAGACAGAGCTTTCCCTAAAAGATATTAGGTATTTGCTTTATTTGACCTCAGAAAGTCCAGCCTCTCCCACAAGAATCTTTGGCAACCAAGCAGACGAACTGCAGTAACAGTTTTTTTTGCCTAAGCTCTGCGACTGGCCCAACTGAATATCCATATGGCTGGCTACAATAATGATGGGTCTGTAACCATACATTTATTCCTGGAGAGGAAAGTTAGCCAGTGAGCTCTTGTTCCTCTTCATCACTGCTAGTGGGTTCCCAGCTGGCATCTCCCTACCTTGAAGCATCTATTGCAGTATTGTTGCCATTTACCTTTTTGGGCTTACCAATTCAGGCTGAAAACTTTACAGCTGACCTTTTCAGTTTGTTAGGACATTTTGTAGTCATTACTCCAACAGAAAGTTCACCTCTGCCTGCCAATCACTTAAGCCATTTCTGGGAAAGCTCCAGATACTGCTGTAATTCCTTTTGTAAAATTTCCAACTTTTGTTTTAGCGCCTTCTTGTCTTGCTTTAATTCTTTTTGGCTAGTTTCGTTTTCTGAGAGCAGATTTGTTATTGGTTCAAGAAGAATACTAGCCCATAACTTCTTTATTTGAGTGGCGTCCCAGTGTTGACACCAGGCTTTTATCCTGTGACCTGACCAGGTTATTCCAATTAGAAGGAGAAATTGATGAGGGAGATATTTCTGATGCAATGTTGTTAATTTATAATAATGTATGAAGTTCTGCTTTTTTAGGGGACGTGTTAATCATACACAGATTTCTTGCCCATAGCTCTTTTTGTTAGAAACCTGTCCAAAAAAATCGCCCTATTATCCTTCCCCTGGGGCCTGTGGGAAGGTCGCAGATCTGTACGCTGAAGGCAGAAACACCTTAAGGAGACACTTGCTCCAGCCACAGACAGATGTAGGTATACCAAGCCAAAAAGTTACAGGCAGGACAAAAGTGTAATGCTCTGAAACCAGTGGCCACCAGAAAAATATCCAAATAGTGTAGAGTAGGCAACTGTGTTATGGGGTTAGAGGTGAAGTGCATTCTGTTTTTCATGACTGTTAAAAGATCTACCCCAAATGTGAGCCTATTTTGGGCCCTCGCATACAACAGCAGCCAGGGGAGAGGCTTGCTCCCTGAGACAGGAAAAGCAGTGCCAAGAAACTATGCATTAGAACTGTTCAGAGGGCTGCATCTTCTGTCTTCTTGTACTCTGTCTCTCCTGCATAGCTCCACCTCAACAAACCCTCTATCTGTGGAGTTAGTTAACATTCCTAAGCTTTGTATGTCTTATATTTAGATGGAGACATGCACTAACCTCCTGTCACAGATATCTTAAGTGAAGGACAACACTGAAATTTAAGCTTAGTACTTATCACCACATAGACACAGCGTTTCATCAGCTCACCAGAGAACTATCTGACAACTGTTGAAAGAATCGAGGAGTCAAGATTGTTGGCCAAAAGGGCTTATGAGTTAACAGATCAAAACAAATTACAATCAATGGTGGGAAGAAAGAGGGCTTGGGAACACAAGTGGTGAGAAGATCAGGATAGCACTCTCATGGGTTTTAAGACAAGACCCAGAGGAAGCAGATGGGAAAAGCTAGCTCAAATGGCATGAAAGAAGGCAGAGAGCACAGTGGAAGAAGAGGTCAGAGGGAGCACTGTGAGCAGCAGAGTCAGAGAAACGTGGGATCAATGAGGTGAACCAGGATGAAAGGAGTGCAAAGATGAGATTTTGCGTGTTCCCTTAACAAACAATGAAGACAGATGAAGTTGATACAACACTTTCTTCTGCTTCCTCAATACAGTTAAGGATTGGTGACGATCCTAAACCAGGACAGCTGCTAATAAAGAGCACTTTTTATTATAAGTGTTGCTAACTTCCTCACCCTTGAGAGAGGAAGATCTCCTAAGGGCAGTATGGGTAAAGTATGCAGAGGACTTTGTAGGACTGTAGTGAAAAGTGAATTCTTAGAGCAGAAGTGCCCCACAGGAGGTGATGACTGGCCCAGCCACTGACATAATTCCTATTTGAATGCATCTGCTGGACTCAGCTATGGCAGTTTGCTGCAAGAGAGATAATATCTGAGGGTTGGTGTTTTTTTTTGGTTTTGGTTTTTTTGTTTGTTTGTTTTTTTTTTTAATTTTTGCTCAAAACACATGTCTGGAGTTCCAACTAAGAAAAGACTAAAAAACTATGAAAGACTCTTCAGGGTGGAGATCAGGTTTATGTGATTAAATACAGCAGTATTTGGACTTATTACAGAAAGAAAGGCAAGGAAAGTAGAAGAGATCACTGGAACTAGTGTAATCCAAGGTCAGAAGAAACAGTTGTAATCCAGTCTGCTGATGTTCCTCTTAAACAAAACGATAGGACTGGACACAGTGGTCCCTGGACAGCATGTTTTGGAGGATGCACCATGTATCTAGAAAGATGACTTTCCCTCTTAACCCTTCTGATGTCTGGCTGTAGACACCAGCAGCCCTGACAGACCCAGTGAGATGTCAGGCATTCATCCCTGACACCCAACCTGACCTTTCCCCTAGTGCCTCACTTCTCTTCCTGTCCTGTGGACTGCACTGTCCCCTCCACTTCCCTCAAGTCTCAGAAATAGCTTTTGTTTCTTGCCCTCATCATGTTGGGGCTTTTTATAAGTACTGGCACCTCCTAGCAGTCTCTCACAAACCCCTCTTTTCCTTGCCTGGCCCAATTTCTGAATCCCTCCCCAAGGGCAGAATTTGTAGCACATGACTGTGGCTCAGCCATCAATTCCAGTGCCTGTGACTTGTGTTTCTTCAGATGTACCTGCTTTGTGATCAGTAGACCATTTCCATGTTTTGTTATGATTAACCAGGTTCAGCCACTAGCTAGGTGTCTGGATATAACTCTGACCATGTCCTTGTGGAGTTCCTCATATCACTATGAGATTAATATAGTATTTTAGGGGGTTTTTGGCTACTAGGTTTTTACAGTTTCAAAGGAGGCTGGATCGCTGTTCAACAGGCCACGAAAACCATCTTCCTTTCCCATTGCAGGGGCCATATCACTCTCCACTGTGAATGACTTCACAAGCTTTCTGTCCTCTTCCATTACCAACGTAAAGGGAGGCGCTGTCCATATCTGAGAATGCTGCAGTTTTGATCAGACACAAACACTGGCTGAAGGCTGATGCAGACAGGTCTTGGGGGAGCACCAATAAAAGGTGCTGGGGAAGATATGATGTAAGAAAGGATATAAAGAAGGAGCAAGACACAAGATAATTTTTTTTTGGTAATACAAGTTGATGGGGTAGAAATGGTATATGTAGGTCCAAGAAAGAAGAGATACATGGTACTGAAGAAAAGAATGACAACTGTGAACTTTATACAGCATTAGAAAAGTGGGTGAGTGGTCTGAAGGTTTTAGTGATGTGGGCAACAAAGTGCTTGCAGGATTGGCTGCCTCTTTGGAAATGAGTTAGCAGTAAGGAAGAAAACAGAGGTACGCCCTGTAATACTGCATAAAAGGATGGAAAGGGAAAAAAAATGGAGAGAATAGAAAAAAGAGCAATGAGTGTGTATGCAGAAGGGATTTAGCAAAATTCTTTTGTTACAAAGTTTATTAGCAGGTGTCATGGGTTCAGGGGTATCAGAAAATTATTCAGACATAAAGTTAGTTGCACAAGAACATTTACAATATAAATGAAATTTTAAGCTGTCGGTTTCTTTATCTAGTGGGTAATAGCTCAAGTATTATAAGATGGATTTTAATTCTGTGTAGCATGTACAAGTAAATGACAATTTGCAGGGTTTGGTGTAATGGAACATATGCTATTCAGATACCTGTATAAATTTAAGTTTTATTGGCAGCCATAGCATGAACAAGGTGCCCTACCTGCTATCTCTTCATAGAGGATTCTTGTTGTGTTCAGCCTGAGTGTTGCAAAAAATATAAAGTCATTACAGTTTCTGGATATTTTTCTACACTTTGGGGTTTTCATCAAGATTCAGAACCATTTTCAGAGAGTGCATGCCCTAAGACCCTCTCTGTCACTTACAGAATGCTGCAAATTGACTCTATCACTCTACCCGCTGCTGTAAATTGGCTCTGAGCACACATAATGTGTCAGGTTTGCCTACTCACTTTCAGTTTTCACCCGCCTCTACTGGGCATATCTAGGAGTAATGGGATGAAATTGAGCAAAGGAAAATTTAGATTGAATATCAGGAAAATTTTCCTAACAGTGAGATCTATTAGAATGTGGAATAGTCCCCCAGGAAAAGTGATGGAAACCCCGTTGTTAGAATCATTAAAAATAGACTGGAAAAAAAACCACAGTAAAAATACTGTAGAAAATAATCTGCATTGTCAGGGGATGGACAAGATGATTCCCTAGGTTCTCTCAGGCTCTAATTTCTAGGATTTTAGGAGCTAAGTTCCATCAGTATTAAATTCCCTGAATGCTCAAGATCATCTAATTGAAACAATAGAAAGTTTGCTCATAGGCATGCCAGGGAGAGTGCTCAGTAATGATCAGGCTGCATTACTGCTGAGAGTATATCACTTGATCTGCACTGTACAAAGAAACAAGGAAGGAGACAATTTTTGTCACAATTTACCCTTTGCTAAAGCTGTTCTTGTAAGTCAAATATGCTGCCTTGATTCAGCACTGCTGATGTGATAGAATGCGATCCTTAAAGCAGGTAATGGAGTCCAGATCACAGTTTGTCGTGGTGGAGTTTTGTATCAAAAGCTAACTGCACGTGTTCAGAATCAAAATTTCCATTTTCAAAACGCATGCTTTCTACCACAGTTCTGTGCTCCTTCCATAGCAAACAGATGCCACACACTGCCATTTCATCTGTCTATGGAAGACTTGCCTCTGTATTGAGGGATAACAGGTTACCTCCACAGAGAAAAGACCGATTCTGAATTTTTCCTCTCTAAAGTGAGCTTGCTAATAAGATTTCCCCATCCTCATTGCTCTTAATATTTCACAATCAATGTTGAAATCTCAACAAATGAAAAAATTAAAAACAAATTGCCAAAGCAGTACCAGGTACTGCAGCCACAGCTGAAGTCAGCACCACTTTCTTACACCCAGCAGTATTAGTCACCTCCCTTCTTGCTGTGAGTAGGACACCAAGAAACAAGGAGGGAAAAATGACTTGGCAAACTAACCACACAGGAGAACTGGCTGTCCGACTGCTGGCTGAAGAAGCCACAAGTTCAGAAAATCCTTTTATTTTCCAGGTAGATTGCTACGAAGATTTTCTTCTCATTTCTTGCAATACTCTCACATCCCTCATGACAAGCCTGTTAGAGTGGGTGTTTTTTTGGAGCCAAACATGAAGACCCAGAAGGTGAGTGAGGTGTAGCACCACTCACACTCTTTCCAGCATAGGATTCTCCTCTGTTCTTGTGCGTGTCCTGCAAAAGCATGTTGGAAAGACCCTTAACCTTGTCACACAGCAGGGCCTTGTACCGTAATAGATTTGTAACTTTTATTTCCAGGGCTGGCCAAGACAAATATATTGGGGAAACTGAAAATAACTAAAGCAACTGCCTTTGTTCATGGCAACTGATTCCCGGAGTTCCCTTCTCATCCTTTAAAAGCAGCAAAACATTATGGCTCAGACATTCAACCCTGCTCTGGATGCTATATCTCTGCAAAGGTGGGTGGAGGGGAAAGGGCTGCAGCTATCTAGAGGGTCTTCGAGGGTTGCTTGTGGCCAGGAGACCTCTGCTCAGCTGCATGCCTTGGCTTTGCAGCACTCTTGGGGAGATGTGCACTTGGGGTGCCTTGGGGTAGAAGCCAGACAGCAACTCTCTGTCTCCCTGCACAGCTGTGATGTGTTGTGGACTCAGCACTACAGAGACATGAGCCCAGCAAGTTCTGTGCAGCCCCATGGCCAGCCCGGGACCCTGGACTGCACAGCTTAGGCTCCTCAGCTCCCACAGACCTCACCCAGCAATCCCCCTGCTGCTCAGCTAGCTCTGTTCCCTAAATTAACCCAGCCATTTTCTCCGTGTCACCTTCCAAAGTCCGCAGATTGTAGTCCTCAGCAGCAAAGTCCTGGGATCCCTCTCCCCCTTTGGAGGCTGCTTTTCACGTGTGTGATGTGCCCATACACACGTGCCATGCAACGTGTGAGCGTGCCCACTGATTGAATGGTAGCAGCAATAATATCCTCCTCCTTTCCTTTTGAGGACTGTGAGGGTCTGATGAGAGCCTAGAGGTACCAGGAGATAATAGGATTGTCTCGTAGTTCCTGACTGTCTATCCCTAGCTGATTCGGATCATTAGACTTATTTTACAACATTGTCTTAATAACCTTGAAGACACTCTCCTCCAACACTAAAATCATACACAAAAGGCCAAGGTTTGGGGATATGAAGACAATGCTGATAATGAGTCCCTGATTGATTAAAAGTAAATACATTTTTATTCAGAGAAAAGGGCATTTGTTACCACAAACATTTCACCTTCGGCGCAAATAGGAGTTGCGCTTACATTTACTAAGGGATTAGAGCAGCACTACAACTAATTACTTCCCAGCAGCTATTGGCCTCAGGTTAGATGTAAGCTACTTCTGGCAATATGTGGTGTGGGCTCATGTAAAAGGGGGCCCCTATTTTCATTGTCTTGGTGGAAAACAGTGCAACAGTGAGGCATGAGTGAATATACTATGCATAATGCAATACAAAATAAGAGCTTATTACAAGGAGAAGACTCAAGGAGATCAAACAACATTAGTCCATCCCACCATTTTATGTTACGAGGGAGATATTAATTATTCTGTTTGCATTTTGTAGATGGCCTCAAGTTGCACAATTATCACATAGGAAGGTGCACATTACTTGCTGGAGACAGATTCCAGATTCCAGATTCAGACTCCTTGATTACCTGCACTTGCATGAAATATTGTTGAATATTCCTGATATGACCTATGAAAATCATAGTATGCTTTTGATCAGTAGAATGTCATTTGTCCCCAAGTTATTTACCAGACCTTTGGTGTGAGATTTCTATTTTTTTCTGGAATCCCAACACAGTCACATCTTTGCCATTCTTACATGAATCTCTGAACTCTCTACTCTTCCACCCACCATTTTTGCTAAGCTGTTGGCAAGTTATGAGATTACTTCAAAATACATATTAGGATTCAAAGAAAGAGGTTCCTTCAGGTCCAGGCAATGAACTGCTCTGAAATTATTGAGTTATTCATAACTTTCAGGAGTTACAAATTACTGCTATTAACAGAATCCTGTAATTACAGTAAGTAGCTAGGTCTTGCAGCATAATTTACAGTATAGATAGTTTTTAGGGCATGATTTAGAGTGTTAAAACCCAGGGAATGCAGAGAAATGGCTTTGCAATCCTGTGAATATATGTGATGTTTCCTAAACTGGAATCTGCTTTAGATCATAATGAAACAAAACATTGACTTTGGATGAGGGACAAGTCCTTACTCTGATTAAAACAGTGCCAGAATGGTGTCTTCTAGCCCAAGTGAAGGCTTCCACTGTATGGACTGTTTTTCAGCATGACACGAGGAAAATCCTTCTTGAAGGCCTCTCACCAGAAAGTTTGTCTAAACAATTGGCCTGTGACATCAAGAATTTGCTGACTGACACTAGTTAATCTGTTTGAGACAAACCTGGAGTGACTGGTCTCAGAGACTGCATTATGGAGCAAGTGGAGAATTCAGAGTACCTCAGCACAAGCATCCAATAGCCTTCTGTTATCACCAAGCAGAAATGCAATGCTGCAGACTGCCTACCTCTTATACCTATGCAGTAGGTGCTGGCACTGATGGGGCCCCTTCCGTCTTGAGCACAGAAAGCGCTTTAAGAAAAATAAAAAGTGCTTTAATTTCAAAACCAAACAGATATCCATGCTGTTGGATTTACTACTCTTAATTTCTGGAGGTCAGCACATAAGTATTGCAAAATGTATTCCACGGCCAGGCACAACAGCTGGGCATGAAGTTGGTGTTCATTTTTGTGCTTCCTAGCTGCAGTAATGACAACTCTATCCTCTTTTTGCTCGTAGACATAACCCATCGTTCACCATACCTTGAGAAGGAAGTCTTCTGGAGGTTATTGAAACCTGAGGTATTCCTGCTTTTGTATTATCTTTCATACAGTCAGTAGAGGCAAATAGCCCTACACCCAGTCCAAGCAGAATGAAACAGTGATTTATATTTCCTATCAAGTATTTTTGACCTTTCAGTTGGAAAAAAACCACCAAGCTTGTTTAAGGTTCAAAGACTGATGTGTGTCTTGTTCTGAAAGCAACATTATAAAACCAGTACCTTCTCACTCAGCAGATCTGCTCTTGTTTTGTACTGTGGACCATCGCTGCCTGCATTCAGAACTAAGAAGTTTATTACTTTTAGCCTACAAAACCAAGCTTCTTCAGAACAAGTGAGCTGGTTCCTCTTTACTGTATCATTAATAAAAGTCTGTAGTCCTTACCAGTTAACAGGCCAGTCAGTGCACACACATATTGTTAACAAGCGTTCCTGGATCTCTCCCTTTTTCACATTTAGTGTTGGCATGAGTGGAATTTCTCCTTGTGTAAGAGGCCAATAATGTTTGCACAACAATAATATCTTCACTGGTAGAGATTTCATGACCTGCAAGTGATGCATTGTAAAGGAAGAACTTTGATTTGCCTTCAGAAGCTGAGTTTGCAGTGGAAAAAAAAAAAAAGACAGTTAAATAGCAGATATCTGCAAAAAACAAACTTCCCCTTAAGTACATGGGAATTCAAATGGAAAAAAGGTGAGCAAAGAGCTCAGGATGCATGTGAAGCATCTTTTCAAACTTTACTGAGTGGACCATCAAATACAGATTTCTTAGTGGAGGTTGTCTTTTCAAAAGGGCAAACATATGAGGCAAACCCTCAGCGGTGATTGATACAGTATTGTAAAAACAGCTTGTTTGCTTAGGTATGGATTAGCTTTCCAAAGCAAGAAAAACAGGAGAATATTAGAACACCATCCATTACTGCTGAATCTAATAGGCAGATTCAAAACTTCTCCCCTGAAAATGGAGGTAACAAATAATAGTGCATGCCTCAATACTAGTTGCTTGTTGAGGTCTTATACAGAGGCTCTCTTTTAAAGAAAAGATAAACTTTCCATCTGTTTTGGTTACAAATATTATAACTGGTTTTATGATCTTCCTTACTGACAACTGTTCCAATGCCACTAATCAATATGATCCTTTAAGGGTTATTTCCTATTAGGAGGCTGTCCATACTTGTCACCTGTGGTAATGAACGTGAGTACGTAAATATCCCTCAGAGTGTGATAGCTTGTGCATGTCTACTAGAGACTCTGACAGGATTTCAAGTCCCAGTACCAGACACATGCTGAATTCAAGAGTTGTAACAACAGGTTAATACACTGTGGACTCCTGAGTTATGAAGAAGATCAGAGGTCTACTGCTGCCACAGTTTGCCCAGGACCAGCATGGGTGAATCAAGGTTTCCTGACTTGCCCAATCTTGTGCAGAGGTCAGTTAAAAACGACAAAAAACTCTTGTCCTCCCAACTTAATTACTTGTCCCCCGAAACCTGCTGTCCGATATGGAGAGATGGACGGGAAATTTGGAGGAGGGAAGCTCTTAGAGGGACTGACAGGCACCGCTATGTGTTTACACTGCTTATAGGGTGAAATTGCTTAGGTGCTGTGACTTCTCAAGATACACTTATCACAGTCTGAAGTGTGCCTTGAAGAGCACAGGAGCCTCTGCAGGACAGCCCCCCCCACCCCCAGCACACCGTGAAATTCATCTGAATGTGATCCCACAGCTGCAAATCCACCTTCCCTTTCCATTACACATTCTATTAGTCTACCGTGCTTCTCCTTTAGCATACATCAGCGCAGCTCTTTATTTTAGCATTATTAATTTTTGACGTGAAGTCTCACTAAACATGGTAAATACAGAAAGTAATTGGTATGTTAAACAGCGGAAGCATAATGAGTCTCATGTACAAACGCGACTTGCTCCTGCTGCATAGTAGGACTGAAACAGAATACACAATTGCGCTGCCAATTTCTCCAGGAACTTCTTCACTAAGTCCCCGTGGTTCACAGGCAGTGCCTCGACCTCTCCTGTACTTATGATACATCCAGCCACAGTTTAATGGCTGAAATGACTTTGAAGCTTTCCCAGTGGAACCAATTTTCACCCTCTGTGAATATAAGCTCCAGCCTTTCAGCAAGGAGTTTAGTTTGGTGATAAGTTAACATGTGAGGCCAGCCAGAGAATAAATTTTGACGGTTACCCTGATGGTAGGGCTTTCACATTCAAACTTGTGGTGACGACAGGGCTTTTTGGGAGCAACATGCTCTCCAGACTAATACTGGCTGACGAGATATTTTGTCAGCAAGGAGAGATGATCCTTGTAACCAGTGAGGCTGCTATATATTAAGCTGTTATATTGGAAAGGGTGAGAAAAAGAAGAGTTAGTTCTTGATATATTTTTTTTCTTTTATATAAGCTTCAAAATATTACCAACCCCAGCTTGTCTCTTCCACTTCATTTTATCCTCTACAAAGATTTTAGATTTCTAGTTTTGCCTTGCCAATAATACACACTAAATACAGCTATTCCAGCTGTTATATAGTTTCAAATCCAGTAATTTTTTTTGTCCAGAATCAAGGTTGAAGGATCAGATCAAAACTATTGTACAAATAAGAATAAACAAAACACATATATACTGCTTGAGAAGCCATTTTCCTGCCAGCTACATGCCTTTTCTTTTAGTGGAAATTCACAAATAAAAGACAGATACACTCAGTAGCAGGATGGGGCTGTAATATTTGACCAAGAATGGAGATGACATACATCAGCAAAATGCCCACAGACAGCAGATCAGGAACCTGACCTGTGTGCTTTACCCATGGTACTGCATAAATAATTAATCATACCTGCCAATGTAACATATAACACCGGGTAGTTCTTTGCTTTTTGTTTTTTACGGCAATCCTTGATCTTTTTCTGTGTTAGCTGTCATAGAAGAAGAAACTGAAAGAGAGAGACCAGACCCTTGTTACTGGTGTAATAGCCTACCTGCTTTCTCAGGTTATTCTTGAAGAGGGGTTTTTGACAGGCTATAAAATATCTCAGCAGTGCTTGGCAGAAGAGAATCAGAAGAAAAAAACAGTATCCACCTCAATCTGAGTTTGGTGCTTGAACCAAAGGAACACATGGATACAATTTTTTTGGGGGGACTTCTAAAATAGGGCACCATAATGTCCCATAAAATAGGTACTGGGGAACAAGAAGGAGCTCATAGCAGAATAGACTTAATGGCACAACAGTTTCTTTCAATTTGGTTTCATGTGCTGGGTTTCAGAAAAACTCTGAAAGCAGTATGGAGACAAAATTTTCCTTTTCTTTTTCTTTTTAACACCTTTGTGATTTAAGAATGACATTTCATTTTGGACAAGAGGCCCTTCGTATAAGGCTGACAGCTGAGACCTGAAACACACATTCTGCAATTCGGCAAGTGCATAAATAAAAAGGATGAGTCAGTGCTAGGATCTTCTCTGAGGGAATATCAGAGGTAAGTTTCAAATGCTGAAATGAAATACTGAATTCAGCGGAGGTACCTATGCACATTTTCAGGCAAGCAGCCAGTGAATGTGTGTCCCTTTTTCTTTGTTTCTCCTTCTAGGGGTTATAGTATTATTACTATGAGATTTAATGTATGTTTTCTGAAGGAGGATGGAAGCCTTGCCCCCTGTAACTTGCACAGCTCTGTTGAAGAGACCATAAAACTCCATTAAAAAAAAAAGTTAGAAAACCCAGCACAGTGATTTCAAGACTAAGTCTCAGAACCTACATGAATAGCATTCCTTAATGATCCAGAAGCTGGACAATAGCATATGATCTCATAAGGGATACAGTTTCAACCTGGGCCTGATAAACTCAAGTACATAAACTCGCACCTGCACTTTCCAAGTGCAAACACCTGGCTTTGCTTTATCGAAAGAGTCAAAAGCCTGCATGCTTTCTTTCAACAGCCTTTTGTAAGCAGAAGGATCGTAATGTGTACCTGCAAATCACATTCCTGGACTACTCCTATTGATACCCCAACAACCAAAATCCTTCTGGCTCTGGTGTATTCAGAACTTCACTGAACACTAAATGCATTCACTTCAGGAAAATCAAAGAGAAGTCATCTTTGATCACAGGCAAAGATTCCTGAGTCTGAAATTTTGCTCCTGATAGATTTGTCACACCTTCATCTCTTAAGAGCTATATTTACATACCAGATTATTAAGTGCTAGTTAGATAATAATGCAGAAGCATTTTCCAGCTCTTATTCTCAAGCAGAAACCTTCATCTGTGACCTGATTTGGGCTCAGACATCACTGTATCTTTTAGGCCCTCTCCCAAGCTTGTCTGAATGTTGATACCAGCCCAAATGTCCAAAATCTAAGAAGACAGCTTGAACCATTTTTGATTTTTATATTCAAATGGAGATTCTTCAAATTGGGCAGTTTGGTTCATAGTTAGAAAGATAAATAATCAAGACCTGACGCTGAAGATTTTTGAAGGGTTTGTGTTTAGACTCATCATGAATTTGCAACGTATGACTAAGATGTACAATGGTACCATTGTAGCAAGGGTGGCTCCCATTTGACATCCTCAGCTTCTTCATCTGCAGGGCAACCAGCAAAAGTATCAGCAGAAAATACTCTCAACTTTTCTGAAGTGGCTTAGCACTTTTTTAGATGCCATCAAATGCAATAAAACAAAGCTTTCAGGGCTGGCTGTGTAGTACCCTCCACACACAGCTTGAATCACCCAGCTCTTGGTAATGGTCTGCCACAGAAGCTCTAATCAAGTGTGTGTGTGTGTTTTATTTTCACAAGATGACAGTTCCCAAGTGAAAAGGCACTTCAGCTCTGATAAAACTTTCTTTCTATTGTCTGAGTTTTGTTTGTTTTCTGGCAAACCCCAGCAAATGCCTCTGCTTTCTGTGCAGGCAAACATTTCCCAGGCTTGTGCAGGGAGGCCAACCAAAGTCTTTGGAGGCTTCTCAGCAGTATTGCCTGAAGCAAATACTACAGCTCAATAGCAATTTAATGTTGTAATCAGGGAGCAAACTGCGCAGTTTTGGCACATTGTGATAATTATTAACTACATGTATTAGTGTTGTGATCCTTGTAACTAATATTTACAAAAGGTTCCCTGTGTGGGGAAGACCTTGACTAGACATGAGCAGTTGAGCTATTCCTGAGTGATTGTCAGTGGGCCTTTAAGACTCTGCTCATGTTCCCTGTTTAAAGATAAAACATCAATACTTAGAAATTGTACTTCAAAAGACCTATTTCATGAATAATAAATTCTCAGGGTGTAAAACCATACCAAGTGCCAGAACATTTTGTGAATTTATGGGGAAGTTTTCCTGTGGAAAAAAAAATTCTAGAAGATAAGATTAAAAAAGCACATCTCAAATTCCCTAACATAATATAAAGGAGATTGGATTTAAACATTAAATCATTCTTGCTCTTCGGACTTTTGTTTCATGCCATGATGTGTCCCTTTCTTCTGCTTTCCCATTGTTATTAGAATTAATAACCTTATGAACCCCAGTTCAGAACTGACAGCAAGGGCAGAGATAAGCAACAGCAAAATGTTCTCTAAACTCAAAATCTGTAATTGTCAAATTAAATTTCTGCATGCAATTATCATGCCTAGGCTGATTCAAGGTTAAAGAAAAGTTGCATTTGGCTTTGTGTCTTGTGCAGCTCTTGTTGGTCTAATAGTTCTTCACCTGGCGGAGCGTGCTGGTAAGGAGGGAAGGTGGTTGGGTGAACACATTAGTGTCCAACAAAGATGACTCATACAGTGTTCTTTACTAACTTTGAACATTGTAGCGTTCCTACTCAGAGTACATCATTGTATGTCTTGCAGTGATCAATTGTGTGTTTTTCAAAATACGTGGGGACAGAAGCACATACATTCCTGACATTGGGTCTTTTCTAGTCTGCAAGCTGCACTGATGTGAATATATGCACACACACACAAAAAAAGCCATTTATTTTCTATATAGCATCGTAGTTGGGAGAAAGATTTTCTCATGTAACTTAATCTCTGTGTAGTTTCTTCCCTTCAAGCTCACCCATACTTCACATAATTTTTCTGGCAGTATTCAAAGTGCCCTTTAAATTATGTATGATTTTGGCTAGTATGCCAGACTTGTAGTCTAAGAGACTAGACTTCCCTACAAAGAAGTAATGATTTGACATTGTTTATTTTGCTGCATAATCACATTAGATAGGGCAATGTCATAAAGTTGACATGAAACAACTGCATGTAAACAATATATTGCTATTCCTTTACCAGTTGTTTAAACAAATTAGCAAGTAAAATATCCTCTTAGCTTCAGGTAGTTCCTATGTCACAGCAGCCAGACATTAACATGTATTTCTTTGAATTCAGACCAGTACTGAGTGTTGTATTAATGTGTAAGACAAAGATGGTTCTTTCCATGTGTTTGCAATACACTTACCAGCCAGGAGATGACTGATGGGAGTAAAAGTAGTGTTGGATAACATGGTCCGTAGTGATTGCAAAGCACTAGGACATACCAAAAAAGAAATTACAGAAGCAGAAGGACAGGCAGAAAGAGACAAAGGAAAATAAGACTTCCAGAAAAAGTTAGGGGAATGATGTCTGAAGTTGTTCACAGGTTAAGGAGGGCAGAGCTGGGTATGAAGAGGTCAGTGAAGTCTTCACCTGACTGCAAGGCACCAGAGACAGATTGAAGGAAGTTTTCTGGGGAGCAGAGGAGGAAAAAAACTGGAGAAGGACATGTCTGATATGTGTAGGGGCAGGGTAGTAGCTGTAGTGGCAATAGGGGTCAGCTATACAAGTTTATGAAATACATAATATTAGTATTAGTATATATATAGTGTTGAAGATCTTGGTAATATTTGCCAGGTAAATTTTGACCACATCAAAGGTCAATATGATTCAAAAAATTCTACTCAAGAAGCCGTAAAATGGCATGATTTACATTTATTTTTATATTTTACAGAATAGAAACATCAATAAAAATATGTTTATAGATAATCAGCTAGTGTATGCCTTTATATTTCTAAACACAACTCATCCAAGTTTAAACTACAAAAACCAATATTCATATATATTGCTTCCCAATTTACAATGTTATCTGTTTCGTTCAGAGTAGATATTTTAAGATTAATAAATCAGCCACTCTAAATTCCATTATTCTCACACATTACTGCTTGGGCGTGAAGGTGTAACATCAGTTTTTATAAACTCCTTTAATTAAAGCAATTATGTCAACGATAAGATATGGTAAGCATCTTAATATTTTAAGTAAACATTTGTGCTTGTTTTCAGAAGTAGTAGAAACAGGAATTTGTCTACAGTTAGGGTTCTTCACTTGTTCCGAGTGCTATAATAAAGAAGGGGAAAGGTAAGTGTATGCCTACCTTTAAGTACGTGCTTAGGCTTTCTAACCTGCTGAGAAAGCAGCAAGTTAAGGGGACTAAGTACATACCTAAAGGAAAGCACGTGCTTGACTGCCTTGCTGATCTGAGCCTAGAGACAGGAGAGTGATGAGGCTCCTGAAAAGGCTGTAGGGACACTCACCACATCAGCCCAGGGGTAATGAATAATTTTTTCACAAGCAACTGAAGGGCCAAAGATTCGGTTATGCAACAAATTGGCTTTGGCAGAAAAATCAGTTAAAACTTTTTTTTTTTATCTGAAGTGGAGACTTAATTTTAGCAAACCAGTTCAAAGCATGGCAGTGGTACCATCATGACCACAGAGATGATGAATTTTGGCCTAAGAACAAATGTTTTTCCGTGTGTAAGAAGTTATTAAGTCAGGGTTATGGGCAAAGCTGTGGAGTTGTATCCTTCATCCTTTTAAAATGTATTTTGGGGTTAGATTCAAAAAAAAGATCAGATACCTAATATTGGCCTTACTCTACCTGCAGATGCCCAAGTCCGGACTTGTGATCCTAAAATTCCTGGATATGTTGGGAGGTGCTGAAGATGTTGATATTAACATGCACTTTATAGTGGATTTCTGAAGTTCAGGTTCTCTCTATGGCCAGAAACACCTTTATCAACCTTGGCAGTGTTTGGCTTCTGTCTCAGTCAGTCTGGACCTTTTTGAGATCCACAAATAAAGAGTTTTCTCAGTCTCCAAGTACTGAATAGTTAGTGTAAGATGTTACCATTATCTCCTTTGTACATATTGTAGTTTAATATTCTGTGATATAAAGCAAATGGTCCAAATTCCACATTATATCATACCACGCTACATAATGAGGTAAAACCCAAATGAATAAACAAATCTCCACATTATAACATGGGAACCTTCAGGAGATCATTTGAATATTGAAATGTTGTAAGGTTCTTGAAACCTTGAACATTTACCAGAGCAAGCCCCCAAATCTCCCCATTTCTCCACAAATGTTGAGAAAGAAAGTCTGAATACTCTTGACTCTCATAAGAATTTACTCACCCCGGGCAAATAGATGACTTGGGCTTTGCAAAGCTGAGATACACTCTGTTGTTATGAAACTGCATATATACAAAAGACAGCCTGCCTATTAATATTTATGGCTTAGAAAAGTTAAAGAAAACACTAAAGCTCCATAACCTTTTACAATAAAATATAAGACTTGCTAAATATGCATATACATACATAAATACATTGTATTTTTGGCTGGGGAAAGGGTCAGAGGTAGTGTTTCTGACAAAACAGCTCTCAGACAAGTTCCCCCCGTCTCTTCTGCTGATGCTGCCTCCGGCTCTGTTTTATTTTGGTTTTGCCTGCTAAGGCCAGCTGCTTCCTCGATGGTTGGATCCTCTGCCACGGCCTGGGCTGCCTCAGGGATGTTGAAGGACCACCTCCACCGGGGCCAACCAGGCTCTCTTGGCTGCATGCATGCGTGTCGTTTATCTGCCTGATGGGCCCCGGCAGCAAGGCAGAGCTGCTCTTCTCTTCTCTTCTCACTTTCTTATCTTTCCCTCACTATCCCAGCAACAGTGACCTGTATCACCTTGCCTGAATGCATCAGCTTTGCTACCGCTGGGACCTGGCACAGGCAGTTGTAATCAGGCATTCTTCCCAGCTCCTGATGCTTTTGAGTTTGTCAGTGCTTACCCTCCCGGTCATTCCCAATGACTGTCAATAGCACAACATCCAGAGGCGAGGCGCTGTGCCTCCTCACATCTGGGCTTTCACGGGCTTATGCCTAAACAATGGCTACATCCAGCTCTTCAAGTAGTGTGCAAGGTAAGGGGGCATATACAACACAGAGAAGCCTTGAAATCATAGGATTGTTTAGGCTGGAAAAGACCTCTAAGACCGAGTCCAACCATTAGCCCAGCACTGCCAACTCCACCACTAAATCATATCCTTAAGTGCCACAGCTACACATCTTTCAAACACCTTCAGGGAATAGTGACTCAATCACTCCCCTGGGCAGACTGTTCCAATGCTTGACAACCCTTTTAAAGAAGAATTTTTTACAAATATCTAATCTAAACTTTCCCTGGCACAACTCAAGGCCATTTCCTCTTGTCCTATTGCTTATTTCTCTGGAGAAGAGACAGACACCCACCTGTCTACAACCTCCTTTCAGGTAGTTGTAGAGAGCGATAAAATCTCCCCTGAGCCTCCTTTTCTCCAAGCTAAACAGTCCCAGCCCCTAAGCCACCCCCCATATGACTTATTCTTTTTACCCATTAATACTCCAAATTCGCTGGTCAAGGGAGTTACTGGTCAAGGTTAGTGCCTTGTTGTGTTCTCAGTGGGGTTCCTATGAGGCTGCCTCCATCTTTGCTCTGCAAAGAGTCCCTTTGCCACTTTCCCCTGAGCTCACCTATCCCAAAGAATAGATTTTGCAAACGCTATTGTTGGTTGAGGACTTCTAGTCACACCTTCCCCCTAAGAGACCCCAGAGCATGAGACTAATCTGAGAAACATTTCACGGGTCTCAATGAACATCTGAGATCATCACTCAGTGACACAAGGATCATAGAAAATGGCGGGAAACAGGCAATTTGGGAAATTCTAGGAAGCATCCTAGAGTAGACCAGAAAGAACACACTGGGGCTGGCCCCAGGTCTCCTGCGATGTAAATCGTGGAAGTCCTGTCTGTCATGTGTAACTCAGATAACCATTTTGTACATATGCAACCATCACTCAGAAGACATGTTAAACATTTTCTCCCTACTCTGAAAAATGTGAATTTCAGAAACTGTTTAAATCAGAAGTGTTCACAAAGCAAGAACTTTACTGAATTATCGTTATGCAAAGTGTTTTTGGAAATAAAATGTGATGAATGTTAAACCATTCTGCTTAATTGAAGTGCCAGTAAATTAGGACTCCTGAAGTTTAGAGAAAACAGAGTAAAATTATATTTCTTAAAAAACATTGGACTACAATTCTCAGCTTTGTCCATATTGGGTTGTTCTTGGAATAGCAATTCATGAAAATTTTTTAAGATCTGAGTATATGATAAGAAAATATCTCAAAATCTCTGGTCTTGAAACAGTAGAAAGTCTGTTTTCTGAATAGTCATAAGGTGACACACAAACATCACAACATACTTTCCATAATTTCACTCAGTTTTAAAGGTTTCTTTTAACAAAGTTTTTCAAACAAAATATTGCCAGAATTAACATAAGGAAAACTGTAGTATCCTTTCCAGCCTCTCGGAGCAACAACAAAATCATGTTGAACAGGCAAGACTTTCAAATTGTATTTTGCATTTACAATAACTATATTCGCTTCCACACAATCCTTGCAGTGGATCTAGTGTGGTGCAGATTGATGAAACGTGCCTTTCCTTGGCATGCGTAGAAATCCCCTTAGAACTACGAAGCTGGGGCTGGGGGTGTTAATATTACCTCTGATGATTTCTGAGTCTGAACTCAGCCTGATGAAAGGCCACATCTAGCAGGTAATATTTTGGCTGCTTCCTTGCCTCTCCTGGTGGGAAGCTTCCCTTCCTCGATATGTTGGAGGACCTGCAAGGCCAGTTCAGCTCTCACAGGAGCATAGTGTATGTTTTCCTCTTCGAGATCCAACAGGTGACAGAGCTAGAAAGACTGCTTGACATCTCTCAGCATGCATTTCCAGTGCTCAGAACTCAGCCAAAATTTAATATTTAAGAAGAATGCCTTTCCCCCCCCCCTTATATGAAGAGAAAAATTCAAGATTTTGCACACTTTCAAAAACAACATGTTGAAAAAAAACCGAGTTTGCGAACTTGGGTCATTTTACAGCAATGCTCCAGACCTGTGTCAACAGATTCTGACACTAATTCAGGAAAGGCACTAGTTAATTTTGATTTCTCAGCACTCTCTTCAGTTCTGTTGTCATAATTAGAAAGTCAACATTTACCCACATCTATCATGAGACCTAGGAAAAACTATTAGTTGCAAACAGCTGATTTGTTGAATTTAGCTCTCTTTCCTAATTGTGGTTGATCAACGATCACATTTTAATTTCTATTAATTTTATTCTCTGTATAAATTCTTCTGTGACTCGTTAATCTGAATATATTTCAGCCTATGTATTGCTTACAGACTGGATGGTGTATAAGAGTTCTTGTGAGTTGTAATTCACTATTCAATTTTTATGGGAAGGATCATTTGAATCCCAATCTATTGTTTCTGGTCTCTACGTGAGTAGTCTTCAAAAATATAAAGTGATTTCCTGATGACTTCTGCAGACAGTTTGGAAAATTTAGAAACAAAATTCACAGGAGTACTTGTTTCACTATCTTTTAAAATATAAATTTATGAACAAATGTTTCTCCTATCTATGTGTACACAAAAAAGACCTGATGAATTCCTATTGAAAACAACAGAAATGCTCTGATTCAAATCAAAGAGGATCCTGTAAAGTTCACTGTGGATAAAATGGGAGAAATTATTGTTCAATTAAATGAGTGAGGAGATTTAGTTAATTTTTGTCTTCCTTTGGTTCTTAAAACTGATCCCCAGAGAGATTGTCCTCTTTTCTTATCTTCCACCATTATTGTTCCACCTGTTGGCACCTCAGAAACACCTCCATAATTTTTTATATTCTTCCCAATTGACAGCCTGGGGGAAGGCTGAGCTTTTTTTTGATAGAAACACAATATGGCAATGAGACTAGAGAAATGCAAAAAGAAGACAAAATGAAACTGCATGTCTTTTCCTGAAGTGTTCAAAAGCCTATTGAAAAGAGGGAGGGATTACACAAGGTAAAGCCTGCCAGACACTCAACAGTGCTTGTGTGCAGAGGGGTCGCAGCTGATGTCCATCAACCCGAGATGACTGAAAGAGCTGTGCCAAGCTTGCCTGCACTGGCATCAGTGGCTTTAGATGGCAAATTCTGTGCATTTCTTCTAGAAGGACTGGCTGTCGGTGTTGAGTGTGTTCATACTGAGCTGTGTTATGGTTCCCTTGCTGACTGCCAAGGCCTTCAGGGAAAGAAATCCTCTCCCCCAGGTGCCTTGATGATGTCCAGCCATTTCTATGCTCTGGGACACTTGGAAACTTTACCAGAAATGTTATTTTGAAAACGGCGTATTTATATGTGTGTATCACAAAATCACAGAATGGATTGGGTTGGAAGGGACCACAGTGGGTCATCTGGTCCAACCTCCCTGCTCAAGCAGGGTTATCCTAGAGCACATGGGACAGGATTGCATCCAAACAGTTCTGGAATATCTTCAGTAAAGGAGAATCCACAACTTCTCTGGGTAATCTGTTTCAGTGCGCAGTCACTCGCACAGTAAAGAAGTTCTTCCTCATATTCAGGTGGAACTTCCTGTGCATCAGTTTCTGTCCATTGCCTCTTGTCCGGGTGGTTGGCACCGTCGAGAAGAGCCTGTGTCCATCTTCTTGGAATGCCCCTTTAGATATTTATACGCACTGATGAGGTCCCCTCTCAGTTGTCTCTTCTTGGGGATGAACAGGCCCAGGTCCCTCAGCCTTTCCTCATAACACACGTGCTGCAGTCCCTTAGTCATCTTTGTTGCCCTCTGCTAGACCCCTTCCAGGAGCTCTATGTCTCTCTTGCACTGAGGCCTCACCAGGGCTAAGCAGAGGGGCAGGACCAGCTCCCTCGACTTTCTGGCAATGTTCTTCCTAACGCATCCCAGGATTCTATTGGCCTTCTTGGCCACAAGGGCACACTGCCGGCTCACGGACTGGCTCGTTGTCCATCAGGGTCCCCCAGGTCCTTCTCCGCAGGTACATATAGATAGAGCTGCAGGAAGCAGGGCTGGGCGTGGGGGTTGTAACCTGGCGGATCAGTAACAGCAGCACCTGCCAGTCCCGCGGGACACAAACGCGCGGGGCCATTAAGAGCATCGGCACACACGGCGACTCCACCGCGTCCCGCGCCCCGCCGCGATGGGGCCCCGGCTGGGCCGGCGGGGCTGTAACTGTGCCGGGGCTTTGCCGGGGCTGTGCCGGGGCTGTGNCCGCGATGGGGCCCCGGCTGGGCCGGCGGGGCTGTAACTGTGCCGGGGCTTTGCCGGGGCTGTGCCGGGGCTGTGCCGGGGCTGTGCCGGGGCTGTGCCGGCGGAAACAGCACCGATGCCGGGGCCGGGGCCGCGGCCGTGGGGCGGCCCGACGCCGGGAGCCGGAGCCGTTGCCATGGCGACGCCGACAGAGCCGAGCCACGGTGTGGGAGCGCGGCCCTGCGAGCGATCGTATCGATTAAACGAGCTTTCTATATTTTCAAACTATTATTTATTTATTTATGTTTAATTTTTTTTTTCTTTTTTTTTTGTCAGGGCGGAGGGATAGCGGGGCGGGCACGGGTAAGGCGGCTGTCACATCCCTTCGCTGTCCCCGGGAGCGGGTGACCATCAGACTCGTGCGGTTGTTCCCCAGGGCGAGTCCCACCTCCGCATCACACACCGTAGACAAAGCACATCCTCGGGTCCTGACGGCAGGCTGCGAGCAGCGCTGGGAGGCAGAGCTGTTTTGGGTTTGTGATGTTTAGGGACAGCACTCGCCAGCGGGGCAGCACTCGACCCCCGCTTGCCATCTCTGCTAAAGTCACTGTCAGTCTGTGGACACCTCAGGTGGTCCCGCAGGGATTCCTCGGATGGCGGGTAAGGACCTGCCTGCTGGAGGAACATCTCCTGTAATATTCATTATTCTCAGCCTGACCTCAGTGTGAGAATATAATGACCCCCTCGTAATAACAGGACACCCCTCACTCCCAAGCCTGATGACCTGCGTGGGTGCGTGTTGCCTGTGTGGCCCTTTTGCCTCCCCTGTCTTGAGAAAGTGGCACAATACGGTGCGGCAGTCTGCCGGCGGATCTGTTACTAAAGGAATTCATGCATCTTGCATCTTGGAGATGCATTATTAATGCCTGGACAAATCACATCAGGTGGAGCTCAGCAAGTCCCTGGCACTGCAAAAAGGAACAAAGGCTGGTTCTACAAGAGAGAGAAGGATGAGACAAATTATAACAGCTGGGAGTTTCTTGTCAGTAAGATGGCATAAAAACAGAAATGCTAAAATTGTTTGCACATAAGGCGACTTTATATTTTTATTGGGAAAGAAATTACACATTGCACTGTGAAGAAGGCACTTTATTTGTATCCTAATAAACATCACATTGTTGGGCATATTTGAAATCCATGGCAAACTGGGCCAGCTTGCTGGCATCCAAATTACTTCCAAGCGCAGTTTTATTTAGTATCTGGAAAGGACTATAAAGACTGGATTTGCATGTAGAGGGCCCAGACTGCTTCTCATCTCCTTGAAGTCAATGGCAAAACTCCCATTCACTTCAGTAGTAACAGGATCAGGCCAGAGTTTGTAGCAGTCTTCCAAAGGGAAGAAGGCAATGCTGCCTGCAAAAGCACATGGGAAGGCACAGACCCCAGCCTCCTGGGCAGAAACCAGTACTTCTTCATCCCTCTAACTCTTGATAAGAAGATCTAATTCGTGCAGCACAGACTTTGATGCCAGCTAGTATTTTTGTCCCCATGGCACTAGTAGTTATCCAAGATCTGGGCCTTGCTGCCTTTATTGCGCTAGGAATGGAAGAGGATAATAGGAACCCAGGATTTCTTTGGGAAGGGTCCTGTTTATTTTCAGAGCATGTTATTACAGCAAAGTGCTATTACAGCAAGGCAGGAGTAAGCAAAGTAGTTTCTTATTTGGAAGTGTAAGTCTTTTTTTAGGGAGCACTCAGCCAGGAAGAAATTTATTTTTGTTTCACCCCCTGACAATGAACCACTGCGCTCCTGTGGGTGGCTTTCCCAATGTCTTCTCTTTTCTCATTATTTTTCACTCCCTCACACATCCACCTACAACATGTAAACCCCCAGCTGTTTCACTCACAGTCTTCACCCAGCAGAACTGCTGGGTCTGCTCTCTACTCCTGCCCTTTTTGCTCTTGTCAAGCTGAGCCATGCTCTCAACAGTGACTTATTTTGTTTTTGTTGCCAGTAAATTAAGGGACACTTGATTGTTCTTTCATTTAGTCTTAAAAAAAAGTTCATTAAAACAAACTTCTGACTTTCACCCCCTTGTGTTTTGTGATTGCCATTTCAGCACATCAGTACTTTATTTTTGACTTCAGATTGACCAACTGAAACGTTGTATTTTCTTTCATAAAAGCCTATAAAGGCACAATGGAACGCGTGTTTAGCTGACAAAAAGCCCCAAACCTCTTTCAGACATCTACCAACTTGCTATTTTTCTCTTCCCCCAGTATATGATTCTATAGGATTTCTATCATTTATCTAAATTAAAAAAAGTTACCAACGTGCTTAAAAAGCATTTGAAGTAATTATTTTATCACTATAACAGTATGAAATGCATTTCCACTAAGTCACTGAAAACAGATCTAGCCTTTGGTATGAAGTGGAGAGAGCAGAGTATTTGTTAGGCATCCACATGAGATGGTAGAAGATTATTGAGATATCTCTAGTCATCACTATAGTGATAATCACTCTCTCAGTGCAAGAAATAGGACCCAGTGAGTAGTGGCAAAAAAAGAGAAAGGAAAAACGAGGCAATTTTCACTATAGCATGAAGTATAAAAACGCGTCTCTCTAATTCTTTAATCTACTGGCAAGCTAACAGTTGTAACCTTGTTTTGCCAGAGCCAGTGTCACGGGTTCAGGTGGCTGGAGTTTTGGTAGTAGGGAGCCACAGAAGTGATTTCTGTTAGAAGCTGCCAGAAGTTTCACTGTCCCATGAAAAGAGCCAATGATAGCCAGCTCCAGGAGGGACTTCCTGTCAAAACAGAGCCAATCAAAAGGTGCTTGTGTGATAATAAATTTAAGAACACAGGAAGAGAAGGTCTGTGGTGCAGAAGAAGAAATTCCAGCTTGGAGAAGAACAGAGAACATGGGATAACAATGCAGACACCAAGGTCAGTGCAGCAGGAGGGCCCCCCCGTCCCTCCCCCGGGATCAGGGGAAGGACTTAGAGCTAAAGCCCCTGCTGCCTGTGGAAGACCATTAAAGTGCAGAGACCTCCCTACAGCTCACGGAAGAGCCCCAGTCTAGTGAGTAAAGACCATGACAGAGGGACATTGGTGTGAGGATTATGTACAGGCAGGCATGTACTGAGGGTACTGTGGCGTTATGGATTACCTACACCCAGACAGGAGATGGATATGGGAATAGTAAGAACAGCTGCTCCGTGCTCACAGACAACCAGAAATGTAATGTTAGTACATGAAAGTAAAGGACTCGAGAATAGCACTTCAAATATTTAGGATACTTTCATGTAAGAGGGTGAAGCATCGTGGCACATGGCACACAGGGTTCAGGATTAATCAAGCACTGTGGTTATCAAGTTACAGAGATTAGGATCAGCGCATCTAGTTATCAAGATGCAGAGATCAGGATCAGCACATCAAAAAGCACTGAAAGCATAGGGAGGCTTCATGTAAAGAGAACCTGCAAAAATGATGTTGTTTAGATGTGACAACCCTTAAGAAAGAAGTCTTTAGTCAACATTCCTTGGGACTGAGGAATGGCAGGCACTTACTGAGGTTAAAGAGAGAAGTCTTCACCTGAAGATTGTGCACAAAGACATGTGGTATCTGCTCTGGTACTTGAGGCCCAGGCATAGTTAAATCACTTGCATCAATACCCCTTGTTTCCTCCAGTAAAACTCTGGTTTGATTAGACCCAAAGTGCATCTTCTGCTCATTGACTAAATTCTGAAAAGAGGATTTTATTTTATTAAATTGCAGACTAATGATTTCAAGCACATTAAAAAGGGGCATTTTTCCAAAGCTCCTTCTGTGTAATCTGTCTGTTAAATACAGAGTCTTCCTGACATCCTAAAGGAAATGACATTCTATTTAAACATGTTACCTGCTGATCTACTAGAGAAGCAGGCCAGAAGTTTTCTCTGTTTGGTTTGTGTATGCATGTGTGTGTGGTTGTTTCATGGCTCCTGGGTAATGTTATCCATATTTTTTGTTTGGAGAATCACTTTTCCCTATGCACTCACCAACCAACATGAAACCACCTAATTATATTTTCATAATCATGATTAAAAACCATCTAAATTATCCTGCTTGATGTACTCAAAGAGTTTGTTGATTGCTTTTTGATGTGTATTAGAGCTTTTTGCAGAGCCACATCAAATGGTTTGCTCCACAATGAAATAAAAAATCTTGTAATATACATATGCACATCTTTAAAAAAAACATATATAATTTATATTCTGCTAATTAAGCTACATCAAAACCAAGTCTATCACCATGAAATAATTGTGTAAAAGCTACTCACCTATTACAAGAACATTAATTTCCACTTTACTTTTTTTTTTTCAAAATATCGATTTTATCTTATACAAGGCAATTCAGCATTTCAAAGCTTCAGAGTCTCAGAGTGTTTTTCCACCTCCATGGAGACCTTAAATCTTGAATACAAAATCAAGTTTTAGAATAGAAAACACAAGTAAGTAATATTTTCATGCAGAATAGGCGCCTTCTGCATAATGGATCACAAACATTTTAATTTTTTTCCTGTGTTGTTTTCACATTTTAAATACACCACGCCAAATCTTCACAAAAGTTCTATCTGCTGCAGAAAAAGGCTTGATAAGAGGAGGGGAGAAGGGAGAAGGGAATTTGCAGAAATTAATTCCTGATTCTGGATTTGAGACTGATCCATGGTCTGTTTTACTAGGAGACCATCTCAATGTTCAGCACAATGTTTGGTGCTGGTCTGGTTAATCTTGAAGACTGTGTTGAGAAAACTCATGTATTAGAATTTAGCGGAGGCTGGAAATCCTCAAAACTCCGAAGGCCAACCAAGCCCAAGCTGGATGGGACTTTGAGCAACCTGGTCTAGTTGAAGGTGTCCCTGCTAAGGACAGGGTGGTTGGCAGTAGACGATCTTCAAGGTCCCTTCCAACCCAAACCATTCTAGGATTCTGTGACTTCCATTAGGTCAGTCCATGAGCACATTGGAATTAAGGCTTTCTTCGTGGTTGTCCACCTCCAATCACAAAGTCATCATTCATTAAATAATAAAAATAAAATACTCTAGGAAAACAATTAAATAATTCAAACTCTGCCTACTTGATATCAAATATGTTGTCATATTAAATATTCATGTGAAATAAATCTGTAGGTGTGTCTGTATGAATGGAGTGCAAGTGCAAATATTGATGCTTTGCTACAACTTGACATCCAGTGCTCTAAGGCGAGAGCACAGAGGATGGTCACACACGCAAAAGTGTCCTCCTCCACTGGCACCTTCCTTAGCTGCGGGGATGTGTGTGTGTGTGTAAGCTGTCTCTCCTCTCCTGGAGACCTGTAACATGCTGTCACTTAATCTGTGGTATCAGTGACAGCTATGGGGTATTCAAGCACAGCTCCATTCATCCATGTGTTTCCAGTTTGACTTTCAGTAAATGTTTAATGATCCTTTTCAATTACTGGACCAAACTGTATTTGACAAGAATGCACCTTGTCTAATACTAGCACTTAGACAGGAGTGCATTTTTTAGATAGCACTTAGCATCCACAATGTTGTCATGATATTTGTGAATGTACTCTCAGGTTGATCTTAATGACCCCATTACAAAGGTCTTCTCATGCCTTGCTGCGTTATCGTCTCTCCTTCCTTAACTTTACTGATAAAGAACTGTCAGAGTTCACCTGGGAACACTCTTACACTCAGTGCCCCGGGTTCAAACCCTAAAAGAACATTGGCTTTGCTGGCATGGCTGTAACCACCACTGGAGAAGTAGGTTCCATGTATGAGACCATTTGACTGATCCTTTGGCTTCTCTGGCTGCATCTGATCTCATCTGTGGCCCATGTGTACAGTGCATCCCTCTCCTGTGTGTCTCCTGCATCCCCCAGCTTCCACAGAGCAGAATGATTTCAAGAATGGTGTGGTCTCACTCTGGCCACAGCTCCTGAGCTGGATGTCCAAGGGAGCCAGGGCATGCAGCAGGAGAGACTGTGTCCTACAGAGAAAGCGTGGGCCCAGATGTCAAGATACAGCCCATACAGATGACACACAGGTATATAAAATAAGACAGATAAAGGAATATTGCTATTAAAATGATTTGGCAAAATGCTTGGCAAGTAGGCTATTAAATAAGATACTGTGGGATATGGTTATAGAGCTGCGATGATGCCCTTTTCCTGGCATCCAAAGGTACTTTCTGTAGTTCTGAAGACAATTAAGTCCCTCTTTATTGTTATGCTTATATCCTCTTCCTCTGAACTACCATTCCTCCTGCCCATCGGGGTATGAAAACAGATCATCTGCCCGACCCCTTCCTCTGCAGTATTGAACAAACAATGGGATATGTCAGCCTCTTGACAGATTCTGGAGATGCTCTCAGAGCATGCCTAGCATAGCCTGGCCAGACCAAGTTCCTTGTAAAACTCTCTGAAGCCTTCACTGTCTTTTAAAAAACTTCTGGAAAGCCAACAACCACCATTTCTGTCTTGCATCAGCCCAGGGGCTAGAAAGTAGGAAACCCACATTCAGTTCCTATCCTCTTTGGAAAGAATTCAAACACACTTCTAGTCATTAGACTATAGGTTTTTCTGGGAACACTTTACCACTCCTTATGAAGCTGCACCACTGTTCAGAAAAATGGTTTGAATTCACTGAGAGAAGGAGAAAGGGTGAGTGAAAGCATGACTCCCCAGGCTAATGATTAGGCAGCTTTTTTGGAAGTAGGAGGAGGTAGGCTCCAGTCTTTCCTCCTGTTTTGTACTTTTGCTCATGCCTGTTTCATATCATGTCCTCATTCTTTCCGTTAAACTGGTGCATTTTGGTATTTTGAACAAGAAATTATAGTCTGGTACCTACCTACTGTGCATGCTCACGGTGTTCTGCCTATGCAGTGATTTTATTCTGCATATGTCAATGAAGGAAGCCGAGGTTTCTCATCTATTTCCATTTATGTGGATGGGATCTGTAAGGCTGATCCGAGCACAGGGAAAACTTCTTTTTGTCGAATTTTCCCCCTCCCCAGCCTTTTTCGCAGTGTCATCTTTTATTAAGATCACATCAAGGTTTGTGGAACAGCCATATTTTATCAGGATCTCTCAAAAGAAGATGAGTCAGAACATCTGATTTTATTTTGTTAAGTTCATTTTTTTATTTGCTGAGTTTAGTTCAGATATGAACACATCTTGTCCAATTTATCTTTAATATAACACAGATGCTGGCACAGGCGCTGGTCTTGGTTACACTAGTGTAAATATGGGGACATGCCAGTGGAGCGCTGCCAAGGGCATATTAAAATTTCACTTTCAGCATGACTAGAACTGCTAGCTTCTCAAGAAGCAGGCTGCCGTGGTGGGACGAGCCAATGTACCACTTCTCAATAGCTCTGCAATTCCTCTCTTGGTTGGAGAATATCCCAGGTAACACAATACAACCAAAGTCAGACGGGGCCAAAAGGCTGCTTTACATAGCCTGAGGCTGACTGGATCACTAGTTCACATAAGCCTTGACTGATGGGGATAAGCTGGTGGGATTTAATCAGTAAAGAGGGAAAAATGAAATAAACTTTGTACAGATGGCAAGAACCATGACTAGTCAATATATTTATCACCTGGCTATTTCCCAGGGTCATACAGTAAAACAAAGAAGAAATGAACAGTATCCACCCTGTCCAAACCGTATTTGCTCAGAATTAGTACACATTGCAAAGCCTATACGGGAAAAAGGCAACTGGATGCTGTCACAGCTTTTCCCAGAAAACAGGAGTTCTGTGCAAATCCCCCCAGTTTCTTTTTACTGCAGAGTATGTGTGCTCCACATTCTGCAGTAAATGTTAAAAATGTAAATGACTTATTGATTTATCCATCCATCTAAGTACTTTGGTATATCAGTATTCTGATGAATTTTCCGATTTTGGCCCATGCAATGTAACTTCAGAAAACCCAGATGATAGTAGCTTAGTTTCCTTAAGACTCAGAATGGATAATTTGGACTCTATATCCAGTGAAAAATGCCTTTTTTAATTTTTTTTTTTTATTTTTAATTTTTTTTTATGTAATAGGTGTCAAGGATGCTTGACATCTCTCACTTAAGTGAAGCTAGAGCCCATGGTACAAAATCCTTTTAATATGTACTTCATGCTAAATTAGTGATAAGCATGGGGCAAAATTGGCCCCGCTTCTCTGGAATGAGTCACGACAAACCGGGGTTGGCAGGAATGGCAGCCTGCTGTGAATGTCGATACCTCTGTAATTATTGTTTTCTGGAACTCTGCTGTCTTTGACCAGTTGTCTTTCTGCTCTTTGCATGTTTATTTGGTTGTTTGTTATTGCCTGTGCTCTAACTTGTGAGCGCTGTGGGTGCTACTTTGTAGTGGCATGTAGGAGTCCTTGGAAATCTCTGAAAAGAAAACCAGTAAGGTGTGGGTTTTCAGTCTTTTTGATACTAAAATGCCTTTTGACATCCAGGCGTTGAATATATGCAGTGCTTTTGCCATATTATCGTGATTATTTGAATCGAGGTTTGATTTGTCAAATATTTTACAAATATTTAATCCTTTCAACAAATAAAACCCACCTTTAAAATACACAACACACTTCACTGCCAAGAGTAGTAGTCTGGTATAAAGCCAACACTATGGATGAATGGGTTCTGCCAGGCCTCCAGGCTTTGTGTGGATCTTTTGGGACTGCCTTCCTGAAGGTCCCAGGTGTGGTCCTTGCAAGGCAAGCTCCACAGCTTTGGAGCATGGAGACTGAACCTCTGGTTTCTCTCTCTTCCCAAATGGAAGACCCAAATTCAGGTCTATGCTTCACAACTGCCATAGTAAAACTTGTAAGACGAAGATTTTAAAAGACTGTAAGGCAACTTGAAAGCCCTGGATATAAGCAGACATCTGCCTGAAGTTCTCAGTGGACTTGGGACTTTGCAGGGTGGGTGAACATTGCTAGGTGGTGGGGAAGAGGTTATGCTTTACTTTTCCCGGTAGGGACCATGGTGGATAACTAATCCCTCGGATTGTGATACTTAGGGTAAGTTTGTCAGCAGAAGGCTCTCTGCTGGCACAGCTGAATTGCTGCCAGCACCCAACTTCATGGGTTTAAGTATCTTTGAACTGTCCTATTATGCTTTAGGACTATATTGTCCTGGGAGAAATCATGCCTCCAGGGTTCTTTTCAGGTGTGAGTTATCAAGGAGTTTAGTGGAGATTTGGTCTTCTTTCTCTTGCTGTGTGATCCCTGCCTGGCATGGTGTCTGGCCCCTTATCGCTTCGCTGAGTTGCATCTCTGAGGAGATGGACATGTCTCCACACGTGATATCTGCACAGAAAGAGGGGTCCGTGCCTTTCCCGCAGCTCCCTTCTGTCCTTAAGAGACCCTGCAAAACCTCAGCTTCTGTACCTTACCAAAATAGATGGTAATGTTGTCTTCTCCAGCTGTTACTGCTTGCACTGGATACTGCAGGAGTCAGATGAGATTTGGGGCTGGATGCCAAAGGCCTGGGGACTGCAGTGATTTTCCACTCACTTCCGCTCACTGATTTTGTACCAACTGCCGGGACCCCCAAGCAGATTGAGAGCCACAGGCAGAGCCCACAGATGGGTCCCCCAAAATTCTACTCTCACACATGTAGGCACACTCTGTCTGCAAATTTCTTTCTACAAGAATGAAAAAGATTTTATCTTGTGTGCACCAGAGGTACTCTCTTTTAACAATGACAGACCGGTGTGGTCAAGGGCTGATGACCCTGTGATGGTGCTGGAAAATTGACTTGTGCAGCTCTGATCCCTGGTGGGGAAATGACAGGGTAATTTTGACCTTGGGGACATAGTCCCTTGTATCTTTCAAACTGCACTTGGTGAATTGCCTGACTGGAACACCATTTCCAAGTTACATGGATCTTACACCTGGACAGATGCAGCACAGCCTTTCTGATGAGGGCATTTCCTAGGTAGGTAGTCAAGAATATTTCTAAAGCTAGCTGAATGTTCTGAAATAGAAGATAACATTTCCTTTCTCATCCTCTGTGGTCTGTGGGGAGGGAATAGAGACAGCCACCACTCATTTAGCAAGAGCAATTCAATTTTTAAGAAATGGAAAGAGACACTAAAAAGCACTCTATGACTTAGGGTCATTTAAGCAGATAGTGCTGAAGCAAAACCTATGATTAGGAGCAGCAGTTATTTTTATATACATTATTACATATTATTCAAATTCATTGCAACTGGAAAATAATGCATCTATCACATTCATTTCCTGTTCATTTTCTTTTAAATAAGCCCTACAGATGTTATAAAGAGTTTGAAACATAATTGCTGGCTTGACTACCCTATCTGCAGCCAAATAAGCTTTTTTTTATTATTAGACCTTATTTTATAAGTGAAATGTGGCTTGAAAGTTTGAATTTAATCCTTCTCTGCTCAGCACTAAGCCATATATTGGAGAGGTACAGCATTTAAATGTTGCCAAGATACCTTTGCAATCAGAAGGGCAAGAGAAAGTTCAGTTCTGTAAAGTGAAGGCTTAGATTCTGGAGAGCAGAGCCAAATCTGTGTAGAAAATCCTAAACCTGCAAATACTGCGGATTTAGATTGATCCTAAAAATACATTTTATAATTTAGACGTAACAAAAATTCAAATGATGTGAAAAATAGTAAAATGTCTAGTTTAGTGAGAGGGATTGAAGTGTTTTTAGACTATGCTATATGAATGCCAATATAGACAATAGAGTTTTGATAGCTGCTGATCTAACATTTGCAGACGTTAACAATATATCTTTACTGTCAGCTGCATGCATGTAGTATCATTCACAAATTATGTATTTAGGTTTTGGGAACATTAAATTTTTTTTGTAATGCTAATGCCAAGTCTGCATGTCCAGAGATATCTAACAGAGAGTCTCTGGTCCAATCGTGATCTCTTTGATAATTCGATTGACATCAAAAGTGAGAGCCATATGCAAAGGGTTTAACACTGCCATGTGCAGATTGCTATCAGATTTGCTGGGTTTTACCACTGTTAAAGGACTGACTTTTCACTTACTAAATCACAACAGTTAATTTGCTGCCCTTTCCATTCACTGCTGGTTACCCGACGGCCTGCCGGACATCCTCTGATGGAGTTTTTCTGGGAGTGCTACCCCAGGCTTTAAACACTTGGTCAGTTTTCTCAAAATATCCTTTTTTGTCATCATGCCTCATTATTGACCTTTCCACCCACAAGGGGACTCTGAGCGACCAATCTGAGTCAAATAAGCAAGAGGCTATTGAAGATGATGTGCACGTCCTGTTCTAGGATGACTTACAAGCAGTGAAACTCAGAGGTGATATCTTCCTCTCAATAAAACTAGCAGAAGGGAAATACCTTCACTGTCAGAATGACCATGTGAAAGGATGAATTAGGATTAATAGATGTTTATAATAAGCTTTCTAAATTGGTTATAATAGAAAAGGCATTTGTAGCATGCTTGTGTCCCCAAAATACCACTACAGCATGGGAAAAAATTAAATAGAGCTAAGATTGGACACAAAATGACTATATGTAAATAGGTAGTTTGAACAAGAGAGGGAACAAACTACAAGAATCTGGAAATGACTGCATGGAAGAGCTAATTCCAAAAGTGACATCCATGGGATGCTTTAATAAGAATGAGGTTTGTCTACACTAAAACCGAGAACCTGCTGCAAGGATTCATGACCTATCAAAAATCTGAATAAGCAAACCCATGTGGCACAGTGTAAAGTTGTGGGGAGTTACCAGTTTGAGCTTCAGTCTGAGGTATCCTGCACTGATACTGCTCTGAACCTGAGGTATATAAAGATCTGCCTTGCACACTGTCAGATTTGGAGTCTGATCACGCCACTCCACCTGCTACAGTCCTTCTACTGCTATTGTGGACAATATCTGCCGGAGAGATACAGGCAATTTCCATTCTATTGCAAGCTCCAGTGACTGCCTACAGTGTGACATTTAACACAAATTGTTTTAGTTCTTTGTCTTCATATCTAAAATAAGGATAAAAGAATAATTGCATCCGTTTGTAAAATGTATCTGAAAGTTTTTAAAAACCCTATATGAACTGATATTTTAATTACTCTTTGTTTACTAATTTATTCTTGATAAAGATTCTGAGTAAGAATTATAATTAATAGAGAGAATAAGTAAATAGTGAGGGTTGAAATAAATCAGATTTTTGCAAGTTTCATAGCCTATCTGTTCTGACATTAAACTGGGTACTTACCTACTTCAGAGAGAGCGGTATAACTTCACTGGAGAATTTATTTTTGTGAGGGAAAAGAAGACCCCATAAATGAGATATTAGTGTTTTCTTCATTACAGCAGGGTCACATGCAACTGCATTTTCGAAACTCAGGTGTTCTGCACCTTAGGCAGTAGGTGCTCAAACAGATCTCTGCGTGCTGCTCTGGCCAGGAGTTTTCAACAGTTATCTTTAATGCTGATCTCTTCTAAAAATATGACGATATAATTACATGCTCAGATACTAAGAACTGTGATGATGGTGACTGGAGGCATGTGTACTGGTTCCCTGCTGGACACTTGGAAATTAGCAGTCCTTGCCTTTACTTCTCAACGGGATTGCTACAAACATTGGCCTGTCATTACAGATGGCTTCCTTATTCTTTGCCTAGCAGCAACAGGAAAATGATGCACCCAATTACTAGTGCCACTTATAAAAAAAGTGCACAGTTCATTAGTTTGAATGGGTGTGCAGTTCTGACCTAGTGTGTCATTTGCATATTATAATGAGTCATTAGCATATGCTAATCACAACCCTGAGCCTTGCCCTGGCACTTCTAAAAGATGCTGGATGATACTCTGTAGATGCTGACTATCATTGGCTGTGCTCTGAATGCTGGCTCCTGCTTCAAGCAGTTGCCTGGGCTGGTTGGCTGCAAACACAGTACCAGGTGAATTCTGCATCTCCCTCTGAGGGAAGGACTGCTGAATCAGGTTCGATTGCAAGTGGAGGCTTTTTGCAGAAAAGCACGTGTTGCAAGAGGGCAAAGCAGGTATCTGAGGAAAAGTCGTAACTGGCAACCCTCTGTGATCTGCGGGAGAAACCAGTCAAAAACGGATGGAGACCCACAGACGTGACAGCAATGTCTAGGCCATTCAGCAAGAAGGTGTTTTCAGAAAAAAGACGAAGTGCCAAACCCCTGGAGTGGTAGTTGAAGTTCTGTATTTCATCCTTCTAGGACTGCGTCTCTCACAGCCCCTTGATTTTCTTGTTTTCCTTTGAGATTTCAGACTGTCCCAGTCAGTTCCAATTAGTGGTGTTCCTGAGATAATTAACCAATGGCATTTGGCCAGAGCCCCTCACTTTTCCTCCCTGAGCATCTTTCCTATTAGGAAATATGGTTTAGCAAGCGTGAGAGCTAAGCACGGGAACTGGAGCTCAGGGGAGGTGATCCCACTTCAGCAGAAACATTGCCGATGTTTCTTTTTCCTTACGTTGACCAGGGGAGTGGAGTGTCACCTGCTCTTCTCAGGCCTTTGGGGGGAACTGTTCCTTTCCTCTGCAGACTGAAAGCTCTG
Source organism: Oxyruncus cristatus (assembly GCA_013399855.1). Lineage (NCBI taxonomy): Eukaryota > Metazoa > Chordata > Aves > Passeriformes > Cotingidae > Oxyruncus > Oxyruncus cristatus. Next base: position 168,772 of record VXAY01006327.1, on the reverse strand, counting down.
GGTGCAGCAGTGCATTTCTTCTGCTTCTTGCTTATAGCTGTGACCCACTGATGGCCTCTCCTATCATTACAGCTATCTGGGCAAGAAGTGTGGAAGGTGAAGCATGGTAGGTGCCTAGTTGCACACACAAATCCAGAGCAAACAGTCTTTTAAGCCACACTTGCCTCTCCTGCGTAATAAATAGGTGGGGAGTTGACTGGAAGGTGTGCTCACTGTGGGCCCAGTGCTGCAGCTGCCAGACATCACCTTCCCAGATCTTGGTGCTCCTGCCCACCATCCCTTTCGCCGGGAGAGGGGAGTCACACTCAATACTCAGAAATTACGTGTTGAACACTTATTAATCATGGGATTAGCATTAAAATCACAGGATATTAAAACTAGCATATTCTTTGTGCCTTATGGTTCTGGAGCCACCAGGGGCCAGGGTATCTAGGGCTTTTCCTGATAGCATTACAGATTGCTAGAGGGGAGGAAGGCAGAGAGGAAGGGAGTGCTCTCACACAAGTCTTTTGACTTTAGGGACTGAGATGCAAGAAAACAGACAACAAATGTTGTGGAATTGATTATAAAATTTGGGAATGTTGCACATGTTTTTGTCTGTGGGCTGAATAAAACATGCAAACAAGGGCTAAGCTTAGCTGAAGCTTTAATTTCTTTCCATTGGATAGTTTTCTTCTAATTCCTTCTGATCCGGATCTCCATTCTTTTACACACAGCCACCCAAAATTACACTATTCGTGGCGTTTTCATCTTCGACTCCAGATTTACTCATCCTGAGATTTCACTGCCCACTGCCAGAGATGATGGCTGTTACTACATGACTCTTCGTACAGGTTTCACTGCAGCCAAAGTATCCTGTTTTTCAAACAAACTTCTATCAAGTAGAAGTGATTAGCCAAATTAATGTGAAGTTAATGTCCCAAAGCTGCACAATTTGTTCTCAGAACTTCACGCAACATTTAGCTAACAGCTCAAAGAAAGGGTTCCATTTGATAAAGCGATCAGAAGAGTCACAGCAATGAGCTCGGATATGCAGGGCTTGGTATAGCTTTTTCGCTACCATAAATTAAAGAATAAGTATCCAATAATGTATTTAGCTAGGGAAGCATATGTAAAAAAAAAAAAAGGCAATTTGAAAGTTTCTTGCTGTTTCCATGGTGCATCTTGGGAACAGTAGCTCTGAGGGCCATCAGCAGAGAACAGAACTGGGGAAGGAGGGAGAGGTTAGGCTTGGGAAGGCCAAAATGCCAAACTTGAGGTGAGAGTCTGGGTCCTTCAGACCTTGACACGTTAACACCAACAGGCCTTTAATGATACAGCTCACTGCTCATTCTTATGCAATAGCCTTTCATTTATGGAAACCTATGTCCAAATCACATTTGGAGCAATAAAAGTCTGTCGTAGGACCATGTCATTTGTTTCTGAAAAGTCTCTCAGAAGAGCCCACCCTAAAGGATGCCAAACGCTTGATATTGATCTTTCTCACAGAATAAATCCAGAGAGAGACAAGACCAGGATGGCAGTCCTTTAGCAGGTGCATTGCCTGAGCTGCCTGGGGAAGCACACACAACACCTGCTCAGGCACTACCTGACTGGAGTTGAACCGCTGCAATTAGTCCCTCGTTTTAATGAGCACCAGACTCAGTCACATCTTTCTTAAATCACTCCCTTATATGTAAAAAATTTGATGTGCTTTTATCCTTTGCTGTTAATCCTCCACTACCAACAAGATCAGTGAGGAAATGGCTCACAGCACCACTCGGGTGTGCTGGGCACCTTGCAAGACAAGACAGGTCTATATGGTTTCTTGTTTGTAGTTTTCAGAGTCTACTTTAGCTGCAAAAGGGACCCTCTTGAAGGGACCATCCCTGGTTGACTGATGACTGTTTGACCTGGGTTGGCCCGAAACGGCCACGTGGTCATTCCAGATGGATGGCTTTAGGTCAACTCATAGAAATCTCCTCCAGATTTAAACATGTGTCTTTTTTTCAAGGACAACTCTGTGTTCTTTAAATCCAGGCTTCACATCTGTCCCACGTTCCTAGGACTCATCACATAACTGTGAACTGTGCTACACGGTCACCTCAGCTAATGCAGGCAAAGTATAAAAAGGCTCTGAGTCTAGTAAGCATTTGGAGGATGAATGTCTGTCTGTCAAGCAGAGCTGTTCTGCTACACTTCAGTATTAAAGAAATCCTGCAAATTAGCATTCCATCAGCTACAAATCCAACTTTGTGGGGAGCTTTTAAGAACATATTCCGTGGTCAGTTGATGTATATTGGGCTAGAACCAAGAGTGATTAAACACTGAAATTAGAAGCCTATGAAATAAGCTGGGAATCCCTAGAAAATCAGTGCACAGCTTATTGTAAATTTGATTATGAATTTTTTAGGCACTAAGTAGACAAAATTACTGTTAATCACATGTAAATTGAGATACTGGAACTAATCCACTAAAATTAGTGGGATTTTTGCCATTGATTTCAACAAGAGCAGGATTGGGCCTGCTCTGAACAAAGAAGGGAAGGTGGAAAATTAATGTCTTGAAGAAGAAAAACTTAGGCCAGGTCTCACTATCAAAATGATGGATGGCTCAGTAAATAATCAAACCTCTATTCTCTTTTTTTCACCCAAAAAGGCATCATTAGCTGAAAATCTGTGCCAAGCTCAACTGCCACTTCTGTTAAACAAAAAAACAAAGAAACCCAACCAAACAAACAAACAAAAAAAACAACAAAAGGGGAAAAAAAAAGCTTTTGTTAACATGATGTATTAATATTGAACGGGAAGCTTACTTAATGAATGTGTGCTGATTGAATGTTTGGTAACTGGCTCAAGGAGTAGAAATCCAGTCTGTAATGGGGTGTCAGTAGAAGGGTTGTGTTTGCTGGAAATGGTGCTGTGGGATGCTCTGGTCTTTTCTGCCTGCCATGGTTCAGATGGCATGGATAATCTGCAGAGACAGTGCAGCCTGAAGTCAGGTAAGCATCCTTGCTGGGGCCGTACGTTTCTTAAGAACAGCTACTATGATCAGATAATGTAAGGACAGAACCTCAGAATTAAAAATAAAAATCAGCTGCATTTTGGAGTGAGTGACTGCAAGCTAAAGAAGGAATTTTTTACTATCTGGAGTTCAGCTTTAGTATGTATTTACTTACTGTAGCATTTGGGAATAAGTAGGCATAGTTTATGAATCAATTATTGATGGCGCTGTAGCCCCCTCCATGGCAGGCCAGAATGCACAAATGGCCTTTGCACTTTTAAGATACAACCATCCAATATTGATCACCATTCCTGTCTTGTTTAACCTCGTAGACAAATCATTATCAGCTCACACGTATGGAAGCAGAGATTCCCTAATTCTCCTTTCCCTGTTTTCTCGACTCAGCACAACAACCAAGGGCAGAATAAGGAGAGTAGTTAATAATCACTTTAAGCTGCCTCTGCACCATATTCTTAGGCTACTGGAGATCCTTGGCAAAATTTCATCTTGTGGCTGGCTCCACACTACTCTAGTCGAGTCCTCATTCCTGAGGACTCATTTGAACAACAACAGCCGTCGGCCAAGGCTTACCAGTCACGCTGTTCCGTCTGTTTTCTCCTGTTGCGTATGCCAAAGCCTAGTGGAAGTGTCTTTACCCAGCCTGAGAAATCCCTTACAATAAGGTAAATTCTCCAGAGGACCTTTATGCATGATTTACAGCATCATTATGCTATCATGCAGCCATAAAACCCATAAAGTCCCAAGCACTGAAGGCAAGACTGACACAGACACATGCTTTCTTTTAACTGCTCCTGTGCCTCCAGAATACATGCAGCAAAAGCTACCTTTCCCTGCCTCCACGACCCAACACCATGCCCTGGCAGGTCACAGTGGGTTGCCGACCAGTTGCATGTTGTATGTGGTGCCCCTGAGGTAAAAGAAGGCTGAGAAGCTCCTGGAAGATATGGATGTACCTGAGACATGGCAAGGTGACAGAGGCTGCATCCAAGTGCCATGGTTCTTCCCACACCATCTGATGCTAGAAAGTTTTCTCCAGTCAGCAGATAAACCATTGCACAGTCTCAGCTGTCAAAAAAAGAAGCAGCCTGAGAGTCTTGGCAAATGTGAATTTAATGTGACTGCTCGAGTGGCATGGTATGACAAGCATATTTCCATCCATTATTTCCAGCTACTCAACAAGAAATCATTTCAGTACCACTGGCTAAGTCTATATACTCACTCATTTGAATATAATGTCTTCGTTTTCATATGAAGACTTAAAATTCCTCTGGGCAAATTGGATATTTTTTTTTAAATCTTTGTGAATTGAAAAATTTAGTAGCCATGGTTGATTTCCCATTTTGATGGGTACATTGCTTTCTTAGCTATCTCTCAGGCAGAGTATATCACCTGAAGTGTGAAGTTCTATAAGCACAAATTATGCCTGATACTGAGATGCTTTCTTTTTCTTCTCCTAATTAGTAAAGTTAATTTGATTTAAATGGCGGTTCTGCTGAGGTACTGGTATTTATTCCAATTTCAATACACAATTGTTCTGAAAATCAAAATATTAAATGAAGCTATAAGTTTCCTGTGGTCAAGCAAAAAATAAAACTCTACAAATTATTACTTGAACATGTTATTCCCAAACCCTTTTGAGAGGGCTTGCTTTGCTTTATTTGCACACTTTGATTTTTCTAGAACTAATGACTTCTCTCATGTGGCAGAAAATTGCAAGTCTCAGCTATGAAGACCCAAGAAAAACATAAGTCTCTTTATGAGAAACATGTTATCCTAAGACAGTCTTTTTCAGTCTGGTGTGTTTGCAGACTCCTGTGGGTTCCAGCGCTCCTACTATGGGGACCACGAAGGGTAAGCAAAGCCAGCGTGCCCACTGCCAGTAGGTTTTCATTTGCTGTGCAGAGATCCACATCTCCAGTGATAAATCCTTGCGGGTCCACAAATTGAAAAATGCTGAAAATCACTGCCCTAGGAATTGTGCTCGTACCTTGGAGCTATCTTTGCTAATTGGGCAGAGCTGACAAGCAGGTCCAATATGGTGAAGAGAGATCCCCAGATTATTAACAACATGATGGCATCTGGAAGTTCTGTAGAGCAATAGAGGCACAGCTCTAATCAAGGACTTTTTCAGCCTCTTGTATAGCCCATCTGTTACAGATTTAGCATATTATATATAATGCCCTCAGCAACTGACTTTGATGTATGTTCAACTGTGAAACTTCTTTCGTACGTAACAAAAAGAAATTATTGTTTATTATCTGCTAGGTCCTTAGAATGGAGTGTCTGCAGAAGTCAACAAAATAAATGATCTAGGTTTTCAATATCTATGAAATATTGATATCAGATGGAATTATTCTGCTATCCAAAGATCACTAAGTCATGGAGATTTTTTTCTGGATTTCACTAGAATTCTAATTTTGGCCAAACTCTGCATAAGATAAAGGAGATGTGTTAAATTTAGGGTACTCAGATTTTAGATGAAAAATAGGAAGCAATGTGGTGCAAACATAATTATGTTTCTATATGATATGAAATGATTTATTATAAGTATTAGAATACAGTTTATTGCAAAGTACTGAGGCAGCTTGGTCTTTTTTTTTTTTTTTTTCTGTTTTACTTGGTGCAACACAAACAAAGGGTAAGGGATGTGTCCTGAATGAATTCCAGTTTGGGAGATTACATTTTGCCTGATTCTAAATTCACCTGACAGTGTCAAAAAAGAAGAAAAAAAAGCCTCCATGCCTAACTCATTCTCTGTTGCTGTAATCAGTAGGTACATCTGACAGCTTCCTTTATTTTTGGGAAAAACAGATCTTTGTTTGTAGGGCTCTTTATTAAGTTATAATGCTTTCATTCATTAAAATGAAAAATACACTATAAATACAAAATAAGGCTTTATTTGTTCCAAGCTAGTCTACACCTTCAGTGTCTGATATTAGTGTAATATAACCTTTTCTTCAAATTTGTTTTCAATGTTTAATTTAGCAAAGAGTTCCTTGCCTTGTTCTTCCTCAACCAGAATTTTCATTTAATTCACAGAGGGCTTGTCTGGGTTAAGAGTGTGGCAAATTGGTCAGGATTTCAGCATTTGGCCCTTATGGCTGCCATGACTTGCCATCATCAGCTCCTCAAGGACAGTGGCCAGAGCAGCTGCCAGAATGCCACCATGCAAAGGTTAGGAGACTACCTCCAGGTTCCTGGCAGTGGCCTGCAGGACCTGGCAGAGCATTCTGCTGGTCCAGGGGCTGCTTAAGCCTGTAACGTGCTGAGCTCCAAGGGTTGGGAATGCTTTTTTTAAGGTGATGTTTCAACAAGTGGCTTTCTTTCTGTGGCTGCTTAGTTTTTGTGTGTTTGTTTTTATAGTTCACAGGTAGAACAGGGCAGCTCTGCACTGGAAGAAGTCACCAAGATTCTGTCAGTTTTAAGGTGGACTATGCTGAGTATTTTCATTCAGAGATAATAGACTTTAAAATCGCCCAGTTTTGATTTACAGACCTAAATTAGTAATAAAAATCTCTAATGACTTTAAACATTTTGTGTTGATAATTAAATTGTAAAGGGGGCTATAAATGGTTGGGAAGAAGAGAATATGTTCCTGTTAATATTTATTATACACATTACAGGCTTGACTTAAATGTGTGATGTAAAGTGGAGACCTTTTTCACTGAGCAAGGAACAACACCACACTGAATGACAGATCCTGCCCTGAAGAGTCTACATTTTTGAAAAAGAGACAAAGCTTGGAAAGAGATACAGTGACTTGCCTGGCATAACACTGTTAGTTCTCACCACGGATGCTGCTTCCAGGTGCCTGACCCTGTCCACTGCACAGCAGTGGCTGCCCAGACACAAAGGGCAAGAATTATAAGTTAACAAGTTCCCACAATACTAAACAGAGAAATATTTGTGTTCATAACAGGTTTATTGTACTAAAAAGAGTTCTTTTTCCTAGACATCCACCTCAGTAATATATAAGAGGTCACTTACTCCTGCCATCAAATGTTGTATGTTCCAGAAAAATGAAAAGATGAGATTGACAAAATCAGGGTCTTCTAAGAGGATCATGTAGCTATATTTTTATTTTCAGTGGAAAAGGGAAGTTGCCTACCTGAGTGTTCATAAACCATCAAAAAGATCTCTCTCAAGACATAAAATTGATCTTAAAATCATGAAATATATAAATCATACAATAATAATTGTCACAAAGGTATGATGCTTGTAAGTATTTAATGTAAAACTTACAAAATGTGTGGTATGTACATCAAGGCTTACTCTATATCTGTAAGTTAAACTTTCTTTTCAGTGAAAACTGAGACATTACTGTAATCCCTTGGGCCTTGGATGGCTTTCAGAAAATACCACGTATTGCAAGACTCACTATGAAAAGTGAGAACCAATAACTGGGAAACAGTCAATTAAAGGACATTTCAGCCTTTACTGGATGTCTTCAGTCCCTGTAATACAAGTTTGCTCAAAATGTTATTTTTTGTTATGTAATTGCTCATAATTTAAAATGTACTTCTCATTTCTGGATTGATTTTTTTTTTTAGTAGTGTTACCCACCAGCACTCATATTTCCTTATACATTTTTTTCTGGCATTAGTTATTTCCCTGTAAAAGTTTTTGAATACAGAACCTAACAAGGTTTTTTTCTTCCATAAAGAAACTCTGTGCATCTCCCATTTAAATGACATCAACATCGAAAACATCTAAAAAGACATACTCCATTTCTTCCTTATCATACTTTTTTGGTTTCTGAGGAGAGAAAACAACAACTTTTGTTAAATAGGGGAAAAAAACAAAAAAACCCTAGATTTGTTTTAAAATGTCCTGGACTGGGTGACAAAGTAGGATTGTTTACCAGCCAAGAAATATTTCAGATATTAATTCACAGATTTATTAAAAAATGAACAAAAAATATGTATAGTCTTGTCTGGCATTTCCTGATGCTGAAAGTACATAAATTAATATTAACCCCAAAGTTCAAGAAAACTGCAATAGAGATGTACTCAGGCTGCCGACAGTTTCTGAGAGAAACTTGCAAAGATCAGTATCATAGATTTTGATGTGGGGAAGGGTTTTGCAAAGAGATGGTATTGACTTTTATACATCCTCTCCATGGGCAGGGGCAAAACCAGAACAGAAATCGCTTATGACATGCCTTAAAGCTCAGCAAGTTTTTGAAGAGATCTGTTCATCTGAAACAAAGAAAAAAAATCACTGAGTGATTGATTTTTACCCCAGCATAAAAACATTTTACATTTTTGGGTTTTTTTTGCACTAGGTGTTATTCAGTGGTTGAGCACTAAACAAACAAAGATAAATTAAGTCATTCACTCCCAGAAACTTCGGAAGTGCAGTGGTACAGTGCTGGTGATAACTGGCTAGTCTTACCAGCTAGTACTTCGGCTTGCTTTCATAGGAAGATCACAAAAGAGACAATTTCATCCATTTCACTAATTAAATTAACAATCTAACATACATTAATAATACATAATTATATGCTTTTCACCTCCGTCATAAATAAATGTTATGAGGTTTTAAGTATTTATTATAGTGGAGTTGCAATATGAAACACAGCTCCTAGGACCCAATGTCATATATAGGGCTCTGATTTTCCACCCAGGTTTTTTCCAGTTGTATTTGATTCCCATGGAAGCTATTAGTTAAATAACATGGTGTGCAACATCCCATAGTAAAGTGGTAGATTGCTGGAATTATCTCCAATGTGTAGTTGTGTATCAATATTTGAATCCTCTTTATATTGCTGCATCTACCAGAATACTGTGTAAGTACATGCTGACCAGCTCAAACTGAATGCCTGTCTAGTCCAGTAGCCTATAGCTGACAAAGCCAAAGAAGGGATTCTTAGGGAAGCAGTACAAGAAGGTGGGAAGGAATCAAATGGTGTTTGCACTGGGACATATTCTCAAACTCTGGTGTGGCGGTCTGTGTTGCTTGGTTGTTTATTGTCCAGATGGCTTCCTACAAAGCCAGCAGAAAGAGCACCATATGGGCTGAGGTTGCATCTCACTAGTGTTTTGGTTGAAAGTAATAATCAGATTTTTACAGAATTTCCAGTTGTCTCCTTTTACCATCTACTGGTTTGATTCACAGTGTGGCTTTGGATTTCTTTGAGAGCAAATTAAATAAGAAACTTTCTTCCTGTTTTGTATTAGATGCACTCAAAATCCAGATGGAGTCACAAGGCTACAAATAACTGACTGGTGCTTTGAATGGCTTTGAGACAGGCATGTGAAAGAAGTTTAACCCAGAGGACCAGGCTGAATCTAACCTGAAATAAAATCCTGTAATTGTATATAGTGTAAATGCAGAGACTTCAATACTGAGCTCTCAGGCTATGTCTGAGAGGGCAAAGCTGCAATTCTTTCTTGAACTACTGAACTGCAAACCAGGCTCTTTCCACTGTCTTTGTTGAAAGAGACTTTAGCATAAGGAACTCCATAAAAACTTGTACTGATGGGAATTCATGAGCCCATGTAGCAGCAGTTAATATTAAACAATATTACCTACATATCCATCTCTCAGACATAATTTTAGAAGCTGCCATCTTCTTGTTCACTGAAATGAAAATTTAGTGAAGTATAAAGCAACAAAATGAAAAGTGAGAAAGCTCTCTTTTTCCTCTCAAATTGCTCTATGCATCTTACCAATTAGTTCTTTTGATATTGAATTTATTGGAATTCTGTATGTTTTCGGTGATAATAATGAGTCAGCTGACAAAATAAGATCAAATAGTATTTATACAGCAGGGCAGTGGGTTTTGTGTACTGGTTATTATCTAATAACCTGGTTCAGAGAGAAGGAAATAAAACCAGAGCAAAAAGAGACTGCTCAGTTACAGAGTGGCTGCGGCGACCCCTTTCCGTGCTGCACAGTCACATCCTGGACCTCCCTGTCAGAATTCCCCTGTGTGGCATCTGGCATGTGTGGGAGGGTGTATGCACAGCTACACTGGCACGTAACCACCTAGAAACTAGCTGATAATGCAGGATGGATTGTAAGCTACTGTTGCTCTGAGCAGCAATAACTAGCTGCCTGGCTTAGGGAATTGTAGGGCACCAATCACTGTAGAATCTAAGTGCCAATAATGCTTAACATTTATTTTACACTTTACAGAGTTAAAGTGCTGTAGGAACATTAGCTAATTAATTATTGCATCTCCCTTGTGAGGTGGGTCGGTTGGCAAGTATTAGTCCCATGTTACAGATAGGAAAACTGAGATGCAGTGTTTTCCCCTTTTATTTTTCTACTGCATTCTGTAAGGCTCCAGACACTTTCTAGAGGACTGCAAGTTGCTTGCCCAAAGTCACTACTCAAGTTGGGGTCCTAAGCAGTAGGATAAAATTTGACTTCAGGTTTCCTCTCTCTTGCTCAGTCCTTCACGTGCTGCACAGTCTGTTTCTGGATGGTAAGGAGATTGTTATGTTGCACACACTCACACAAAAGCAAACAAATCAGAGCTAAAGCAACAAATCCAGTGCTCTACTTAGTCCAAAACTCCAAGCAACTAATCTGGGTGCTGTGCTCATGTACACATTTCCCATGCACCACCGAAAATAGAGTAGATATGCAATGGTTTTTGAACGGGTATCCAGAGGCAACTAGAAAACTTTACAAGAAACGTGAGGCATGCTTCTAAGTCAGCCTGCTGCTTGGGAAGCCCAGAGCAGTGACAGGATTGGGATACCAGAAAACTTAATAATATTTGTCAAATCTTTCCATACTCTTCAGCATTCAAATTCCTGGAAGTGGCCCTAAATTCCAGACACTGACTTTTGCTTGAATCCATGTTCTAGCAGAAATCATATTTCTATTGGGCTTGGAGTTTTTTTTGGGAACAGCTCTCAGGGTCTTGCTAGCACTTGGAAATATGACTCTTTGATTTACCCTCTGAGTTGCATTAGTAAGCCAGGAACATTGAGCTGGACTAGATGATCCTTGTGGGTCCCTTCCAACTCAGAATATTCTATGATTCTGTGATTACATCACTGACTTAAGTCAGAAAGTTTTGGAGTTTACAAAACCATCAAGATCTCTTCAGTAACAAACTTTATAGTTTTCAGAAGCCGTTGGCTTCTCCCTTCAGTCTGCTAGTGCATTGAATTTAATCCTCCTTTGAGTTCTGAACTTCGTTTATGAAGTAAAAGCCTTTAATCTGAACCCTGAAAGAGGGATGTTTTCTACATGGTGTTGCAATTTCAGGCCAGAATAAAAAGGCAACACTGATGCAGTGAGCATGCACTAAATTATTACATTTTCTGATAACAAAAGGATTCTGAAATGTGGGAGCAGTGATACTGCTATAGGTGGAACATTCCCAACATTGCTCTTAGATGAGAACATTGCATATGTTAGTATTTTAATGAAAATAGTCCGAAATATTCAGTGAAGAAATACATGCTTAAAGAGAGAAAGATTTGAAACTACTTGAAACTGTGAAGGATGCTTCTGTCAATATTTTCTTGCTTGTAGGGCTCTGACCTTCTCCATGTTGGGTATTGTTGGAAGAGAAAATAATCTGACAGTACACAGTAAATGGAGAATTCTTCAACTTGCACAGGTTATGTTTGGAATTGGAAAAGGATCAGTCCTAAGAACTTAGCAACCATAAGTTGGGTTTCCAAGTAATCCGTTGAATTATTTTCTAGTTATTATTTTCTAGTCATCTTTTGGTAAACCCAGATAGTAGTTTCCGCCTCACCTCACGGTTGTTTGTTCTGAAGCACAATTTAGCCTTTCTCCTTCTTAGCTGTGAGTCTGATCTAATCACATGCTTCTAACAGATGATGCTGTAAGAAACCCCCAGGATTCACAAGACCCGGCAATTTCAAAATGCAATTCATAAAGCTAATTGCAATTCTTCATGTAAGTAGAACTAATTATGTCTATGTACTTGACCTTTAAACACCAGTTCTGTTTTCTCTCTGAGACTTTTGTGGTTTTAATTTCTTCACCTCTCTGTTTATTGTTCTTAATCAAATTGTGCCCTCAAGTGATTAAGAACTCAAATTAAGGTTTATACTTTTCTTTAAGTATGGGGGGGATGGTGAAGAAGAGGGTTAACACAAACACTTTCAAGGCAATATTTAAAATATTTAAATTATTAGTTTGGTTGTTTTTACTACTCCTTCGAAGTGCTAATAAAACAAGTATTGTATTATGCTAGTAGACAAGATTCAATGAGGAGAGTTTCCCTATAAAATTGTTACAGATAATGTAATAGCAAGGTGTCTTCCCTAATTAACCAAGGTGTAAATCAAAAATATATATTGAAGAGTGCGCTTGATTTTAAAAATCACTTTAAATAAGATAATGTCTAATCAGTAGCATAAGCAAGATCATAAAAACATCATTTAACATTTTGTTCTGGCAGCGGCCTTTGAAAAACCATTTCTGGTAGTCTTCCCTGGCATTCACTAAGTATTGGCAGCCTTGGCAAACTGGCAGGAAAGAAGATGCAGAAGTTATCTAATTTAAACATCTGAATCATTGTGTGTTGGTTCCGCCAATCTTTGCGTCTTACCCTTGGGTTCTCCTGCACCGTCCATCACTGCTGTACTGGGGATTGGGCTGGTGCCTGCAGCTAATGAATACTGCATTTCCTCCTCTCATTTCATCTCACCTATCAAGATGGAAATGTGAAATACTGTACATGTGTCTCATCCTGCCTCTTAACATCAGCATAACCGTGAAGCAGTGTCAAAGAGGGGGAGGCTTGGATGGATGGATGGTTTTGGGCTGCTCTCCCTCCTGACCTGGTGCCTCTACTGGAAAGCTGACACCACTTGCTGTGGGCAAGTTGTAATATGGTTTGTTTAATAGGGTAAATCATGCTTTTATCACTGGAAATAAGATGTGGTGGAGACACGTTGTCATGGTTACTTAGCCATTTCCCCAGAGTCACAACACCAGTGTCCCAGAGGGGACATAATTCTATTTCATGCATATGCATGAGGCTAGCAGGTGCTTTGGCACTTTAATTATATATTTTTTAAATGACTAACTGTAAAATTGTGACAGAAACACAGGGTAAAAGGATAAGAAATGGACTTGGAAAGCAAGCAATAGGATTGTTAAGAAAAGGAAAAAAAAAAGCCCAGGCTTCTGAAGGCCAATGCCAGAATTTAAAATAAATAAATATGTGTCCTAATTACATAGGAAAGTCAAGGAGATACTGAAAATTAAAATCTCCAGGTAAGAGGGTATGTGAAACAAACTTTACAGAATTGATTTCTTCCATGAAATTTTTCTATAGGATAGGTACTCAGCTCATGGAAATGGCAACAATAGTGGGAGTAAGAGAAACAAGATTTAATAAAACATTAATAACTCTCAAATAATTCAAAAAAGCTCCCCCAAACAACAATAAAACATGAAACTACAGAAACTATTGGCAAATGATTGATATCATTAGATGACTATTTTCGTGCCTGTTCAAGAGGTTTTGAAGGTTGCTGCACTTTCTTTAGCTACTCTCTCCCCATCCCACATTACTAATGACCTACCGGCCTTTGCTGTCCCAGATGTTAATTGCTGTCCCAGGTGTTAATTACTCTCCCTTAGTTTTTTTAGCTCAGTGCAATAGAAAGTGAACCAGCTTTAAGTAAAAATAACCTATAAAGACAAAGTTTTCCCAAAATATCTTCAGATATATCGGCTGTTATGTAATTACCACATATTCAAATATTGCACAGGGTTGTGCATATTTTTACAGGTGCTTAGACATTGGGTAATGTGTTCAATGGTAAGATGAAATCGCAAAATCTGGAAATCCTCTGAATACTGATATCTGTTGGACATAAAAGATCCATGCTGAAAGAACAAGCCTTTACAATTAGTTCGCTTTATGTGTCTCCTACCAAACACTAAGTTCACTTTGAAACCACTGATCATGCTAGGGATGTTTTGGACTTAATCAAGGATTTCTGGAGTTGATAGGAACAAACCTATTCACAGAAGGTGAATAGGCCATGAAGAATTCTTCCTCAATAATGTTCCGCATCTTTTCACTGTACCTCTTGAAAAGTGTTGCAAAACCTTTATTTAATGCAAAATGTCAGAACTGCATTCCAGCGAATTATTTTTCAGATCTTTTAGCTCAGTCTGGTTTTATGTTCTCCAGCAGGTTTTTTAAAGAGAATCAAATCAGGCTCTGCTTTCCTGAGCATTTGGCTCAGCTACATTCGTGTGAGAATTGTAGAGTTGTTTTTAACTGAGGTCACCTCACAGGACCTGCACATTCAAGAAAGAAGGAGCAGGGTGAGGAAGAAGCATGAGTTGCTTATATCAAGAATAATGTTTGTATAACTGCAGATTTTGATAGAGTAATGATGACATGGCCTCTGAAACACTGTTTCTGAAGCAGAGTTGACTATACTCAGGTTCTTCTTTCCACAATAACTTCTATTCCAGAGTGAGTTCAGGAGGCGCAGAAGCTAAACAAGTCACACTTACATGCAAGGTGAGAAACATCCATAATCAATCGACACGTGGACTGAAAATGTTAAGAAGCATTGTTTTTCCCTGGTTTAAGTTTGCCTAAATGTTTATGTTCTCCTGGAAATGTTTCACCACCCAGCATTATGGTCACACAGGTTTTGATGCAGTGTTCATTACGAGAGTTCTCTTACAAAAAGAAAATCTCTGACAATATCTCAAGAAATATTGATTACATGTACTGTAAAATGCGTGTGTTCAATACAGCCAGAAGACCGAAGAAGAACACTCTGAGATACACTACACTGTTTTTCAGATAGAGCAGAAAATTCCTAAGACACTCCGCTATGGAACATACACACATTTAGCCAATACCTTTGGAGAGAGGTGTATTTATATTTCTCTCATGGTAGTGCCAAATCTTAAACAGAGTTGCCTACTGTTCATTAGAAGAGATTTCTACAAAGAACTCATAAAAAAAGAGTCAGTTTCTGACTTTCACCAAAGATAGCCATTCACCAAAGGTGTTCAAGCAAACCTGTGTGGCTGTTCCCACATTTCCTTCTGATTACTGCCCAGTCCTTGCTCCAACCTACCCTGCACTGCTGGCTGGAAGTTACTGTCCTCTGGACTTTAGCAGCAGAGCTGCTCCTGCAACTCCTCCCTGGCTTGTGTGGGTCCAAATGAGCCATGTTAACTAACCGAAATAGATCTTTCCTAGCACAGTTGGGTGTTAGTGAGTTAGGTTAGGGAGAGCTCCTACAGCTTTACTGAAAGGTCCACAGGGGCACCATGCTCCAGCAGAGGCAAGGACTGGGCAGTTGGAGTGCCCTAAGGGCACTGAGCTGGCGAAGACCTGGGGACAAGGATCATATAATTCCTTCAGAAAAATTGTCATGATTCAGTGGAACACTAAAGCATGTATTTGCACATCCCTGAAATGAATGGGATAGAAGCTGAGAGAGCCCAGGGTTGATTGTGTTGTTGATTTCAACACCACAGGATTTCATCCCTTGTATACAAGTACTTTGCAGAATGGGCTCTGAGACCCTCCAGATGCTCAAAGCCAACTACAAGTGTAAGCACTTTTGGCTAATCAAAGAATGAATCCTTTTGCAGTGAGAATTGTGGGCCTCTGTGACACCGCTGCATCCCCTTCTGCTCCTACATGGGCCAAGTGGTCGACATGCCAACTACAAAACTTAAAAGGAATGGAAGTCAAAACTGCCCTCTTGCATCTGCACCAGCAAATCCACCTCAGGGACCTATAGTACTCCAGTTACTACTCTATTTAGGCACCTCATGTATTTTTCCTCAGAACTACTCCATGGGGTGAGGCAGTGCTGCTAATCCTGCAGTACTGACAGCTCAGCAGGGACAAATGGCTGCACAGTGCCGCACAAGTAATTCACCATCAGGCCTTGCTCTCCCATGGCTCAGTCTAATGGTCCCATTCTCAAGACCATGTCCTCTCTCACCATGTTTTACAAAAAGTGCATTGCCTTGTGTGTGTTGTATTTTAGCTGCATGAAAGGAGATCTGACTACCACATTCAAAGCTGCCCCAGAAGTCTCCACTGTTGCCAAAAATCACTACATGGAGTTTTTATGAAGCTATTCTTAAGAGAGAGACAAAAGATTTCTATGATAGATAAAAGTGTTGCATTGTAGGAAGCCAAACCTTGACACTGATGAGGGACTGGGCTCGAGAAAGGGCTGGGAGGATTCTTTAACAGCTCCTGAGCAAAAGGAAGTGGTAGCTGTTGCAAATTGCAAATTCGCACAGCACCTAACACTAACACTATCTGACGGTGGTTCACGGCCAAGCTGCTCAGGTGCCACCTCTCCGCAAATACAACTGCCTTTAACATTAAACTCAACCCCACAAAGTCATTTAAAATCTGAGGTACAAGTGAAGAGTTTTGGAGAATCAAAAGTGAAGCTGACTGGAGCATTTTGCTCTCCTGTAGCAGAAAACTTGAAATAAACCGTAAAAAAAAAAAAAAAAAGTCAGAAGAAGATCTTAGGCAGTTCCTATTCTACTCCTCTGTGACTCTAAGGCATCTTGCCCCATTTATGCCACCTCTGACAAGGGCTCAAGGATCTTTAAGGAAAGAAATACTGCAACTTCAACAAGCAATTTCTCCCATTTTATTACAGTCTTGGTTAGAAAGGATTCCCAAAATCAAGACGGTTTCTGTTATTCAACTTGTTCACCATGAGTATTGGCAGAGCATTCCTGTGCCCTGTAACAACCTTTTACATATCCGAGGACTGGTATTAAACCCATTCTCAGCCTTTTTTTCTTTAGATTAAACAAGCCTAGATTTTAAAATCTGCTTTCCAGAGTCACCTTTTGCTCACCCTTTTCCTCCTCTATGTTGGTTTTTTGTGTTTGTGTCATAGGTTTGCTGGGGTTGTTTGTTTGGTTTTGTTTGTATTTGATTTTTTGTAAAGTTACTTCCCCTATCCCTACCCAAGCCTATATAGCATTTCAAATGAGGCATATCAGTTCTGAGAAGAGATATAATAATACTTTTTGGTGTTAAAAACAGGATTTTGGTTAAAATTGCACTGAAGACTTACTTGTAACTTGCCATGTCATCCACTGTACTGCACTGAGGCAGACCTTTGTAGTATTTCATGATAAATACTTTTATTTTTATCATAAACCACTGCAATTGCAACTCCAAATATTATCTATATGCCTTATAATCTCTTGTATCAGGTAGAATAGTGTCAAAAACTTGGTAAAGTCAAGGTATGTATCATGTACTGATTCCCATTGCCCACAAGGCCCATTACACAGTCAGGAAAGAAAATAAGGTTCATTTGACATAGTATGATACATCAATATTGATTTCCAGATGCTTTACTTCATACAGAATTTTTCTGAGGATTGAAGTTAATTTGACTTCTTAAGTAGCTCCTCAATTCCCCCTTTTGCTTAAAAAAAAAAAAAAAGCACAATATTGTGCTTCTCTAGTTATCTATTTCTTCATTCCCTCTCCACGGGTTCCCAGAAACACTACTAATGACTCTGAGAGAACTTCAGACAGTCCTCTAAGTATCCCATACAAAATTCATCAGACTCAAAGGATTTTTTTAAAAAATGAAGTTAAATGAATACCCTTTACCTATCCTTGCCCTTTTCTAGGGAAAAATCTTGGTTTTGTTTCCGATTTTAGTTATACCATCCTCATGTTCACAACTGACTTTTAACTGGTGAGGATGCAGGAACCCCACTTCACACACAGGCCTTCTCTACATCCTTTTTACAACTTTTTTGCCTTGTGATCATTCAGTGGACACTGCTCTTGGCTTACCTCTTACTCCTAATGCACATGCAGAATGATTTCTTCTTACCCTTAGTGCCGCTGTCTAATGGTGTTTCAGTCCATGTTCCAGCTCTTCTGTCCTCACATACTCCCAGTAATCTTTCATACTCGGTCAATAGTGTCTGAACACGGCTTGTCTCTTCTGTGCACCCCACGCACCGATGTCTCCCACTGCAGGGACTTTCCATTTCCAGCACTGTCATAGCCCCCTGGCTACCCTGAAAGCCTCTCTCGCTTGATCACTTCTGTGTCCAGTTGCCATGGCCCTCCTACCACGTAGGTACCTGATTTCTTTTCCACTATAATTATTACCTATACAATTTTCAGGCAGTTTTAGTCTTCTCTATATGCCAGGCTTCCAGTGAGTAAATGAATCCAAACAGAGGCAACACTCCTCCTGTTTTCCCCCTGCCTGCTCTTCCTTTCATATTACTATTCAAGTCATGCAAATTATCCCACCAAGACTCTCTTATGCCAATTAAGTCATAATTTTGATCTTGTATTAAGACTTCCAGCTCCACCTGTTTATCCCAAATATTACTTCCATTAGTATACAGACATCTAAAGTATTCAGTGGATTGATTCACTACTCTCTGTGTCTCTCCTGTGACCCCATTTTGAATACCAACACCTCTGAAATTTTAGGTCCCCCTCAGGCTGCTCTTGTTTATGCTAACATTTTTTTTTCCTGGTCAACCCCTCCCTTGATCCTACATTAAAGCCCTTCTAACTAGGTTAGCAGTTTGCTGGATCACCAGCATGGAGCCAGTGAAAATCCTAAACACCCTCCAGTAGCATCTCAGGCTATGGCAGGCTATGGCAGGCATTTCCTCCTGACACCTGCTTCCCCTGAATAGCAGATCCAGCAAGCAGCAAACCTTCTCTCTTCCCATCAAAAGAGGGTAATTAACTTTCTCAGCTTTTTTTTTTTTTAATTTTGGGGCAGGGCTGACTACAAATCTCTTATCTGGGGTCTGGTGTGTGGTTTTTCCTGAGCACTGGGATTTAAGTATTGCTTGCTCCCTGGATAACATGCCTGTTCTTGATCTCCACATCTGCTTCAACAGGTAGCCAGCCTGTAGGGAAGCTGTTTCCTTCTCCACTGATGGTGCTGCTTGCTGCTCTAGCTAGCCACTCTCTTTGTGTTTAGAGGTGTCCTCACGCCCTGCGTCCATGGGCCCTCCTGATTCCTTCCCCTGAAACTCCCTGACTTGCCACCAAAAACACCCAGAGGTAACAGGCAGTTCTCCCTCTTCTTGTCTTCCCTTCCCCACTGGGAGGGAATTCCTTGAAAATGCAACCCAACGCAGGTCTGAGTCATCCAGGATCAGCATTCCCCACCTGAGATGCACCTGTCTGGTGCTGACCAGAGTCAAAGTTTGTCTTAATGTTTGGGTACAGCCAGACTGGTCCCACTCCACCCTTAAACTGAGAGCTGGAGAGCTGCTCTTCTCTGGGAATGGACTAGATGCTTCAGGGTGTAACTTCTGTTCACGGCTGTCAGTACATCAGCCTGGGCGCAAACCCACGATGAGATCGTTTCAGCCAGTCCTTTAAATATCCTATACAAAATTCATCATACCCAGAGGACTTGAAAACACTGGAGAAGGAAGCCTTACAGCTTTCCCATCACAGCTAGCTCATCAAGTTGACCTGCTTGGAGTCCAAGCAATGTGAGTCCATGTCCCACTGCTTCTCCTCACGGGGGCATGTTTAAAAAGCACTCTTCAGCCTCATTTTGGGAAATGTACAAGATCCCACCACCACAGCCAGTCTTGTGATTATTTTCCCTCCAACTATGTTATGTTTATGTTATGTTATTATAAAGAACATTTTGATTAGCATGTGAAATGGTAAATATCTTGAATCATAGGAAAACATACAATAGCTGCATTTTGCTATAAACAATGAGTACCCACTAGGAAAACACTGGAAGAATGAAACCCTCTTCCTTTTCCTGTTGACTGTGTGTGCTATGCTTTCAGGCAAAATGGCATTTCCCTTCAAGACCTGATTCTCCATTCTTTCCCAGAACTTACTATTGACATAACTTCCTAAGATATTATTATTCCTTGTATTGATTATTATTACCAATACATGGAAAGCTTATACCAGCATCCAGCTCCTCCAAAGGCAGTACAAACATCCTCACAAGAAATCTGACTGCACACTCACAAAGGTAGGGGAAGGTGTGAAGGACCAGCATTAATAAACGGGGTATCAATTGTACAAGAACTATTGTAGTCTATGCACCTGTGTATCTGAATGTGTTATTTTATACAGAATGAGGAAATTCTAACATTGTAGTTACTGATGGAACTGAGTTGGACATATCAAAGTGATAATTACCCTGTTCTAGAAATCCTTATTTTTTGATGATGAGGTTTTTTAAGCCTATAACAACACACAGCTCCAATTGCGAAAGCTTGAAATTGCCTCTTCAGTAGAAGCAGGGCTTTGATTTCATCTAATTTGACCCTTCCACCGCACTTATAAGTGCACTCCAGTGTGGCTAGAGATAAAAACTTTGAAATTTAAATGTGCAACTTGCAGCTGAGGTTGAATTTGTGAGCTAGGACACAGAGTACCTTTTGATGAGCAGCAGTTTTCATTACAGCTGTCAGAAAATACCTCCCCATTAGGAAGCGATGAGTACATTTAATTCAAGTCCAACCTTTCCAACATCATCACTTACAGACACTCTTCTGCTCTGTGAGTGAGGTTCTAATAATACACTGAGCCATGTGGGACACACCAGGGTGATTAATGCTTGGATGTGAACATGCACTGCACAGAGTATATATTTCCCCCTTAAATGAATATATCTGGTTTTCATTGATATTGAGGTAGATTTCCTCTGTACTTGCTCACATGAGGAAGTCTAGAACTGTGGGATCTATCATTCAGTAATAGCTCCTGATAACACTAACACTCGGAACATGGCAAAGTAAAAAATGTGAATTCATATTCACTTTTAATAAACTGGGGTAATTAGTCAGTTGAAATGCAATAGAAAGTGACAGCCTGTGACACATAAAAGACTGCAGACTGACAAAGACAGAGCTATTCTTCATTGCACTAACATCCGTTTCTTCATCAACATTGAATTTTTTCAGTCTCTTGGCATTTCAATTACATTATAAAATGAAGGGCTAAAATCCTGTCTCTGCATTTTTTCCTCTCCTCTTTGAAACTAAAGCAAAGGAAAGAGGAAAACCCTCTCCTCAGTTTGCTTCTGTATCCCCTAAAATGATGTCACTGGGCATCCATACTACCTGTGGCACAGGCAGGAGAAGGTGTTCAAGCCTTGACTTCATCGAGGTGCTGCTGGGACTGTGAAATCCCACCGAAAGGAACTGATTGGAAGACAGTGAAAATGGGGCAAAATAGGTAAAAAGACCCAGCAAAAGTGTTTATGACTAAACCGAATGGAGCCATTAAACTCAAGATGCTCCAAATACTTCATTGCTCTTTGCTGGCATCATCGGTATTTCTCTCTACATCCCCAGTGCCCAGCACCTAAGAGGTGTCTAAGGGGGCAGTTGGGTAACTAATTTCTGACATAAAGGGGTACCACATTTCCACCTCACCTGCTCCCCCTTTCCCTAGTGCTACCATCCTTTGCTGGGCTGTTCTAAGGAGAGCTGGGAGCCAGGGGTACCAGCACGGTCGGTAGGGCAGTGACTACACCCACTAGGGATGCACTGTCATGGTGCTCCAGCAGAGCAGGTGTGGTGGTGGTACCAGAGTCAATCACAGCCCAGGTCACCAGGGTGTAAATGTAACTCCCAGACCAAGGTGGGAGCCCAGCAGAGCCTTCTCCCCACTTATCTCACTCATGGCACACTCAGAGCCTGGACACCCCCTACCTTTTCTTGGCTCTGGAACAGGTTGGACCCCTCTGTGAGGCCACGTAACTTGCTGGGTCAGCATAAAACTAATTCTTCCCCCTAAAAAAGATGGCTTCCTCCTTGGTTAGCAAATTGAAGCAAACCTCTGAAGGATCTGACCATTTCCAGAGCCTGTGGATGAAGAAGAGAATCATGACATTGAGAACAAGAGAGGAGGGAAGAACAGTGGATACAAGGAGGAAGAAAGGATGACGAGGAGGATGGAGATGAGAACTCGCCTTTCAGGTCACCTTTTAGGAGCAGCAGCAAGTCAGATGGCTCTGCCCAAAGTATTCCTGGTCCTTAGTTTCCCCATTTTCATAATGATTTTTGGTAAGGTTCTAATTTGAGGACATAAACGGTGCTATCTTATAACTGACTATGATGAGGAGCTACACTTGAGTCATTTCAGCATTTGGCGAGGTTAAGCCTTTTTTAGAGAGAACTGGTACCTTTTATTTAGATAATGGTCAGAAACAGACAAGATTTTAGGCACAGGAGTCCTTCCTTAGGTCTGAAACAGCCTCACTCACCACCTTGGAAGAGCCTGTTGACCAGAGCACTGCTATTCTTCCCACTGTTCAGGTCTTCTAAAAACCTTACCATAGGCCTCCAGCAGAGGAAGAGAAAGGAGAAGAAAGTGTTTTTACACAAAGAACAAATGACGTTTAAAACCTCTCTTTCAATGACATATGGGCATTTTGCTGTGCAAAGCCTCAGCTTGTTGACTGGTGAAAGATCAATGACTTACCTCCCAGGCGTGCTATTTTGTTAATTTTTGTATATTGTTTTGAGAGCCTCAGATGGAAGGCACCAAGGCTGAGCTGTATAATTTTCTCAGAAGCCTCATGGTCTCATTTGGTTCACTCATATGTCAAAGCAGCTTTTAATTTCTCAGTTGTGGGACTCAAGTCTTAAAATATACCAGCAGCCAGAAGCTCCCCTCTAAGTACCTGAATGAAAGGGTCAGGTTTTCAACTGTTTCTAGTCTCCTGCAGTTCTTATTGTTTTAATAAAGATGTGCTGTTCAAAAAACTTAGCTCTCAGCTATAGGCATGAGCACTTCTACTGCTGTGACCTAATACTTCACAGCACAGTCACTACTTCTATCACCTCAGTGAAAAATGAATCTGGAGGGGATCTGTAGTCTGACTAGCATCCATGGAAAAATGGTGATGATCTGAACTACCTCCACTGACTGCCTTTGAGTCTTATTTTCAGTGAAAAGTAATCTTTGCAGAAGTGAAATAAGCAACCATATATTTTGAATAGATCTTACAAGTCTCAAAGAGGGTAAAAGGCAAAAAATATGTTAGCAGCACTGTTAGAATTATTCATTTGTGAACCATTTTGTGGAATAGTATAGCCCTGAGGTGTGCCTCTCAGTCCTTCCATCTGTCCCTGAAGTCCCTGAAGTGCTTTGCAGGAGGTGGAACCTGCCCACTGTGATAGGTTGCTGATGGCTCCTCCTATCTTTTGCATTCTCTAACTGGACTTCTTATGTCTGACATCTTCCCTCTATTGATGGTAAAGTGTGTTTTTATAGCTGGGTAAACCAAAATTCCAAATTTTAGGCAGTCAGGAATATGAGCTTTAACTTATGCTTGCAAATTTGAAATTCATTGCTTATAAATATTTTTTGAGTAAAATTTAGGCTTATATGAATTAATCTTTCAAAAGAGTCAAAAATAGATTAGATGTGAAGTGCAGGTCAGTGCCTCAAGCGGCATTAAGTGTTGACTCGGGTATCGATACTGGTGAAACTAAACCATTTTGCACCAGCTGAGGGCTCTGCATCTGTTTTTTTAAAACTCAGGGAACTTTTCACAGATAGGGCTTTATTCTCACCCTGTTCAGCCAGCAGTATTTGTGATCAGAAATAGTGTTCCTCTGCCAGGTCACTACAGAAGTGAGATAAATGTGCAGATGATGATGATGAAGTCTAAATCATAGTTTACTTTTAACCCTTAGATTTTGTTCATTGCCTTTTGAGTTACTCGTTTTAACAAATCACCTCGGTTTCTGGCAGAAAATACAGGGGAAATAAGCTGGAACCTGTTTTCACCTTAAGCGGCCAAGTGGTTAAAGGACTAGCATGTAAACAGCTCCACTGCACCTATGCTGCATTATGAAGTCCGGTGGGATTCTGCTTTAATCTTGAGAGGGAGTGTGAGGGGTTTGTTTTTCACAGGGGCTTTAGCCTACAGTTAAGTGCAAACACCTGCTGAAGTACTGGTAATTAGTAGGTAATTAGTAGCTAATGTTCTTAGAATTTAAAAAGAAAAGCTTACATAAGTAATTACTTACTATTTCTTATAATGTGCTGCTTTTCCTGAGATTTCATATCCCCAGAACATTTGCCAAGTTCCTAGGTTCCTCAACATACTAAATTGTTTATTAATTACACACGTATATTGCTTGTAGAAAAAATAAAGTGCATTAAAACGCTGGAAACAGGACTGAGTTATCTTTTGAATT
The DNA here is from genome assembly GCA_013399855.1 of Oxyruncus cristatus. NCBI lineage: Eukaryota > Metazoa > Chordata > Aves > Passeriformes > Cotingidae > Oxyruncus > Oxyruncus cristatus. The sequence continues at coordinate 144,604 of VXAY01006327.1, read as the reverse complement.
ACAGCACAAGACTCACTGGAAATGACAGAAATCACAAAGGATAACAGCTTTAGGAGGGGCATTAATTTAGGACTGGGAGAGGAGGATGATGGTGGCTGGAGCAGTGAAAGTGACAGTGGGATAGCCCTGAATGAGGTCCTTTTGCTTGGATAGAGGATAGAGAGACACGAAGTGAGAAGCAGCCTTTGCAGTGGGTGTTTTGCTCAGGCTGGTAAATGTATAGCACAGCTGTGGACCCCCAACTGGATTAACACTTTGCCAGCTCTATTCACACATTCCAGGTGGGCTAAGAGTTGGGGGCTGCTTGGCTCTGCAGTGAAGCGGTTTGAGCTGTATTGCACCTCTTGTAGAAGAATCTTTTCTGGATCAGTGGAAGAGCTAAAACATCTGCCTTGTTGAACTCTTTCTGCAGTCAGCACTGAGCATTTTCATACATGAGAACTCTTTAGGCAAAGTCGTGCTTTCTAAATTCTTTAGATTAAGACTAAGAGATGGTGCAGCTATTGAGGCTGTGGTTACACTTGCCAGCTGCCAGCCTTGCTCTTGCAGCACATGGAACATGTTTTTTACAGAGGCAGAAGAGCGTAACACCTGCTGAGGTCCATCCATGACGGGATGAGGCTCACTCTGTGTCCCTGTGTGGGACCCCCTTTGCAGTTTAGCATGAACCCCTTGCTCTCTGGCAGTGAGGTACACACACCTAGTCCTCTCTGAGGATGACTCTGCTTCGAGGCACAGTGCAGATGAAAGCAGGTTTAGTAACAGCAAGGACCAAGTACAGGTGAATTGTAGCTCTATAGAGAAGTCCTTGCAGGGAAGAAGTTGAATGTTACCCTCTGAGCTCCTGCGCTGTAGGGACACAAAAGGCTTGAGCTCTGACAGTTTCCCTGAACTTGGGCTATGCAGCAGGGCCCTGGGAGATAGACAGCTGAGCTCTCTCAGGATCTGCTCATGTAGGGCAGGGCTTCTGGAAGACCTGAGATCGGAAAACCTCCCTGCCTTGCAAGGAAGCTCGTAAGTTTGAAGGAGCAACCTTCCAGTCCGTGGCCCTGGTGATGGTGGGGAATGGTCCCAGTGATAACTTCCTTTATCATTCTTTACCGTACTTCACTTAGGACTCTCTAAACTAAGAGCTTATTGGCAGCCTGGCCCTGGCTGTGATGCTTTAAACAGAAAGGGGATTCAATTGGAGATGGAGCCACTCTTTAATGATAAACCGTGAGCTGAAGTCTTTCTTTTATTGTTGCTATTCAGAGTTGTTTTGTTTTTTTAGCTTGGCAGTGAATAAGAAAAAACAAACAAACTTTCAGGAATTGGACTAATTGAGATTAAAGCTGCTGGTAGGCACGAACTTAGCATACAGGTTGGGCTTCCTCAGGGTTTTAAGTCCTCCAGCATTCTTATTGTTCCTTTCCAATCAATTAAGCTGAACGCAAATGGCAAAAAGTGAAATTAAAAGAAAAAAATAAAACAAATGGGAAAAAGACTTTAAAAAAAACCTAAACAAAAATCAAAACCACCCCAAGGCTGGAGGAGAGTTGGCTATTTCAATCGTACATAGTTCTTAAGAAAACACCCACCTTTTCATGCAGAGTTTTAATACTAGCTGACTAATCTCTTTGAGATGTTCACCTTGGAAGGTTCCAAACCCAGCTGTATCCTAATAACAACTAATATCAACTCCTCTCACACAGAGGCAGCAACTCTCTGAGGAGGTGCATAATTACTAGGACAGTATTTGTTTCCTGAACAACGGGTTTCCTTTCTCCTAGTGAATACAAACCAAGTAGAATCATAGAGTAGTTTAGGTTGGAAAAAATCTCCCAGACCATTGAGTCCAGCTATTAACCCAGCACTGCCAAGTCCACCACTAAACCATGTCCCTAATTTGCTTTAGATTAATTTGGCATTTCCTACAACTCAGGATTTCCTGACCTGCCAATGGCATTGTCTGTGAGGACAAATAAAACCCCTGAATGAAGGCATCCTAGGTGATGAAGGTATTTGTCCTTGCAAAGGCCTTATGAACGAGTGGCTTTATGTCTTTCACAACGTTTCTTTCAGTGAAATAGTGCTAGCTTCATTTTTTAATTAAAAATAGTGCGTGCTTCATACTTACATGGTAATGATTTGTAAAAGTATTTATGTTTCCTAAATAAGCAGTAATTAAAAAAATTAAACAGCAAATCTGTAGCCCTTTAGGAGCTATTTCCTGCCACTGTGCTATGCACCAGGGATGCGTGAGGCTTCCTAATCATAGCTGGGGACCAAAGCAGATTATTTGTGCTTCAAAGGCATCGCTCTGTACATCCAAATACAAAACAGCATCCCTATGCTTTAGTACCATTAGTAGTGTAAGACTAATGGTACTAAATGTAAAAACTAATGAGAAACGAGTTGTGATGCACTTTAAAAGGAAAAAATGTATCCCTCAGCCTGTCTATTTTAAATCCTCACTCTCATAACTTCTGCTTCTGAGCAAAACATGCTAAGTTACTATGGAAGGAGGTATGGTAAGAATATTGACACGGGAAGATAGTCTCATATTCCTCAAGTTGTAATAGAAAACTGCTTGAAAGAGCACAGAAATAGCACACAGCAGTTTAAGAAAGGAAGAGCAATTAATTCAAATAATTTTGAACACAAATTGACATTAAAGTAGAAACACAATTTGGCCAGGACACTGGATTAATGGATCTTGCCAAAGGGTTTATGGCATTAAATCATCCAATCTAGCCATGCTTTCAGACCTGAACAAAAGACTAAGTCTATAACTCAACCCTTCCCGTGAGCCCACTCCATATGCCCGAAGGTTCCTAATGTAGTCTTATTTTTTCCATAAAAAACCACTTTAATCGACATCGTATTTTTACTGTTTCTCCAGTACGCTACTTAAGATATGTCTCACCATGAGGACTCAATTCAGTTGCCTACCCAGAAGTTTCAAATGCTGTTTGTGATGTCCCATGGTCTCCAAGACATTCATGAGGGCTGGCAGATGTAACACATCCCTGAGGGAAGGCTCATGGCTTTCTGGACAAGGAACTACTTCCCCTGCCCCATGTCTCTTGGAAATATGAGGCTAGTGTTGTAACAATCCAAGCTGGTGTTGTAATGAAGTGATAGTACATTTGAATTCCACTGTGATAGTCAGTTTTATTATTATCAAGCCATACATTCTTACTATACTCAGAATGTTGTTTGTTTTGATTCTCTGTGAAAATTTAGAACCAGATGGAAAACAGTTTTTCTGAGGCTACTACATCTTCCTGGAGAGTTACTGGAGAGATGAACTGGATAATGACATTTTGCATCTTGATTCCTGAAAACTGGTTTGATTTCATGTCAGTCATTTTTCTTTTGATGCAAACTGATGGCAGTTAGCAGAGGAAATATACACATGTTCTTCTCTTTCTTCCGAGTCTCAACTGATGCATCATTTACCCAGCTGATGTATCAATTTCCACATGAAAACCTGTGTGCAAATAACACAGGACAACACTTATGCATTGTAGGCTAATTTTGCTCTCAGTTATACCCATTCCACTCTACTCCATTCACTGGGGTTGACAGGTATAAATGGGAGCAGCTGATTTTTTACTCTGTGACCTTATAATGAAATGAATGAGATTCTTCAGGACTCGGTTGCCTCTGAATTCATGATAATAAAGTAACTGCAGTGATTATATATGGCTTCATTGCTGCCTTGAGGGACTATCTCAACTCTCTTAACTGGTAACTGGATGATGATCCATCCTGGTCAAGCTTGGTCTGGGTTAAACCTGGGACAGAGGTGGGTAAAAGCTGCAACCATACCAAGCTCTTCAGCGGTGCTTGGTATATGAGTGTTACATTCATAGAGAACAGAGATTCCTCTTTGGTTTATTGCAAGCATGTGTCCATATCTGAAATCACAAAAAATAAGTACAGTTCATTAGAATCTCATTCCAATCTGAACAGAGAGGATCTGAACTTGAATGGGCTGAATGCTCCCATTTCCCCCATGTCCAGGCTGAGACAGATGAATGAACTCCTGTAGGGGAGCAGCAATCCCAGCCTGCACTCAGGAATCTTCCACCGGGGGTCTTGAAAAGCTTTTCTGAAGTTTACAGTAAACCTACACACAACCAGCTGGACAATATAAAGAAAGGAACAGGCCAAAGAAAGGGCAAATGTTGTATGCACCATAATATTTAGTTCTTGTCTAATATTTAGTGAAGATTTCTACTTGGTTTAAACACACTATTTGGAAGCATCTCTTGATAAAGACTTCTTTTTATAAAGATTCATGGCTGAGGACACATACTGATGACTATTAGAAATTTTAACATGTTTACATAAATAAAAAAAGCTCACAGCCTGTGATCTTTCAAGAGCTGGATGAGAAAATGGATAGCACATTAAGAAAAACCACACTACAGAGCACTATGAACTCAAAAATATCTTCTTTTCCTCTCCTCCCTAACTAGTGCCTTTGTATCATCTTTATGTTTATATACATGATTTCTGAACTTACCATGTATGTATTTTGGTACAGTGTGTAGATGTCACTGAAACACTCTGTAATAGCATATTATAATGAAGGGAACAAGAGGAAAGGAAGCACAAACCAATGTAACACTTGAGCAAGACTCTGTGTATCAAGAACCAGATAAAAAACTTCATCTGTGCTCTTTGGTTTACATTAGGTTTACATTTTAATCTGCAGGTGGTGCCCATACAGGCCATATTGATGTTGTAATTGCAATTCCTAAACCTTTGAACACCAAACATTTACAACAGAAAATGTGTTGCACCTTACAGAGACTAGCATCTAGTTTTGTTTTGTTTGGTATCTTTTGTTAATTAAGGCCATGTCTTAAGTCCAGGCTTGGTTTTATCACTTAGATAAGTGAAAGGCTGTAACGAGGATGTGACCCCTGTTTGACGCCAGCTCAGCAAGTCTTTCATGCCCAAAGAGCTAGCATGTTGGCAAAGAGGCACGAAGAAGTGAAATGATTTAACTGCAACCACACAACAAATCAGTTTTGAACCCTTGTTTCTTAAATCCAATCAACACTTCCTCACCGGTCTTCCTCCATAACAGGAATAATCCAGATGAGAGTTTTGACTTCAACAATGATTGTCACAACAAGTTCAGATAATGTGGTGGTAGCACTCTAAACATCTAGCTGTAAAATATCATGCATCCTAGCCTGCACCAAGGTTTCCCTGTCAGTATAGTATGCTGCTTTCTTGGGTGCTCATTAGAAGCCTGTAAGTGCCTGTCAGAATTCATCACCCGCTCTTCTTCACCCATGTCACTTATTTTCACAGGTCTTGCCTCTTTAACCACGTAATTCAATTATTGAGCATGAAAATATTTCCCCCAGTATTCTGATTGTTCTGTGGCTGATGATGGTGTGAGGTGCCATGATGGAGTGCACTCAAGGACCTCTTAGATGAGCATATATATTTGCATTGCTAATTTAGTGCCTTGAGAGGGAAAGCAATGGTTGAGTTTGTTCCTTGTTTGATTCATAGGTGTCTCATTTTACTAAGGATTGATTTGTGTGTAGGCAGGGAGGGGGGCTGGATGTACGGTTTAAATTGTTAGCACTTGGGCACGAGCGAAGTACTGCTTGTTTGCAAGCAGATGTTGAAAAATGGGAAGACAATTGCATTACAAAAGATTTGTTAAGGTGTCTGTGAGGAGGCTCCGTGTCTAAAGAACTGTGCAAAGAGATGCTTTTGGTTCCTGTGTACCAGAAATGTGAGATGATCCAAAGAGAACATGAAATGGATAGGTAAAAGCAAATGGAAATCAATGATAACACAAAAATAAATGTTTTGCATGGGCTTAATGTTAACATAGGGATCATATGATGCTGGTAAAATGCAATAAAAGCCATAAATCAGTGCAATCCTGAAAAGAATAATGTCTCTTTAACAAGTGGTATAAGACTTGGAGACTTAGCCCAGACCAAGTACAAAGTAGAAAGCTTCACAAAAAATAATTGAGGTCCCTGCAAAATATTTCAATTTTTTATTGATTGAAGGCAATTATCCCTTAATTGCATATTTAAATGAGGTATTAGGAGGTTTAACTAAGCAATGCCTCTTAATTGCTGCTGCACACTAGGTGTCACAGATTGTGTTTATTTCATATGTTAATTAAAGAGAATGGGTATTTTATTTTATTGACTAGCGGGCTCTTCAGGCTGTACTGCTTAGGACCAAAGATGTCTCAGGTGTCCACAGTACCCTGGGTATTACTGTAACCCCTAGAAAGGTTCTGGTTTTAAATGAAGGGGTGTATCTGCATTTCATGGATATTTTCAACCACTTAGACCATATATAAGTAGGAGGAGGGAGAACCTGAACCCAGGTAACGTTAACTCAGGTGATACAGAAATTCTCAAGCGCAGGCACAACCACAGCAAAGGTATGCACATCAAGAGCACGGGTATTTTCTGTCTGTGCTGAACACAGAGCTCTAAGGCTGTGAACCAGGATCTGATGGGGCTGAGATTTGAAATACCTGGAATGATTTCCAGGCTGTGGCGTTAACCTCTGAGCTTTTGTTGTGCAGTTCATACCTTGGAGTTAGCAGCACTACTGCCACGGGATCACAGGGAAATGTCTGCGTCCCACATGGCAATTCTGAGATGGTTTTTGGGGATAGCTGTAAATGAATGGCAGGGTTCTCTGTGAAGAAAAAAAAAAGAAAATTCTCATCTGACTAACAGTGTAGCTGCTGAAAGAGTGATATACAAGTAGAGCCAAACATTAGGTGAGGTAGAGTTCTTTTTTTTGGTGTATAGTACATGCCTACTACATGTGTGGTATACAGGGTCATATACCTCAGACTCTGACAGTACCCACTTTTTCTATAAGATAAAAATAATCAGCTGGAGTGTTGAAAAGGCAAGACACAAGATATCCTGTCTAATCACAGGAGTGCTATGTTGTGTCTATATGGAGGGGGCAGATGGATGGATACTGCAAACTGGCCAGATACAAACCTTCTCTGGGACAGAAACCATACAGCCGTATTAGTGAGGTTTGTGCCTGAGCTAATAAGGCCCACTGGGAGGCAGAGTCCGTTAATTCAGGAATACTATAACACTCATGCCGTCAAACAGCGTCTGGATCACAGCAAGTGTAGCTCAGAGCACGGGCAAAGGGGACACATCTGCCCGGACACGGCACATCTCACCAGCGTGGTGGGGCTGGTGAGAAACTGAAGGTGGTTTCTGGGCATATCAGGTGTGTGCCTGCTCTGGGCACAGAGAAGCTCTCAGAAATACGTGTAAGGAGAAGCAATCTGGAGTTGGAAGCAGAGGAAAAAAGATCTGCCAGAATGACCAGGGGGATGGGGGTGGGGAGCCTATCCTGTTATGGGAAACCCAGGAACAGCGTATTTTGTCTGGAAAAACAGAAGCAGATGGCAGAATCCTGAGCAGTCTTCAGGCACAGGCCTAGGGCGATGGGCCGCATCCTCGCCTGAGGATGACTGGTTTGCAGCAGGAGCAAGGCTCCAGCCATGCACCAGCTCTTCACAGGGTCTTCACAGGCAAAGGCAAGGTGCAAATGGGTGGAGGAAGATGGGGAGGAGGAAGAAGCAAGATTCCCCAACTGTTTCTGGGGTCTTGAAAGAGAACTAGAGGATTCATGGACCCATTCCCACTCTGCCCAAATTTTTTCATCTCAGGGAAACCCCAGGGACTTTTCCCAATTTCTGACCAGTTCCCACTGATTTCTGCTCCCTCCCTGGCACCTTTTCTGCTGATGCCTGTTAAAGGGAAGGCTGTTTCTGCGTTGTGGTGTGTTCACATCAGGTTCATTCATTCTTAGAGGTGGTGGGTGCTCAGCACCGCAAAACTGGAGACCCACAACAGCAAAACAGCAAAATTCACATGAGAGTACAGGGGCATTAAATTTGCCTTGAATCAATTCATGCTGGAAATTGAGTGCATCTTAAATAAACAGCAGAGCAGTGAGGTTCAGAAAAGGCCTTGCAGTTAGGGCAGTGGAAGCAAAAGGTATTCTGAAGATGGAGTTGAACTGGTTTGTTTATTGAATTACCAGACAGTGTTTTGGAGCTGGTCACTGTTGCCAGGGAATAGGTCTTCCAACTCTACGTTCAAATATAATATTCCACAAATTGTATTTCTGGTTTAGAAAGAAAAGGTTTTTCTACCTTTTGCTGAACATATATGGGAATTTCAGAGAAGCGTCAAAATCCCATGGCTGTTCTTTGGGCATGGGGCATCTGGCTTTCTTTTGTGTTTGGGAAAAAAAAAAAATTAATGATGGGATGATCATGGACATAATTTCAGCCTTCTGTCAGAATATAAAAACGCAGTGCCAGAGTAAGAACCATCAGCTTCAAGTATTGACTGGACTGTTAGACTGAACAGTGAATTTGCTCTCTTTTAAATGTGTTAAATCCAACCCTAGATTAAATTTAAACAGCATAATCCATGAGGGATACCTCATTCTTTTCATTGACTTTAACAGAGCCTCTACTGAACAATTAGAGCAAAGCACAAAATATGCACTGTGGCTGTAGAGATGAAATGGTTAACAGCATTTTATTTTTTTGTGGGCAATTTCCCCTTTTAGTTTTTACTGTGTCATTATAATTAGTAAAGCCCAAGGGTTCAAAACTGAGCTAACAAAGGGCAGCGGCATGATAGTTTGTGTGTTGTTACTGCTACTTATTACACCTATCATTATCATCTCACCATGACCTTGGGTTTCCCTCGCTGCTTTATCATCTCTCCATCTCGTATGTCTGCCGAAAGCTCTTTGGAGCAGATCTAGTGGTTTGATGATCCAGATCTACAACAACAGGACTTAATTCTACTTTGAGGCCTGTAGAAGTAGCACTGCAACTTCTATAAAGAGGAGTAACAGATGCACGGTTTAATGGAAGGTCTTTTGGGAAGGCAAATACTGCTGTGTCCTGCCGGGGTCCAATAGCTGTCTGTTGTAGGGCCATACAAGGGCTGAGCTGTACATGGCACGGTGTTACAGGAGTAGACAGGGAACACCTCTGGTCTACCTCAGAACACAGGCTGCTATGTTATGGACATAGGGACACACCAGGTGAGCTGGTGCAAGAACCCACAGGGAAAAGAGGAGGCTTGGATGTACCTCAAGTTTTAAGAGAGCTCAACCATAGATTGAGCTCATCAAGCAGGACATTTCCCTCCAGTACAGAAGGGCCAGGCACAGGTGGCCCAGCAGCTGCAGAGGCTTCATGCTCTGCCGGTAGTGAGCCTCCGAAAAGTTGAGATATTTTTGCCTATCTAACATCTTTGGGCCAATGCAAGTGTGCGTGGATGAATCGTGGCAGCTTCTTAATGATTAAATGAGAGATCAGACAGGACAATTTACAGTTCCTTTTTGGCGAGAAATTTGTGGAACAATTTGTTGTCCCTCACTGGTCAAAGACTTCTGAGAAGCCCATAATTTAGCCCGTAATGTCGGAGAGGTTTAATATTGCAACACACAGCACAATGGCTTGAAGAGAACCAGACGGGTCTTGACATCACCAGCCTTTTCTTCCCTTCAAGTCCCCAGTTCGGTTGCTATTGTTTGAGCCTCATTACTAATGGCATTGGAGAGGAATCCAGCATCGGCCAACCACTAGGGCTCTTGCCACTGTATCATTATTTCTTCTCCTAGTAGGTCCAGGCAGGACCATGATCAAAATATTGCAGGCTGACAGCAAACTTCTGCTGCCATGAGAGGAGTTGAACTGCTGTTTGTGAGGGCAGGATGGAAATTTCAAAGTTAATCTGGTTCCCATCTCTGGAACTATTTAACTGTAGCACACAAAGCATTTTCAGTGCACTGGGAATTCAGTCGTTTTATGCAGGTCAGCCATACGATGAAAAATTTTATATCAAAATGTTTAACTTCAAAAAGGGTTAGATTCAATTTCCTGGTGAAGGCTTGAGTCAGTTCTTATTTTAATCTCCCCTGCGTGCCTGCCCCTAGGTAAAATGTCATTGTATTGTCACATTTGGTTGTAATAATCGTAGTCATTTGGCCAGCAACAAAATCACAGGCTTGAACGTTTCTGACGATTTAATCCAAATTCAGATCCAGATATGTCACCTGTTCCATCTTTAAAATGAGTGGAGCCATTTATTTGCACCTGGATCATCAAATTAGGATGCAGCTCTGTCCTCTGAGGTCCTTGGGTCTATCTTACCTTATCTGCTGCTCCCCAGACAACATTTTTCCTTTCTAGGGCAGCTGCTCCAATGACTGATTCTGAAGCTGCTGAAATAATGTGGACTCTTCTCCCGTCCAGAGAAACCAGTGGCGTCCCATTGTTTGTGTATTTCTTTTCATAAGTAGTCCATGAATATGCTTCCTTAAGTCACTGAAGGAAAATACTTCCAAGTAAAAACTCCTGTCTTGTCTTAAAGAAAAATATTTGGACTGGTAAAATGCATTGTACTATGAAGGATAGTTCCAATTTACAGACTCATGAGCTTATGAGTGGAATAAGCCTCCATCCTTATCTTTATGTTACAGCAATGGCACCCACATACGATAAGTCTTCGCTGGCAGAATTTTGAAAAAGTAATTCCAGAGCAGTGAATATAAAATAAATGCTATCAAGGAAAAATATTTTTTGCTCCCCTGGAATAGAAAACATTATTGAAACTGTTGGATGCCTCGGGAGTCTATTCATGCAAAATCTATTTCTGCAGTCAAAATATATTCTATTCTGCAGATATTTTTTTCAATATGTGACTGAGACTCGAAGACAGAAAGAAGAAATAGCCGTTTTGGCCAGGAAAGAACTGGCATGTGGTCTGGTTTTAGGTGAGTGTAGATTTTGCATGAAAATTATAGTAATTATGGGTATTTGTAAACAGCGATTTTTGCACTTTAACGGCCTAATCGCATGGTCAACAGCTGGAAGTTGCTCTATGCAGATTCTTACCTAACACATAATAAAAGTCACCCTTTGCTGCATTTCCACAAAGAAACAAATTATAGCACAAAAGAGACCTGCCAAATGCAATCTTTCATCCTCTTCTGGTTCTTAAAGAGGATGTTTGAATATTCTGATTTTAAAAATGGAATAAAACAAAAGGAAAAATAATTTATGTATATCTAAAACACGTGTCTGAAGAAAAAAGAGATGGAAAATGCTGATGTATATGTACTACTTAGCCTTTCACTGTAATATACGCATTTCCTTTGCATTTGAAAGTTCCTATGTCATGCATGGTACACATCTGTTCCTTTCATTTTTAATTCTGTTTTAAATACGTATTTTTAATTTCTCCCTATTGTTTTCTCAAATGGCTCCATTACAGCAATTTAAAAGGATATCCAACAAGCAAACCCACACAAAACGACTCTTGTCATACTGAAAATCTTGGCAACCTGATGAGGAATTTGCTCTCTAACTGGAAACAACAATCAAAATAGAAAACCAGAGCAAATCAGATGAAACCTGTCTTCCTCCTAGCCTGCTGGGAAACACCTCAGTTTAGCATCCTGGTCTCCAGGTGTCCCAGTCCAGGCATATTCAACCAGTTAGAATTTACACTAGCTGACATTGGTGGTTTACATTATTTTTTTTTCTTTGAATTTAGGGGTGCCTGGGAAAAAAAAGGGCAGTTATTGTGGCTCGGCTGAGAAATGGCAGCTTCAAATCCTTAATTTGCTTATAATGAGTACCCTTTATCCTTAGGCTTTCTGATTAGGCGCTGTCATTATCTAACTTCTAATCTTCTGCATCTTTGCCCCTATTTCTTTGCTGAACACCAGCTAACATTTATGCTGATTTTCTGTAGTCAGTTTTCCAAAATGGGTGCTACTGGTGATACACTCACAGCTTGACCAGGAGAAACGTGCAACTCCAGGCCTCTCTCTTTCTTGCCTTCACGCTTACTTCCCTTCAGTCAACTCCTTCATAGTTATATAGATTGTGTTAATGAGCACTGATTTATATGAAGCTGCACACTTGTGGATTAATTTTTATATGGAATCAGTGAGTTTGTATGTGCAGTTTATAATGTATACACGTGCTACTGGAACTCAAGTATAAATTTAGTCTGAAACTTGCAGTGGAGGAAAAACGACTGCTGGGAAACTACGGAGGAGAGAACACCTTGAAGAACTCCAAAGCCTCTATAAGAAACTACATTTTTAAGGTCAAACAGCAGAACTCAAAACTTGGCCCATGGGGCCCTGTCCCCAGTTCATGTTGTTTTGGTGGGGCAAGGGTGGGATGCCAGTTCTGTGGGACCTGAGCAGGCCCAACAAGTCCCAGACAAGAGAGAGCCCAGAGGAATGCACTGGCAATGCTCTGGCATAGGGCAGGTCTCATGTAGCTAATACCAGCCTACATCTGAGACTGTTCTGCTGTTCTGGAGAGCCACAGCTGCTCAGGGGGTCTGGATGCAACCAGGGCAGCAGTGAAAGTTGGTCTCTCTTTCCCATGGCCTTACAGGGACTTAGCAGCTGCTGACCAGGTTGGGACACACGGCTCTCATATTGCACTTACAAGTCATACCCTGAGGCTTAGTCTTACCCCTTCCTTACCCCTTGAAGGTATCGTCCTTTCCATCAGCAGGCACTTGGCCTATATTTGGGTTCATTTTGCTCTTTCTCCCTTTTTGCCACAGTATATGTTATTCTTTGTTAATTTATGGATTGCTGTGAGTCTTCGGCTTGACTCTTATTAAATACTGTGCATTTTAAAGGTGTTTAGTTCTTTCATTGCTAGTATTAATCGTTTCACTATCAATTCCCTATTCCCATCTGTTGTTTTGAAATAGCATTATATATTATTATGCCTCTTCATTGCTTCATCTCTCTGTCATAGCTGACTGCTTGTTTACTTCACCCTCTGTGGAGCTCCCCAAATCCTTTTTCTCCCTTGTTCTCATGGCAATGCTCCAGCTCCCTGAGTCCTACTGTGATCATCAGAGATGCTTCTGGGTAACCTTTAGGGCATCTTGCTCCAGAGTTTTAACATCTCTCTCAGCTTCTTTCCCTCTTCCTCCCCAGCTACCTGTCCTGTGCCTTCACTGAAAGTAACTGCCCTGTAGTAGCATCAGTAGAACCATATTCATATCTGTAGCTCAGCCACCAGCCTGGCATCTCAGATGAAATCACCAGCAGAGAGAAGAGGCACAGCTGAGTTGTGGGAAAGCCTCCACTGACTCCATTCACTTCTGACAGGTCCCCCTGAGGTTCCACAGGAGAACCCATGGGACTGATTAGGTATTTCATGGCAGAATTACCTTTGATGTTGCTGTAATACTGCTTTTTTTTTTTTCTCCCTGCTTATCCTTTCCTTCTCCTATAGCATTTTTGTGTCCTTTTCCTGGCTAATTGACTTCCCGATTTTATCACTGCTTCTTTCCTCCTTGCTAATAGCAGGATTGTTTCCAAACTGTTTTGACAATCCTCTGATCAATTTTCTCCTCTAGTCATCTAACCAACGTATTTTATGGATGCTTCCAATATTCAAGACATCAAATGTAATTTCTGCCTGCATTTCAGGCTATTCAATTTCTAATATCTGAAAAAACAAGGTATTTATACTTTAATAGGACCATAATGTCTTTAATAAAGAGGTTGCTTTTTTTCAGCAGCCATTCGAAAGGCCAGCCATAACTTGCACTTTTATCCTTGCAGTGCTAAGACTCAGGAGCAGAGAAGATAATAATGGTAAACATCACTTCAGCCAGTGTCCCCCACCACTGCCCTCTCTGCAACCTCTTCTCTATCCCTTCATAGTGACTTTGTCCTGCACTGCCTGGGTGAATTCCTGCTGCTTGTTTCTCGATCACAAGGGCAATTTTTTTTACATTATAGTTTGTATGACTGTGTATATGCAGAACTGCAATCCTTTTCTGGAAGAGAGGGAAATACTGTTTTAAAACATTACTGGAAACAGAAATATCTGTCTGGCAGAGGGTTAGGAAACTGCATGCTATGCAAGCATCATATCATACAAATTCTGTCATACGGGAACTAAGCTCCATTGCTGAAAGGAGCAATCAGCTTGATGTGTCAATCCTGTTCTTCCATTTGGAATGTCGTTATTGGGTTTTAGACCACTCCCTTTTTGTTTGTTTGTTTGTTTTTAATTTCAAAGTTTATGAGAGGCCAATTGATATTGAGTTGTTCTCACCCAACGGATGGCTCAGGTAGACTTATTTTTTCTTCTACAACAGATGTTTGCAAACTGGTTATCCAAGACAGTGCAATTCAGTAAGCCTTCAGATTTCATTTTGCAGGCTGAATATGCCAAGCTCCAGCTTGTCTAGTAAGACGAATGGCCTGTTTCCCAAGCATCTTAGCAGTGGTCTCTACATCAGTTTCAGTTTGAACTTCTGGTTTTTGAGAGTGGGAAGCCAGAGAAGTAGACAGTATTTCAGATCTTGCTGCAGTGTTGTTTCCACACAGTTATCTTAGTACTTTCCTATTACTACTGGGACTATCTTGCAGGGGTGGGCCCAATAGGCAGCTTAGAGTAATTCACGCTCTCATTAGTTCCTTCACCAGCTTAATTCATCTCAGTCATTTTCATCTGATGAGAGCTCCTTTTGCAGCAGCTGTGGTATCAGTCCTTCAATGAGTAGGATTTTATTTTATTCTATTTCTATAATTCTTTCTGTCTGCTCTCCTCATCCTCTTCTATACTAACACTTTCTTTTAGATATGGACAATCATTAGTATCCCAATCAGGGTCCCTAAAGTAATGAGTCTCATTATTTATACCCAGGTCATCAGAAAATAGAGAAAGAAGAAAGATCCGAAAACTGAACCTGAAAAAACTTCATTCATGTCTCCTCTTCAGCCCACCAGTTCTCTTTGCAGTACTGCAAGTGGTTATCTTCATTTCAGAAGGCTCCCACTCAACAGTTCCTCTGTGCACCCCTATTTTCTCTAGTTTAAAGAATTATTTCCCATCTGACACTTCATTAAATGCTTTGCTGAAGCTCAGATAAATTATACGTACCATGTTGCCTTTGTCTAGAAAATCTTTTATCTCTTAGAAATCCTATCAAGTTAGTCTAAAACAACCTACCGACCCAAGACCTTTGGTGATATTTTAGTTTGTTCCCAGTTTACCTCAATGGCTTAAATTACTTCTTTCTTTCAAAATTTGTTCCAAAGCCTTCAGACATTTTAGGTCAGACTAACTTGCAGTTGTGAGATCTCTTTTCTTTTCCCTCTTAAAGGTAGGTACTGCCTTCACTATTTTTGAATCCCGTGAGTAGTTAGGCTTGTCATGAATACCTGTGACTGTTCCTGTAGTTTCATGTGCCAGTTCTGTCTGAATTCTGAATGAGATTATCCAGGATCTCCCAACTGCAGACAATTGAGCTCTTAGATTTTTTTGCTGTTGTTTTCAGAGTACTAAAACCTCATTCCTGTACAATTAAGCTCTTAGATTTTTTGCTTCTCTTTCCAATGCAGTAAAACCTCATTCCCATTATATATCTTCCCTTTGTTCAGTGTCATTACTCTTGCTGAAGTTTGAACTAAAGGCTCTTTAAGTGGCTCTTTATGCAACAGGTCCATAGATCCTTGGGTTTTTTTCCCTCCTGCTAGGAATACAGCTTTGAGATCTTATTAGCACCAGTGATTCGAAGAATCCTCCAGTCTCTTTCCCATGGCATTGCAGAGATGCACAGTGTGTTGACTTCAGTGGCCAGGGCGCTCAGAGCACTTAGTCCATCAGTGCTTGCCCTTTTGAAATGGAGAACATTAGTTCCAGCCTTACTTTTATTTGTTCTTCCATTTAATGTAAACTGAATCAAGGCACAAGCACTTGAGCCAATGCTGTTTCTCAGCTTAGGTCTACTAAAATGTCTTCATTGCTTACCCAAACCAAAGGAAAATTCCAGTCATTCTTTTAATATCTTTCTGTAATAAACACAACTCTATGTATTATTTATAATTGTCTTCACCAGCTACTTAATTTCGGTGATACCAGAATGGTATCTTTTTAGGAGGCATTTTGTCTTGATTGTGCTTAGTAGAGAGGGATAAAGAGCCTGACAGACAGGAGGAATCTTAAACATAAGTGGAAATGATTGGAATTTGACCGTAACAAATTCCAGCCTTTTTATCCCAAATTAGGATGAAACATAGAAGTGTTCATACTAAAAGGGGAATATTTCCAGGTCAAATGAACTGCTTGAAATGTTTCATTTTGTCTTAACTCCATTAGAACTGATTCAATAGTCTTTTCATTTGTTTTTCCCCTCTGGCATTTTGAAATTTGAAAAAAAAAAAAATGACCTTCCAGAGATGAAAATTACTTTAATATTAAATGTTTGTATCTTGATTCTTCATAGAAAATGTATTTTTAAATTACTTCCTGTACTGTTTCATACAAGGCAGTGGATTTAAAATATGCTTGCCCTGTAAAAAAAAATTAAACAAGTTTGTGCAGTGCATGTGATCAATCACAGCAAAGCAAACTCTGCAAACTGCAGAAATGTTAGCTGAATTATTCTCACTGCGACCTGGGATTCTGCTAGGTGTATCTCTACAGTGCTTGTTTCTGCTTTGTAATCACTGCAAGTTTGGTGGCATGTTTCCTGGGAGGGAATAAAGGTCCCTTGATGCAAACCTTACACTGACTGTGGTAGATTTTGAGGGCTTGTTGTCTCTGCAGAGAGGACGGTCCTAATAAAGAGGCATCTGGGCCTTCTTGTCTCTTTTCATCTATTAAGATATGTCAGGCTAGGCTCTGGACAGCTGGATTGTGATGGTTTTGCCCCCAGGGTGTTTTGGGGTAGTGCAGTAGGAGAGCATTACTATCTCCAGGAGCCAGTGAATCTGAGAATATGTCTCAAGGATGAAACCTGGAGAAGTGCAAAGAATGATTTCATCTTGATTAATTACACAGTATTGATCCTCTGTGGAAAGAGCAATTATCCCAGACACTCTTCTTGCTGAAGTGAAAGCCACCGGGAAAGCCACTCTGATAAAGAGGATGAACGCTTTCCCTCCAAAGGGCTCAACTGGTTTAATCCTGAGGGTCTGCAGTGTTAAATTTAGACTCAAAGGGAAAAAAATTCGAGCTTCAGTATAGATGTGCCCAGCTTATATCAAGTGCAGCAGAAGTTGAACAGACAAGAGGCAGGGTTAAAACTCTACTCCTGTGGGTAAAGTGTGAAATCTAACCTTGTGCATCTTTTCATGAATGGCTTCGTCCAGAGATTTCAAAATCTGGAAGTTGTCTGTTGAATGTTATTATAATGAGGATGTCATTCTCCTTCACCCAATTGCCTTGCCAAGCTGTGGATATCTCCATAGGCATTGTTCTGAAGGATGCCAGATTCTACCTTATGTATCAAGGAAATAAAGCTTCTTAAGGAGGAACATGAATCTGCCAGGTGCAGGCTGCCTCACAGACATGCTGACATCGTCTTCTCTTCCAATTTATTTTTTTTTTAAAGTTCAATGTCTTTAGTCTGTATTAATCTACAAGATGTGCACTTCAATAGAATCTGTAGTACTCGCCGAAGCTTTAAGTTTTTGCTCAAATTCAAGCCCATTCATTTCCCTAACATTTGCTAGGGGTTTTTTTTACCACACTGCATTGCCTAAAAGGGAAGAGTTTTCAGTCACTTGAACTATCTATTCCAGCACACTTCTCTTTTTCCCTAGTGAGCTCCTGTGTTAAAAATCACTCGCATTAACCATTCGCATTAACAAATCCAGACAAACTGGTAGCTTGAGCCTTCTGCTTCTATAGCACAGCTTAAATCATTGGTTCTCTCACCAAATTCATGTTGATCTATTGAGATTTTTTCCTGATCGGTCACCCATCTTTTCCTCAATTGTTGATCACTACGAGCTTTATAGTAAGGTTTTTATGCTTTGGGAAACCTTTCAGTCCTCCTTCAGTCAGTGCCATGCCAAACATACAAAACACACTTCTCTCCAAGAGCTGTCCCTACATTTTAAGAAACAAACTGCTCTCTTCTTCTGATTGGATCCTGCAAACTACAATTCCCGTAGTACTACTCAGAGAAACACACAGCTTTGGTGATGTCAGTATCTTGTGCTCAGCTGCAGCTGGGATTTGGGGTAAAACAATTTTCTAGGTATGTATAGTATGTGTAGCTGACTTGCTTTTGTAGCAGCAAGCTGTATATCAAAATATTTTCCACTTTGGGGAAGTGGGTGAAATTGCCAATGTGATTGTAATGCAAGCTATAAAAAGATCAAAGTTGCAATGTTCTGCAACAGCATCATCCATTGAAATGTAGCAGGAGCTCACTGGAAAAAAATGTTCATGCAATATATAAGACATTAAAAATTCTGTTACATTACTCTTGCCACAAAGATTGTAATGAAAATGGGAAATGGCACAAAAGTAACCCATTCTCATTACAATCGTTAGATTGTAATCTTGTGCTCTCCTTCTCAAGAGAATGCTAAATGAGATTTTAAAGTATGGAAAATAAAGGAGCAAATAGAAACTGGAAAGCAAAAGAGGTGAGGCATGATAGACTACTCCTGCATTCTTATGTTCTTTATTTTTACAGTAAAGCAAGGGAGAACAGTATGATTTCAAAGAAAGATATACTCACACATAGATATATTTCTTTTTTCTCTCTCTTTGGAAAAGATATTATTTCAATATTTTTATCTCCTTCATTCTTACTTTAAAAAAGAATCCCACCAAATCAAAGAGGCAGAGTAACACCTCAGATATCTACGTCAACAGATTTATTTTAACAGTGTAGACTTTGCCCTTATCCATCATAGTAAGAACTGAAGGTAACACCTCCCAGTGAGAGAGAACTGTATGACTTAGGAGACTAGCAATTAAAAATCTGTCAGTCATAGGTTTGGATCCAGCCCTGATTAGATAGTGACCGAAAGTTGTTAATATTATGCGATCACTATGGAAGGAAGTACCTGACCTCGTTCTA
Source organism: Oxyruncus cristatus (assembly GCA_013399855.1). Taxonomy (NCBI): domain Eukaryota; kingdom Metazoa; phylum Chordata; class Aves; order Passeriformes; family Cotingidae; genus Oxyruncus; species Oxyruncus cristatus. The sequence continues at coordinate 125,669 of VXAY01006327.1, read as the reverse complement.
ATCCCCATGCAAGTATTTAAATGACATGCTGTAGCTGTCACTCAGTGGTGCCATTGGTGCTGCCAGCAGAAGACCAAGCATTAAATAAGCATAAGAAGTGATCCAACCCCATCTCCCTTACTGTGGTGGTAGTTTAGGAGCAGGGCTTTAAGCAGGTGCAACAGGTATCCTGCTTCCACAATCTGAAAGGGGATGCTGGCCTCTCCTTGGGCTATATATTCAGGGGCTCAAAGGACCTCTTAAAATATTGATTATGGAAAAAAAATCTGTCAGAAATTCAAAGGCAGATCACAGCAAAGGTCTAGCTTTGCTTGGACAGTCAGTGGAAATGAGTGATTGTTATGCACAGGAGTCAAAAGGACTGCTTGGTCATTGGGGCTATGCCCCTACAGAGTCCATGTGGGATCCTCTCCACACACCCCTGCAGCAATTCATCCTCATAAACATCAGAACACCTCAATAACAAAAGAAATACCTTTTAGACAGAAGATTAAAATCTACAAAGGCTCTAGCTAACTCAGGGAGAAGGGAAGAAAAATCAAAATGATCAGAAATAATTCAGGTCTTTGCATTTCTCTTGGAGATGTATCTTCTTGTCTGTATTATTGCTCCTGTACTATATGTTCATCTATTTTTTCTTCTTTTTTCATCAATCACTTTTAGTTTTTTGCACAGGTTTGAGGTTTTGGGGTATATTTTTTTCATACACTTTGTTTTTTGATTACCCATGGAGTTTACGTCGAGTTGCTTCCCTTCTCTCACTGACCTTCCCCAACCAGGTGACCACAGGCTTCTCTAAGTGAAAGCAGAAGATGGAACCTATCCCTATAGACAAATCATCTGTCTTAGCTTCATGTAACCTTCCATCATTCTTTGTTTAATGGATACCCTAGATAAAATTTACTTTTCTCACTTAAAATCTGTCAAGAAATTACTGAGGAAGAAATCTAGTATTTTCATGGGCTTTTCATATTTCAAAGATTAAACTTTCTTTGTTTTTTGCAAACAGTCTCCAAAGAACAGGTTTTTTCTTCCATACATATAGATGCAGGAGGTGACATGTTAATGATTTGACCAGCTTTCTAGCTGAAAACAAATCTACATTTCAAAGAACATATATAAATATCTGTAACTTCAGAATGACCTGTAGGTTTTCCTGTAATCTTGGTTGAAAGTGTTTACATCTGAGATGGATTCTTATTTGCAAGTTTACGCTATCATGAAAATGTTATAGCTGAACTAGAATGCATGACAGCTCTTCATTAGACTATGAGAAAAACCTGTGTTACAGCTGGCTGTACTGCATCTGGCCTATGATAAACAGAGGGCTTTTAATTTCCCAAGTATCTGGTCCCTCCAACTTCACAACACACAAAAATTAAAAATAAAATTTTCATTCTGAAGCTTAAAATTAATTTAGTTTCTGTTGTGGTGCTGTAATAAGTAGATCTAATTTAACCAGTCAGCAGTTCCTTCCATTGGATATTAATTTTTTAAAGTCTGCAAGTTAATCAACCTGTTTTATGGTGAGATGTGTTTTTACACCAAAACTCCTCATTATTTCTTTTTTATTTTTCTGTTAAGTGTCTGGGATAAGTGAAAATAGCTTCTGAATATAAAAGAATCAATTAATGTTACAATATAGGGGGAAAAAAATTCGTTCCCCAAATGGGTAAGTATTTTCAGTGCTGCAGACTGTTTCTCTTAGGAGCATGATCTGTCAGTGCCACCTGTTAACTAGACCGGTCTTTAGGGGAATATATGGCCAGGAAATGAAGAAGAACCTGAATATTCTCTTTTTTATTTTAGTCGTCCTTCTGAAACATGAAATTAATCCCAAGGATTTGGGAAGATGCAGCTTCATGTCTAATAGAGAAGAATCTATCAGAGGACACAGATTTTAGATAATGGAGAGTGCTATTTACAGGTAAAGATGAAGCGCTGTGCCTGAAAGGTAATATCCAAAGTCTGAACCTTGATTTGAACCAAACTATTTTGATATCACCCTGTAGCCACTTTTGACCTGCTTCAGAGAGTGAGGACATTGGTATCCTTGGTTCCTGCTCCCTGAGCACAGGTGTCCAGGAGAATCCTTCCCTCACAGAATATTCTGAGTTGGAAGGGACCCGCAAGGATCATCAAGTCCAGCTCTTATGTGAATCCCTCTTATGGGGATTGAACCCATGACCTTGGCATTATTAGCACCATGCTCTAACCAACTGAACTAACCCACATGACTGTAGGGGACCACACAGGTGTCCCTTTTTCTTAATACAAAATGCCAGCTTCTAAACGAAATGAAAATTGTAAGTCTATCCTTTCGTCTCTCCCCTTTGTTTTTGCTTATACATCAAAATTCAGCAAACACAGTACATTTGTTCCCTGGACCTCCAACCTGTCATCTCTCTTTTCTGCAAACCAGTTTGCACCTCAGTGTGTCTCAGCTGCTGCAATAACTATAATTCCAATTATAGCCAGCCTCTTTAATGGGCTTCTTGTGTCCACCGGGAAGAGCTATCCCATATGCAATGTCAGCTCCCAGCACCTAGAGAAAGCATAGTCTCTCTGCCACTTTTTAAGGAGAGCTGCAGTTCTGTGGTGACATTTGAGAGCTTTCATTATCTCAGTGCAAGAATCTCTGGGGCACACTCTGGTCTCTTAACATGTCCTTGTTTAACAGCATTCCTTACCTTTGTCTGCCTGTGTTCAGTTAACCAAGTGGTGGCAGAGATCTGTATAGTCCCTCTTAAATCACTCTGATTTTCCCAGGTCCCTCTGCAGTTTTTTGATGGAACATATGGCAATGTTATGTCTATTTGAAAAAGCCTTTGCATCATATGTTTATACAACTGCTCACTATCCCAAGACAAAAATTCTTTCCTGTTATTGCCCATTTGCTGACTAAAGAAATTATCCTCTTTATGTATTCTGGTACTTTACCTTGATACCTTACATGTTTAATTAGGTAGTCCTCAGTCCATAATCCATATGATTCACTCACCATATAATACAACTCACTTTAGTTTTATCTTTTTTAACCCTTGCACTTTATTTTTCACTTCCTTTCCTTTGTCAGCCTTTGCTATCTATTTAGTTTTGGGTCTTAGCCTGGCTCCCATAGAGTTTTTCCTTCTTGGTGACAAAATAGTCATTGAGTCCAGTGGTATAAGATTTGTCTTAAAGGACAGGAGCACTTGATGGTTAAAGATGAGACATTAAAAAAAAAGGAAAAAACAAGCAACAAACTCCAAAGAAAACTCCTGTCAGGTGCTACATAAAGGAATAGCATCAGAATGGAGAGAGAGGAATGGGGTTTGTGGCTACAGAAACAGCACTCTGTGTTTAGCTCTTTTTCTTTCTTCCTCTGTGCTGCTGGCCAGCAACTTAAGTCAGCCATAGAAATTGTGGATTTCCAACAGTTTCTGTGGGAAACTGAGTTGCACACAGGATCTTTCCATTCTTCCGTTCTCCAAATATTCAGCAAAGTAGTAATAATGATTTTTCTCTTCCTCGGGTTAGAGGTGGGTGAGGCCAGAAAAAACCTGGCATCCTTTAAGAGTGAAAACATTTTTTCCCCTTGAGGTCTGATTTGGAAAAAACCCAACAACCTGAACATAAAGCTGTATGTGGATTTTTTTTTTCCTCAGAAGGAGCAATGAAATAGTTTTTAGAGTAGTGTTTAAAATGGGTTTTCTACCATTGAACTTTGTTCCTTCAAAATCCTTTCTGTGACCACTGACTACTTCAAATGAAGTAACATTATTTCAGAGCATGCAATATTAGGGAAATATGTCTAATATACTGGAGATTACAGATAATGAGTTGAATTTCTGTTTGTCCTTTGTATTGTACTGTTTCCAGTGCATCTCAATGGCATATCTAGGGACTCTGTGCTCCTTTTTTATAGGCTTTCTAGAAATTTGGACTTTTCTGTGACTGCATTATTACAAAGGGTACCTATTTAGACAAGATTCCTGAGCTTTACTTATATAACCATCCTTTCTATTTAGAAGTCAATAATATCCAGCTTTTCATTTCAACATTTTGTTCTTTGCTCTCTTACTTTAAAAAAATAAGTCAACAGGCAAAAATCAAATGCACATATTTTCATAAATGGTTCAGCTCATATCTCATACCAGGTATGTTACTTTTGCTTACAATAAACACCCATTTTGTAAATATCCCTATCAGCTTTTCCAATGCTTTATTTTTTTTCTTATGAAAACACTCCTCGGTCTTTTTCCTTTATCTTGACTTTTTTTCCTGAAAATATGTTTTGAGATGGTGGGGAGAGCTGCATGGTGAATGAAATTTATTAAATTCATTCTGACACCCAGGAACTAATAGCTATGGTAGAATACTACAAAAGAAAACATAAAGGTTTATAAGATATATTTTCTCTTCACAGGCATCTTGCCTCCCTGAATCCAGGATGAGCCAATCAAACTAGATACAGCTTTAAAAGAGGAGGTTGGAAGGTGGTACCAGAGCACAAAAAGCTCCACATTCCTGTTGGCTCCGCTGACTGGAAGAACAGGCTTTGGGGTTGGATCCAAAGCAGTACCACTTCAGGGAAGGGAGGAAGGCTTTTACATAAGGAAAATATAACCTTCCAGCCTGACATCTGAAAGTGGCAAAAGGGTTAGACATCCAATACTGGGGGAAAAAGAGGGTCAAGGCATTTGAAACGATGATCTTAGGACTCAGTCCTGGAAACCACTTATTGTAGGTGGACTTCTGCACTTGTGCCCAGCACAGTCACTGTTGGCCATGCTAAGGGCATGGTGAAAAACTGTTTGAATGCACAACACACATGAAGATGCCAGAACAATGATGGGAGTTACTCTTCTGACTCGACATTTTACTCTTTTTTATTCTTGGGCTATAAGACTATTCAGCTTCTCCTAATTGACTTGATGGTCTTGCTGGAAAAACTGAGTTGCAATGACTTTTTTCTTCTCCTGAATTATTTACAGGTGGAAAATACTGCCTTACTGGATCTTACCCAAAAGGCACTAAAATGTATCTTGCAGCCTGATACTATGCTTTTCTCCACTTTTCATTTGGCTAGCAAAAAAAAAAAAAAATGGTTCGGTCAGATCTGAATAAAATTTTTTTTCTTCCAATTTTTTTTCTTCTGGTTTAGGGAGTGAAACAATTATTTACACCGCCCTACTCCTGATAGCAACCATATGTGTGGACTGCACAGCAATGAGCCTTGCAGTCCTACTGCTGGCAGCTGTCCCTGGCCACAATGACATCCCTCAGCACTCCTAATGGGAGTAGGTGCCGTGGAGCTCTTTGCATGCCATCGGCACTTCCCAGCTTCCAACACCTTACCTCATTTGCCATCACTGTCCTCCAGCAGCTGTTGCAGCTGGGCGTTTGGTATGCTGGGTGGCACAGACAATATTTGGAAGCTCAAAGACCTCAAAGTCTGTGATAATGAGATGGGTCAGAGATTAAAAACACAGGGTGATTGAATGAGTTTAACTACTTGCTTGGAAAGCAAATTTTTTAGGGCACACAAGTAAACTCTATGGAGCTTACTTGCATCACACAGAAAAATCTGTGATACAGAGACTGACCCCACAACAAAGAACTAAGAAACATGCCTGCTAGCCTGGCTGGAACTGCTCAAGGAGGACAAATACTACTTGGGAAACTGGACTTGGTTGGAAAATGCTTTTGTCATACAATAAGATTTCTCTTCTGTCTTTATCTTCCTCCTTAGGAAAGCAGAGCTAATCTTCATTTATGAAGGGGCTGAAAGTAACTCCAGTTGTGTTGGGGAAGCTCCAGTGAACTGTGGTGGATACACACCTCGTGATCAGATGGATGATAATATATGGGGTCCCAGTGGAGAGGAGAGTTTAGAAGACTGAAGTTTAGTGGGACTTCGCTGATGAGAGTATGAGAGGATTAAAGGCTCAGGATCTGAAGCCACCCTCCCAGTACTGGTTGCTTCTCGGTTGAAGGAGGCAGGAGAGAAGGACATGCAGCCACTGTGGCTGTAGGAGACTCTGTGAGCACCTCTCCAGCTCCAGTCCCTGAGCCCTTGCCAATGCAGAGGCTGTAAGGACTTGTCTCTTACTACCAAGCACGGGTAAGACTTCTTCCAGCTGGGCAGTGTAAGTGGAGCAGGACTCAGCAGGACAACATCTGCCTTCTGCAAACATGATGAACTTGGCCCAGTGTGAGCTCTGGCTGTGGAAAATGCAGTAGGAGCCTGTGCTGTGGAGCTTTTATCAGCTATGCAGATCAGAAGGGGAAATTTCACTCTGTTTCCTCCCATTTCTAATGCAGCAATATTTCAGCATTGTGCTTCAACCCGTGGTTCACAGCTGAGTGGTAGTTTTACGATTTTATGAGGCCTCAGACCACAGTGCCTTTAAATGTTCTGTAAAATATACAGGTTAATCACCTGACCCCTACAAACTTCTTGGAAGAACTTATATTGCATTAGCTAATGCATTGCAATGTCTTACTGGAGCTGCAGAAAAACATTATACACAAAAAGCAAACTTGTCAAACTTGCAGCTTTGCTAACTTCACACAAAACAGGAAAAAAAAAAGGCCCTTTAAGCAGTGCAAAACAAGATAAAACCACAAACTTCATGGCCTTTTGTGCAACCTCAATTGGACATTGCAGCTCTATGCTGTAATCTCAGAACAGAGCCTTTATCATCTTGGGTGTACTAGCATTGACCCATAACACAGAGTCTTAAATAAAAAGCAAACCATAATGTCAAAGCAAAAGTCAGTATCTCAGCAGGTCTGGCCTCAAGTGTGGGAGTGTGAACACAGAAAACAAAAGCTCAGAATAAGGAGAAGGCTGGATGGGTTCAAAGGAGGAAAAAAATCCCCAACCTCTAGAAAAATAGCAGGGTGGAGCAGAAATAAAAATACTTCAGACAAGAGAATCCCTACAGACTCCAAAATGAGAGGGGAAAAAAGGGAAAAAAGGCCTAATCCTTGCCTCACCAGTGCCTGAGCTGATGTGGGTCAGCTGTGGTGGGAGAAGGGCTCAGAGCTTGGATTTTGAAATATCTGTGCAGAGGTGGTCCAGCAAGACTGCATGGTAGAGATGCCATTGTGGAAGTTTTGGGTCAGGCTGTAATTTATGGGCAGAATGCTCTGGGGCTAAATAGTCAAGAGAGATGGCACTGCACTCCCTCTGAGAAGAGTGAACGATGCTCCCCTCTTGCTTGGAGGGGGGCATGAATGACATTGTTCTGTGGCAGTCAGTCCCAAGGAGAGCAGAGCCCTTTCAAGTAATTTGCATGCCTGGGTGAATTAACACTGAGCAGTTCCTGCTTTCCCTTGAGTTGTGCTTCTGCCCATCATACGGCAAGCAAAGAGAGACACAGAGGCATAGCTGAAGTCATAGCCCTTCCCAGAGACAGGGCATGTACTTCTCCTGGTTCACAACCCTGCTAGATAGGTTTGCTCCTGTCACACGTGTTCTCCCTCTTTCCACTGAAGCCAAGTCCTTTAAAAGAAGAAATTCTCTTTTCCATCTGTTTCTGCAGCCCTGCAAGGGCCAGAAGGGACCCAGCCTTCAGCAGATACCTGTGAGAAAACGCAGGTTCCTGAAGAGTCTCTCACAGCTTCAGGAAGAGCTGTTGGGTGTTCAAAAGCTGTGAAGCTGGACTGCTAAAATCCAGCCTCTGGAGAGCAAGGTTTGATTCCTACTGTGGAAAGCCCCTTGCCCCAAAAATACTAAATTGGCAGGAGGTCATGCCACTGAAATGCATTTTGACCTTATTCAAATTAATTCATGCTGTGTTGCTTGGTTTTCTACTACACTTATTCCTTGGCAATTTCCTAAGTGTCATGAAACTCACTTTATAAGGGAGTGGGATGAGTTTACCTACACCAAAGAGGTGTTTCCAGCTCCCAGGAGTTACTTACTTGTAGGTTTCCAGAGTTTATGGAACTCTTGTCTTGTCCTCTGCTTTGTTAAGCTCCTTCACTCAAGACTGTTGATCTCTAGGGAGAGCAGAGTGTGTAGACCCAGACAAAGTCCCACCTGCAAGTGACTTTTCATCGCAGGAAGGCCAGGAAAAAGGATCTGAACAGGGACCCACATCAGCACCAGGGTAAATGGCTGCACTGTAAAACCAAGGACAGTGGAATCTCTGGTGAAGCCAGCAGGTTTTTTTTGATGAATAAGAGTCACTCTCTCTTTTGTGGATTTCCTGAAATACAAAATATCCTCAGTTACCTGAGCCACGTGAAGCTGAAAGTCCTCCATTAAACCAGCAATGAGATGATTTGGGTAGCACCATGGGAATGTCACATTGGTCAGACTTTTTCCTTTTTGACACTCTTGCTGATATGTTGGTCGATACAGCATTCATACTAGGGAGTTTACAAATTTTTGTGCTCTGTTTTTCTCCTCTAAACAGCCCAGCATGCCCCAGTGTGCTGTGTGGTTGTGCATCCCACTCAGTACTCTTGTGGTGTCTCTCCTGTGCTGCTTAGAGCTGCCTTTTCTGCCAGCTGGCCAAGGTCTACCTCCACCCAAGACAGAAGTGCCAAATGGCTTAATGGGAGATGTTTTCAACTGGTGACACTCCTATTGGCAGCCCAGAAACAGAAAATGGAATCGGGTGTGTTGTGCCGTTAACACTTCTCACTGGGAACCAACCACAAGGTAAATCACCTGGCTCACACTCTGCAAGGACTCAGTTTAAAACAAACAATAAAAAGATGTTAAAGCTTTCCCACCCTGCCCCAGGATCCCATTGCAGAGCTCTTCGCTTTGCAGTTCATTTCATTGCAGACAGGATTTTCAGACAAAGATAGTCTACTTTGGCTCAGAGATCACCCCAGGAGAGCAGCTTTGTGGGGATCGGTTCTACAATCCTACCAGCTCCCAGTAAGGCATGTTTTGGCGAGCAGCAGCAACCACAGTTCCTAGGCACTTACTCATCCTCTCATCAGTCTGGCTCATCAATCTCTACTGGTGAGTCACTGTCCACCCCTGCAAGCCTGGAGATCCCGCATGAAGGGCTATGGAAATATCTTACCTGTTCCTCATCCCACCAGAAATTCGTGACTGGCTTTCAACCAAGTCCACAGGCTTCCTCCATGGATGCATCACATGCAGCCACGAGGGTTAGTGCTGTCACAGGGAGAAAAACAGTGGAAGCATACTGCTGGGCGAGGAGCACCACCGAAGTCCAGGGCAGCTAAAGCTGCCCCAAGCTCATACAAGGTAGTGGATGCGTGGGAATGAAAGCCTAGAACAGGTACAAAAGTGTCATTATATTGCTTTGGGAAAATAATTTGGAAAGCATTATTTTTTTCTAATTATTTCAGTGGGGTTTTTTAGTCTTCCTCACTTTCCCTCTCACATAACACCAACCTGATGAAAAAAGGAGACAAGATACATCTGAGAAAATGACCTCTGTGTCAAAGATGTTGATAACGGACAGATAAATAGCCACACTGTGGCTGCACCTAAGGCCTGGAAACAAAGACTGCTGGTGCACAACTGTTTGTCTAATTACACTTTTTTTTGGAAGTATTAATTTTACATAGTAGTATGTGCACTTAGTAAAAGACGATGATTGTCCACGATGTTCAATTTAGTGTATTTATTGTTGTTTATGGAGCCATTGAAGATGTCTTTGCATTCTTGGATCTGAGTCTTGCACAATTCATTGAAATGCCTGGCATCACTGCCATAAAATACACACACTGATGGTAATAAAATCCAGCCATGCAGTACAGTAAAAATCCCCACAAAAAATATAATAAAATGGACATATGAATCTTGATAAAATCTATGTACCACTATGCTGCACATTCACATGAATCAGAGGTGTGTGGTAATCCTGGACGAAGCCTTATGTAAAAGCACATGTCTACAGAGGCAACATAAAATGCAAAGGGGGAATACAATGCAGCCCTGTCTCTCTGATTATGCACAACTGTAACTCTTCGTCGAGGACTCCTTCTTGGCAGTGTAAAAGGTTCTCCAGTTCAGCAAACCACTCCTAGCAGGTGTGCTCCGGCCTCACAAAGGTCATGAGAAACTGGGCATGTAATACTGGGAGGCTGATAGTGCTCATCATTCTCCCAGTATGACGCTCACTTCCATCCTGTCTGTCAGCTTCCCAAATGCATCTTTCACCATCATCCTACTAAAGTAATCTGCAGATCCTAAGAAACTTCTGATTACCTGTCTCACTAATAAACTGAGATTAACTCAGTTGCTTAAAGCATTGTGCTAATAATGCCAAGGTCACGGATTTGATCATTGTAGAAGCCATTCACTTGAGTATTGGACTCAATGATCCTTGTGGATCCCTGTTGGGCCCCTTCCAAGTCAGAATATTCTGTCGCTCTGTAACACAGTCTGTAAACTGGAGTAGTAGAAAAGATAGGGGAGATGTCTCCAAAAATATTTGGAGGAAAGGTTTCTATAGCGGTCACTGGAGCAAAACAGCCCAGAGCTCTTATAGGAGCCAATATTTACCCACCTTCCTATATCACTAGAAGGATACCATACACAATGGTGGGATCCATGATGATCTAGAAAGCCTTCGAGACATCACAGCAAAGCACTCATTGCAGCATCAGTTGTCCATGACTAGAGGGCAGGGAACAGGCATATGGGGACCTCAGTGCATCGGCATAGCCTAGGAGCCCCGGTTCTCTTCATATTGACCAACCAAAAGCAAATTCTGAATAGCAGTGTGAAAATTCCTCACGATAAACATGGCATTTCATCCCCCAGCTTGTTAGTTCAGTCTGTGCTCTTGCAGGTAAGAGTTCCTTGGGAGATTTTTTGTCACTAAGCTTTGAAGTGAGTCTGCACAGCCTTGCAGAAAATAGTTTTTAATGTGCTGAAGTCTAGATTCTGCTTTTGCGCACTTCAGATGTGCAACATCTCCTTAATGACTGCTCGATGCTGCATGGGTGACCAGGACCATGGCTGTCCATTGCCAGGAAAGACCTTGGAGAAGAAGAGCATGACCTACCAGGCACTGTCTCACAACAGCAGCAGCAGCAACCTGGTCTAGTGAAAGGTGTCCCTGGCTATGACCGGGGAAGTGGAACTAGATGGTCTTTCAGGTTCCTTCCAACCCAAACCATTCTGTGATTCTACGATTCTATGTACAACGAGTGATGTGGGTAGGAGAGTGAAAGCAGTGGAACAAAATTTGAAGACTGACTCCAGAAAATGACAAAAAGATGAGCACAAAAAAATCTCCCAGACGGAAGATTCATGAGATTTTGGGAAAACTTCCCATGATCTAAGTAAGCAGCAATGGTTGGATCATTTAGAATCAGTTGTGCCAAGCCCTAGTAAAGTGCAGAGAACTCGATGATTTTGGGGTGAGTTTTCTTTTGCCAGCTGAGGGTGAATAAGCTGGTCAGTGTACTTTCGTTTGTCCCAGCTCAGCTGTGGGGCACATCTGCTCAGCAGTGTGGAGCTGCGAGTGGTGGACTAGTGGGAGAGAAGAAACAACCCAATGCCCATTAACCCAGGCAGTCAGTCCTTCACCAGCATTTGTGCCATTGTAATATTTCCATTGTTGCTGCACAAACTAAAATGTCCATGTCTGGTCCCACTATTGTCACACCATCGTTTGTTGCACTATCTCACCCCCTTCCCAGGCTCTCACACAAAAACTGGCCAGGCCCTTGCTGCCCCTGTGCTCACACCATCGTTTCTTCTCAATGCTCATATATAGATATAGAGAGGAAACTTTATTTCTATGAAACCACAGTGGTAGAGTTACTGAGGAGAGATGCAGAGAAGCAATAGAGATGCAGGCTGATGGTCTGCTGAATTTGTCCATGCCTGCATATTTCACTGGGAAAGGGCAACGCAGGCCAATGGCATGGCTCTCTGTCCCACTTTCTCCTTCTGTAAAACAGAAATAATGATACTGACCTAGTTCACTGGGGAGCCTGGAAAGGCCAGTTAATGTTTCTAAGGCTCTTTGAAAATAAAAAGGTCTGTGTCTGTGCTAAGTGTTATTATTCATGTATTGTAATTCTAACCTATGAGGGATTTGGCTTTAGTAGGAGAATTTCAGTTACTCCAGCAGCCAAAGAAGGGGGTTTCATATTTCATCTTTAGCTATATACAAACAGCACACACACAATTTCTTCACAGGCATAAAGATAAAGGTGAAATCCACACTAATGTTAGGCATTACAGTGCTTTGTCTTGACATGAAGGAACTCTGATTTCCAACATCTGTGAAAGTTTAGCTGAAGTGGTGTATAAGACTTGGAACCAGCGAACAAAATCAAGTGTTTGTGAAATTGATCCTGAAATCTGAAATTTTCCACAGACTTTAGCATGAGCTAGAATAGTGCCCAAACCAGAAAGGTGAAAAGTTAGAATTTTACTATGCAACATATAAATATACAGAAGGTACAGAGCGGTTTCGCAGAGGTCTTTTCACTTAGAAGTTACTCAGCTCTCTCCAAAAAGATCAGTGACACAGTGTGGTATGTGTAATTAATTCTAAGTACCGTACAAATATCAAACAGGGCTTTTGTAAAACATCATGCATTTCTGGCATATATTGTTGTTCTGGTAGTGGCTTATATTCTAGACGTTTCCATCATCACCGCTTCTCCCGTTTGGATTATGCTGACCTCCCAGAGGAGATGACTGCATACTAGAATCTTGCACCAGGTAACAGTGAGAAAAAATGATGGTGCTCACATTCAACTGAGATACCACCTTCCCAGCAAGTGGCAGGATTACTACTTTATTAAATCACATGGGGAACAATGGTATACCCGCTTGAACAAAACCCAAATGTTTTTGCATTCACAAAATTACTTCGATGTGTTACACCTGATGCCCTATAAGATGGTGACCATTTGCCTTAATTTACTTCTCTGATTTTTTATTAGAAACGTTCTATTTTAATTTACATTCCCAAATAATAGTTGGGGAACATAATGCTATTTATTGTGCATTCAAGGGAGAGGGAATGTGACCAGTTGTTCAGGACACAGGCAGAAATGTTCTCTTCCTCACAAAGATCTCCCTCTCTCCCCATCTCTCAGTTTTTGGTAGACAACAGCTGCTGGAATATGAACAATGTAAGAAAGAGCTGTGGAAATTCTTTGGTATTTCCATATATTACATTTAATGTCATAACAATAAGAAGAACAAAGGAAGTGTAAATCTTGATTGTAGAAAGCCATATTTTCCATGTTCCCTCCTGTTTCTTTTGGTAATAGAAAATCAATGGGCCTTTTATATATGCGACACATCTGAAGCACTGAAGCTCCCATCCTCCCTTCATGTATGAATAAATGAATTTGTTTGCTGTGCTGTCTGAACAAGTGTGTTTCAAAACAATGACAGATTCCAGTGCATTATCTCCAGCACTTCTTTGCAGCAGAGCCTTTCTGTCTTTCTTCCACATTTCCTATGATGAACAACCCACAACATTTCCTGCACAAGCTCTTCACACTCCACCTCGTGACTGAAGGGGGGAGTGCAGCACATATAAAAATCTCACCCAACACAGCACCATTCAAATTGCAGTTGAAATACTGGAATATTTTTCATCCTTTCTCTCATTTTCCAGATAGCAGGTTTTTTTTTCCCCAGGTTTGGTACAGCCACTCTAGCTGCTTACCACTGTGCAGTCACATGCTTTTCCATGGTTTTTGGCATAACTGTCCATGTTTTGAGGTGATATTTCAGAGGTTCTTTGGATTTTTTGTTATGAAGAACTGTTAAAAGGAATTAGTACAAATTTCTCACTAGTTTTACTGTTTAAGAATTCAGTACACTATTAACAAATACACTAACTTTTCACTGTAAATTATTATGCTCTGTATGGCTTTTTCCTATATCCTGGAACTATTTTACATTATGAGTCATTGATTATTTATGGAGATATTCATGGTGCTTATCTTGGACGTTTCATGTAAAGAAATCAGTAGGCTGGAGGAAAAGAACAATAGGGAGCTCTAGGGAGTGAATTTTTAGGTGTGTTTTTACATTTTCAAAAGCCTTCAGCACCATCAAAAATCATTATTAATGCTTAGCATTTTTCTATTGGCCTTAGAGAACCTCAGATGGAGACAGGCTTCCAGGAGGCAAGCATAATGTTAACACTAGCTATGATGCTATTATGTCCATTGCACAGACAGGCTGGATGAAAGTTGGAGACATTATGGGCTTGACCCTAGGGCTGGTAGGAATTTTGACCCTGCTGCTAGGCATGAGGTGATATTGCTGATGCCTTTCAAAAATTATGGAGGAATTTTCATTGTGGAGAAAGTATCAGAGCTCTGATTTCCTGACTTTTGACTTCACTTTAGAGGTTACAGAGCACTGATGGTCCCACAAGGACTGTCTGTCCCCCGCTGCACTTGAGAGTATAGGGGGCTTCCCTTCGTGCATCTGGACACGGAGGACACTCTGCATTCTGAGCTAGGTCTCAGTTTCAACAGACAGGACCTTCAAATTGCTTTCCATTTTTTGTTTGATTTGCATTTTATTTCTAATGTGGTGGTTTCAGACATCGTGTGCAGGAGAGAGGGAGAGGCATGCTACCTAGGGATGGAAGAGTCCACCTGCTTAAAAGGGAAATGTTGCTGGATAAACACAAATTGGTGTAAGCCAGATCATTAGGAGAAAGTTGTCTATCATTAAGCTCTACGTAGTGTATCCCTCTGAGCCTAAAGTAAGTCTCCAGGGGATATACAATCATACTTGCCACACGAGTGGAAATGCTGAAGATGAGCCACAGCACCATCTGGGTGTCCACCTCCCACCTGTGTTAGCATCATTATATGCATGTTGAGCTGACTTAGCACACTGAGGAGGAAGATGGCCATGCCATTCTCTTTTACCATCTGGGTAATTTACTCTGTGAGTTTTCTAGAGAGGGGATTCATTAATGCAGATATGCAGGGTGCAATTATTCAGATGATGCAGTGGGAGGAAGCTGCACAAAATTTACAGTGAGCTGTGCTGGTACCCTGGGCAGTGCTTTTCTGGGTGGTCCTATCTGCAAAAAAATCACGCCTAGGAATGCCTTGATGACTTCTCACTGTGTCCCAAATGGCAACTCCTCCCGATCGACATCAGTGGGAGCTGTTCTCACTAGGCGAGGGAGATATTAGAAGACTCTCAGCATTCGTCACAACAGAGAGGAAATCTGTGGGAAATGCTGATCATTTATATCAAAATTAATGAGATTTTCCCTCTCTGAATGTGAGGGCTGAGATGTGTACTGACTACAGGGAAAAAGAATCCATCCATGGATATCTAGCTTGCCTTTTTTATTTATATTTTTCCAGGGGTCTTGTATAATTGATGACAGTGTCTATTTGGCAAAGGAATTTTCTGAGCACGAAATTCATTTTAATAGTAATTTTTGCCTTTTAAACAAACTGTTGTTTTTTCCTTTCTACATCTGAAGCCAAAATCACAGGACCACAAAACAAATCAGCCTAATTTCACTGTGAACTTTTCTTTTGACATCCTTCTATTTTTCAAAGAGAATAAATGTGTTGTTACATGTCTGCTCTTTTCCAGACAGAAGAGGCAGAGAGCTATTTTTGAAGCTCCTTAAATCAGAAGCTCTGGCTCTTTACAAAAGCATCCCCACAGGATATCAGGTCTGTGTTTGGAAACATATGTGATAAAAAAAAAATCAAACCATAAAAATGAACTGGGATCACCTTGTAATTGGGCAGAGAAGACTTCCCGCTGCTGTCTGCATTTTTGTTAAAAGCCAGTGCTTCTGCATTTCTCACCTTTTGCTGTGCGAGATTGTACACAAAATCTCTGATTGCCAAGCAAATCAAAGCCAAGAAGGAGACCCCCTGTTTGGAGGAAACCATCCCCCTCCTATATTCTCTTTTACTGATATTATGTGGGGAAAATTAGATATACAGAATGAATCAAAAGTCCCTGTAAAAAAAAATTAAATAAAAACACCACCACTGGAACAGAGCTATACGGAGGACCCGGAGGAGATCTTAGAATGCATCAGCTTCCATATAGAGTGGTAAGCTAATAGGCAGTTCATTGAAGCTAAAGTATAACATAAACCATAAAATTACAGAGAAAATGGCTAGAAATATAATAAAAAATAATTAAAAATCTTGCAGGAAGGTGGCATATCAACATCTCATGTAAATACAGGCATAGAAAGTGCAGTTCATCATTTGAATGGATGAAACAGTAGAAAACAGGAACAAAATTTGTAGGTTTGTAGTCTATTTTTCCAAAACTTGGAGAAAACCCCAATGGATCCAACAACAACTTCCCATTTTCTTCAGTCAGTAGGTGATTTCTCTGTTTTGCTCAGCTACTAGAATTCCTAAGAAAAAAAACCAGCTACCATAAAATTGGTTAAAACTGTATTATTAAATGCAAAACAAAAACAAAAAAGCAAACAAACAAACAAAAAACCAAACAAAAACCCCAAACCAAACAAAAAACAAACAAAACCCCCAAACCAAACCAAAAAAAAAAAAACAAAAACCCAAACCAAACCCAAACCAAAACAAACCCAAAACAACAAAAACAAAAATCAAAACAAAAACCAACCAACCAACCAACCAAAAAACCCAAAACAAAACAAAAAAACCCACCAAACAACAACCCAACAAAAAAAGAGAAGAAAATTCAGTCATTTTCCTGGTCCTTAAATGCTAAACAGGATACGGTAAGACACAAGTCTCTCCACCAGTCAGGTATTGCATGAACCTTCTAATAGAAACCAGATTTCTATTTTCTTTTGTCCACTGCTTTCTACTCTGTGATGAAATGAAATTTCGACATTGTTTGTTGAAGACCTATGGCAAAATTGTTTTTTCCATGAAGATGTAAGACAAATTGGACAAGGCATTGAGAGAATACAGAAGCTAAAAATAGGCAGCATTCTCCCTTCCCTGGGAAGTTTTCTCCTGGTATCTACAGCCAGACATATTTAAAACTCAGCATCTCCCAGTGATGTGGATATCATACTAATAACACATATTTTACTTTCATGATCTGGCACCTGGAATTAGTTCATTGAGAGCAAATTGGCAACATTCAGCCTGCAAACTTTTTGAGGATGAAGTGTCTTTCTGTTTGCTAGACAAGAACCTGATTCTGAGACACAAGGCCAATACTAAAAATAGTCTTACATTTTCAAGGGTGACCTTCACATATGAGAGTGTATCAGCATTGGTCTTTGAGTTCAGACGACACATGAGAATGTATTTGTGTATGTGTGCACACATAAATATCTGTCTTTTGAGTTGATATTTATGTGTTTTTACCTGTGCAAGTACGTATGCATATATGTACACACACGTATTATGTGTATGTATGTTGAGAAGAATGCATGCTCAGTGTGATGGAACTCATGCAACAGCGGTACTTGGCAAAAGTGACAAGCCTTTTCCAGGCTCCTGAATCCCTTTCCTCAGCACACATCCAGAGAGTTCCTGGACCAGGAGCAAACATTCTCTGTGTTTGCCTTTCCAAGACTTGGCAGGGTTATGTTCCCTCTTTTCCCCTCATCATCCATCAGCATGCTATAGACATAGTAAGCACAACAGAGGGCATTGGCTCACTCCTTATCGTGGCCAGCAATTTTTGCATGTATGCTTAGGTGGTTTTGTAAATGCAGAGGATGTAGTACAGGCAAAGCTTCGACAATGTGGTTTTTCAGGTTTTTTTTTAAAAAAAAATGTTGCTTTTGTACACAGAGATATATACAAACATTTATGTTGTAATATTGTCTATACCCAAAAGAAGGATCAGGAATCTATGGTTTAAAATAAGGTACAGGCTTAGATATAAGTGAGGTACAGCTGAATATAGTTGACATCTACATTATGAAGGGCTTGAAATCCAAGAGAGCTACTTTATAGCGCAATTTACATATGTTAAAAATAGCTTATTTAATAGCTGATAAAAGCAGGGGTCAGCTTCCTCTGAAAAGCAGGAGGTGCACAGCTTTAAATACCTGCAGTTATTTTGAGAACATGGGTGATTAAATTCTAGCAACTCTGCAATTTCAATGCAATTGGAAGTAAAGGATAAATAAAAAAATATTGTGTCATTTGCTCTGAAGTTATTTTGCATATTTTACTTCTTTCTTTGTCTCTCCTCCTTCATTTTGTGTTCTTTGCCTACCAAACTACCAATACACACACACACGGATGTAGACTGGTTCTTTATATGGTATTCAAATACATATGTCCAATGCCTTATCTCCCTACCTTTATAATAATTTTCCCAATAATGTTTGGCAAGTCAAACAGGAATGCAAGTGAAAAATATCAGGAAAATTTTTAATTAATGACTTTAACTTCCTGTCTTGTTTAAATGTTTGTATAATTTCAGTTTCTGCAGAGTCCTAAAAGGAAGTAAAAACCTACTGACCAAAAGAGGAAAGAAAGTCAGAGGAATTTGCATAATTGGAAAACATTATCTATGTGAAAAGGAAAAATGATTCGGGTTTAATTTATAGCTACCATAAAGCAATGGCTTCTATCTCTTCACTTAAAAAAGATTTTTAAAAATTTCATCCCAATAGAGTTTTCAGTCATTAGCGGAGGTTTCCAAAATCTCGAGAGGGAAAGTGAATGAAGGTATTAAACACAAAAGCTTATCTTGAGGACTCTAGTTCTGCCTCAAGCTGCTCACATTGTGTATTATCCTCACCTGGCCTACCTTTTTGAGGAAGGGACCAGCAAAGTCGAAGTATTTCTGTGCAGCTGCGGAAATCAAATTCCTGAAGATACTGAATATAAACCACTGCAGAAATGGACCAAAAACCGGAAAGCTCTGACTCATGTTCATGGCTGCCTATATGTTTCTTTCTTTTTTACCCCCTCCCCAAATCCAAATTCTCTGGCTCTATGACCTGTAGTGTTTCTCAGTCAGGTTAAGGTTTTGTGGGGGAACGGCAGGTCCTGGAAATGGTGAGGTGTCACACGAAACTGTGGAAATGCATAGGTAGGAATGACACATCCCTTTTAGAATTAATATGGCAGTCATTTTTTTTTTGAGCACAAAGGTAATTATTACAGAATCATAGAACTGTAGAATCATAGAATGGTTTGGGTTGGAAAGAACTTTAAAAATCAGGGAGTTCCCACCCTCCTTCCTAGGCAGGGACTTTTCTCTAGACAAGGTTGCTCAGAGCCCCAACCAACACGGCTCTGAAACCTCCAGGGATAGGGCATCCACAACTTTCCTGGGCAACTTGCTCTGGTGCCTCACCACCCTCACAGTAAAGATTATTCCCCTAAGGAAGATCAATTATTAATACAGGGAGGGGGTTTTTTGATGGATATGTGAAAAAAAAATACGAGGGGAAAAAATACAAAAATATGAGAGAAAAAATAATCAGCTTCAGAAAGGAAGTTATATCTCTGGGTGGAGTTCCAAGGACATGCTGCTGAGACCCTGTATTGCATCATATTAATAAAACAGAGAGTGAAAATTGATGTGATGCCATTCACTGATGTTGTAATGTTACATTCAGGAGTAACCAAACCCAAACTTGACTGCACTGAGATATGGAAAAGCTTCATGATACTGATCAGGGAGCAACTAGGTAACAGCATGGCAGGAGCCATGCTAATAAATGCAATCTAACATATATATAGAGAAGAAATACACTAAGTTTAAAAACAGGATGTTGGGATCAAAATTAGCTGTTGGTATTTTCAAGATGTCTTAGAGACAGTGTGATTTAATTTATGAAATGTCTAGCTGTAGCAGAAAAAGGAAAAAATGTGAATTTTAGGCATTATAGAAAATTAACAGAAAGAAAATGGTAAATATCATCATGAGAGTGCATATGCTTTTCTGTCCTTCTATGTCAAAAATACTTAATCAAACCATGAAACTGACAAAAAAAGGTAAAAAAAGTGATCAAAGATGTGGAACATCTCCCAAATGTGGGAAGGATTAAATAGAGTTGGACTTCTTAGCCTGGAAAAGAGATGATCAAGGAGGGATAAGGCAGTAGTCTATAAAAACAGAGAAGGCAAAGTGGGAAAATGGAGGTTACTGATCACTACTTCCCAAAATGAAAGAAAAAAGGGTTGTCAAATGAAAACGTTGGGCAGTAAGCATAAAATAAACAAAAGTAAGAAACTCAGAGTCATGGGATCTCAAGGCCAAAGGTATACGTAGGTCCCAAACATAATAGGATACACTCACAGAAGAAACATCTGTAGACGGTTATACGGGATAAAACCACAGGTTCCCAGATTGGGGACTTTCTAAACCAGAATCTGTACCTGAATCCTGTTTTTATCAGTGAAGATAAAGCCTCAGCCTGAAATTCCTGTGCTACTGCTAAAAACAAATATCTTCACTTGGAGAATTTTATTTGTATGGGGATTTAGTCTAGAGACTTCAGTTAGCTTTTTTGAGAGGGAAGCTGTAGACTAGCAGATGAAGGGTTTGTGCCCCACTTTAGTGCAAAAGTGACTGACATACCTAGAAGTTATATCTAGGGGGCTTCTGTCATCTACACACACAGCATGTGACTGTGAAGAGCAGTAGTGTGTTAGTGGACAGCTCTTTCCACCGTGGTATTTTATCTGCTCTCTGAATTCTGCTTTGGAGAGAAATTCCCAAGGGAAGGTGAATGATGCAAGACACTGTGTGTACTGGAATGATGTGCTCCGCTTCTGACGGAACTGCTCCTTGCAGGACAAGCTCAGATGCTAAATACTTGATCCAAATTTTCAGTAGAGAGTGGGAACAAAGCAAATCTGAAGTGCTTGTGTTGTTTACAGACCCTTCTCTGCTGCTTGGTGTCACACACCCTGGTCACAGCCTCTCTTAGCAAAGAATGTTTTCTAAGGAGAAATCACGGCAGCTCAGGGAAGGTGAGGAAGGATGCCGAACGAGAGCAGGGAGCTGTAGCTTGTATTTTCATGAACTTAATGACTAGTTTTGAGACAAAGACTTGAAGGCCAAAGTCTGACAGGCTGTCAGGCACTGATTGCCGTTTTCATAAAGGGCGCTATGCAAGTGTAAGTGATTGATAGATTGATTGATTTATTTTGCTGAGGTTCCTTTGTGGTCTCCTGGGGGAATTTCTGGCCACACCTCTCAGGCTGAAAGCACTTGCTCTGCCTGCTGTTGCTTTTTTTTTTTTATTTGTGGGTAATGAAAATTTGTTACAAGCCTTCCCTTTCATCTGTACATGGCAGGCTGTCACACAGAAACAAGCCATTCTGGAACCTTGCTTCCTTCCAAATTGCTAAATATTTTTCTTCAAATTGCTTCCCTAATGGGCTAGTATAATAGGAGCAGCATGCTCTCTGCCCACGCTGAAGATGCCAGAGCATTTGTCCAGTGCACATGTGCGTTGGGCACAATAAACTCATTGCCTGGCCTGGAGACAGTGCAGCACTGCTGCTGATCTAATCTATATCACACATTCCTTGGGCACAACTGTGCTCTCAGTGGATATAGGCCTATATGCACACAGATAGGTACTTGTGCCTCCCCTGGGAAAATGTACCTCTTCAGGGAGGCAGCCGCCGTCCTGGGGAAGGAGCCAGGGTTGCATTTCGTAAGGTGAGATACAACGGCAGGAGGAGGAGATGGCGACTACACAGCCATCGAGTGAGCCATGCGAGAAGTGACAGAGCTGAGCTCGCTAATAGACTGGCCTGGCCAGTTTTTTATTGACTCCAGTTGCTGCTTTTTGGAGGGGCAGGCACCAGCAGTCCCCAAGGTCAGGAGTTCCATGTGCTCTATGCTAAACTGTTGCTGACCCACTGCTTTATGAGCCTAAGTGCTTATCCAGGAACAGAAGTGAATAGGTTGTATGTGATAAGAAAATAATTTGCCAAAACTGCAACAATAAAGAAGGCCTGATGGGATCTCTTATGGTATGAATAGCCTGGAGCAGCTGCAGATTTCTCTCTGCTTTCACAATTATTTTCATTTTTATAACAACTAAAAAGGGAGCATTGTCCACAGGCTCCTGCAGCCCATATTTTCATATCCAAATCTAATATTTCCATATACATATTATACATTGTAGATCTTTGTGAATAAAATACAGGAACAGAAAAAGAGAGAAAAAGGAAAAGCCTTCTCGGATAAGAGGCCGGTTGGCACACCAGATTAACCTGTTCCTCCTTTCTGTTTCTCTCACAACACTTCTTGATGGATTTCTGCACGGTCAAAAGCAGTCAGCCCAAGACACATGGAGCCACATGTTTCCTGTGCACAGGTGCCTGGTACAGCCACACACGGGCAGATCTCAGTGCCGTGATGGAAAGCCCCATGCCCCAGGGTAGCCGTCCTCCCCCACTGCCTGCGGGGCTGGGGAGGTCACTCACACTCTCCTGTACCCCACCCAGGGGCAGTGTTTGTTGAGAAGGCTGAGTATATTTTTGCATGTTTTCTATCTTGGTGCTATGGAGGGGCTTCAGTCCAACAGCTGACCCTGCACAGTCCTCCTCAGCTCACCCCATTCCCCACCTCCTCAACCAGTCTATGGTATTTTTATTTCTCATGGGTGATGCCTCAGGGCTTTTTTGATTTTTGAATTTTTGTAGATTTTAGAAGTAGATGTGTAGTGAATGTAGGTTTGTAATGTAGCTGTATTATATCCCTTACCCTGTAGCATAATGTTTACACATACCCGACCCCACCACCCCATTTCACATCCATCCCTCTAAAATTCCGTAAGCGTGTTTAGTCTTCTTTTCAAAGTGGAATTGTAGAAAAACACCTTAAGGCCTGGACCAGAAGATACCACACAGACACAGCAGCCTTCAAGCCCAGAACTTTGGAGGAACTCCAAGGACTGTACTTGCTGTGAAGAAGAGGAAGATGAAGAAGAAGGGGTCCCAAAAGCTCCCAGACTCGATTCCCGAACGGTCATGTCGGTGGGCAGAATGGAACAGAACTGAGGGGTGGAGAAATTGGGATTGGATGGACCTTATTATAAAATCATAGAACCACTGTCTAGGGAGTGTGTATGGTATGTAATCCTCTAGGCCTACGGACTCATTAAAAGACCTGCTCTCTTTATCTTATCTCCTACACTAAATTGACCTGGAATTTTTTCTCCTCGGTCTTTTAGGCAACAGGGGGCACAACCAGGTCTGATGACTACTCTGTGCTCAGTTACACACTCTGAACAGCCTGGTGGCAGGCTCTGTGCAATGAACCTCTCACTTGCCCATCAGTCACTGGGTTAAACAGTGGTATGCCCAGAAAGGGCTTCCTGTGATCCAAAGCCCTGGAAGCCATTCCTAGGGCTTCTTTCAAAACCTACAACAGGGCCAAGCCCCTTGTAGAGGTACCACACACAAGGGAGTCCAGGTCTCTGAGGCTCTCCCAGAACATCTGAAACCACCACAGAAAGAGCGACTCCTGAAAATAAACTCTTCTTGCAGTTCGGTTCTGCATGATACCAGACTCCAGCTTGGATGTCACATAAGGGTCAGCTGATTTCTCAAGAGGTCTCCAGTGAAACATGCTGAATGAGCTTTTTGTTGCCTTTACTGTTTACAGGAGTAGCTGAAGTCAGAGAGGGTTCTCCTGTCTTACTGCTGACAGCTACACTATGGCAGGGCTGTAGTGCCTTAGCATATAGTGATCAATCTCATTTCAGTTCATTTTGCTAGAATTTAATTTTCACATGGCCCAATGTGACCACATCCCACTAATTTCCCACTTGGATATTTCCTTAAAACAGAGAGACCAGATGAAGATTCTGCAACTACTGTTGGTGAAATAATAATAATAATAATTTATATTTATTAAGTGCTGCTTTTCCCAAAGGATTGTCCAAATGCTCTCCAAAATTTGTGTATGCAGGAATCCCTTCACCAAGAAAAAAAAAAAAGGCAGCTTCTTCCTTAGCACACAGCAGCACTAGCACAACAGCTCAGAGTAGGGAATGAATCAAAGGTTTAATGTTATTACATCTTTGTGGTTCTGTTAGAGTAATGCCCAGAAGTCCCAAGAGGGACCTTGGTCCCTCTTGGGCTGCCTGAAATAAGTAGTAAGGTTATTGAAAGAAAGCCAGGGAACAAGAAATGGTAAAAAACATGCTCAAAGAAGAGTAGGAAGACAAAGGGAGGGGCAGATAAACACATACGATTGCATAGATTTCAAAGACATGATGAAGTCATGGGATTGGAGGGACCTGTGATATTATCCCATACACTCTTCTGTCCTACAGCAGGTTAATCACTAGTAGACATTTCTGTAACTCAGTACTAATGATCTCCACTGGTGGAGATTTTACAGCCTTCTGAAGCAGCGTCCTCTTAGCCTGTACTCTTCCCTTGCTTTAACATGAACAGGAATGTTTCTTGCTATAACATAGACCTCTTGTTCCTCATCTTCTGCACAACATCTTTGCAGGCTGTCATTACCATTACTCTGCAGACTTCCTACAAAGCTGTCAGGGTGAAGTTAATACTGGTTTTATAACAGACACATGCCATAAGATGGAATCTAGAAGAGTTCATGGCATGGGGCTATCTATTTCCATGGCAGGCTGTGTGGTAAAGGTGCTTGTGGAATGAACAGGCAGAGGGACGGAGGCTGCCAGGTTGGGATTCGCAGTCCCATGGGAAAAGTGAGACATGTGAAAGAGATTATGGACCTTGCTGTTAAGACCAGAAATGCTCATATGCATGCTAGTAGATCATTGAGGAAACGTATTTTAATAGTCCCTAAGGAAACCAAAGCAGCAGGCAAAGTGATTGAAGCGTGGAGCTGGAGTGGACAGTTGTGGCAGCAGCAGTGAAGTACAGAGGGGGAAAGGCTGTGATGGTCAACAGTGTGGGCTTAGCTAAATGTGGTAGCTAGGAAATACCATGTAGTCACAGTTTCTGGATGAGAAAATAAAAATGGCCACTACAACATGGGTCTACATGACTGGAAGGTTAATGACATTATGATCAGGCATAGGAAGCAGCAGAAGGATTTGGGAAAGCAAAATTAGTAGCTCTGTGCTAATGAGCTGGAGCCAGCAGGACCTCTGTGAGGAGAGTTTGCTGATGCACGTGGAGATACAGGGCTGGAAGGAATAAAGGTATCCTGCAGATACCAATTTGTGAGCATTCAGAAAGAATACATGTATTGATTTGGAGCTCAGTTCACAAATGTGAACAGATACAGAAAACTAAAAATCATTTCTCCTCTCTTATTTTCTCCCACAAGGAAAGCAGCTTTAGGTGTTAATATCCTCTGTACTGAGTCTCTTGCACCCCCATCTTCTTTGACCTGATTTGGAGTAGTGCTTGTTAGTCAGGCAGGAGGAGACTTTCTAGTTCCTAATCGACAAAACATACTAACACCAATCCTGACAGTGGGCAACTAAGAGTGTACAACACTGTGGTATCTGTCCTGGAACAAGATTTGTTAGAGGGACTAAGTAGATGCCACTGAAAATTTCACAAGTTTTAAAATTTCCTTTCTTTTCCCTACTCTTCCTTTCTCAGGGAATGGAGGATGTTTTGCATTTCAAAGACTGTACTCAGGGGACCCCAGCTGTAGGGCCAAGTGCATCCCAACACCCAGACATCCTCCTCCTTGGAGACTACCCAGGTACACATTAAAACTGAGCTCTGAGCTGGCCCATGTCCCATCAACATCTTTTGCACTTCTTTAATGACAGAGCTTAGCAAGGCAGATTTGAGCTTCACCTCCACAGACCCAGATCCACTTGTTTAAGTAGAATATTTTGTTGTTTATGCTGCAGGCTAAACAGCTAGGTTTACCCAGGTCTCTTGTTAAAATGAGCCATCTGTGGCAGCTGTGGTAATTATACCCAGACTACTGTACCTTTCATGCAGAGCTTTTAGATTTGTGTTGAGACTTTGAAAACAAGAGGAACAACGACACAAGGGGAAAGAAAATATCTCCTTAGAGTGAAAACTATCATGAGGTCCTCCCTTCCTTAATTTTCAAGTCTTCCCTGGATTAACCACAAATCTCAAGTTGCTCAATGGCTGTTCCCTGTGACAAAGTACTACAAAACTGTCTGAGGGCAAAGAGTGGATGCCAGTCTGAGGCAGGTTTTGCACCTCCTTATGAATAAATGCTTGCCCACACTTTGCTTTGGTGAGCCAAGTAAATTTTGTATTTGTGCTGCTCTGAAATCTGAGCAGTGACACAAGTACTATCATAGGTGTTAGTCTCTTGCTCGGTTTCGATTCTCTCCACCAGTTCTGAATGCTCAGCACAACTTCTGCAGTAGTTGCTGTGCAATTTGCTTTCCCTGTCCTCAAAGCCATCAGTGCTGCTGTGAACAGGAAGCAGCAGGAATTGCTCCAGAGCAATGCCAGGTATTTCCTCCTCTCCAGGGGGGCTGAGCACTCACTCTGCCCTGGGGAGGGTCAGACCTTTGAAATCAGTTGACTTTCCAGTGCTGCCAGACAGACCAGAAGGCTTAACAGCAGACAAACTTGTGCATGGCATATGCTAATTCTTATTACACTCCTTGCTTTAAAGGTTCTCCAGTTAAACCCACACATTGTTTTCATGTAGTAGCTACTCAGTAGTGGAGTATCTGAAAACCCATGATACTGGATGATGCTTTGAAGGAAACATAGAGACCTTTAAAATTCCAAGTTGTTGTACATGATACCAAACAACAATTTTTGTCTGTAACCTTCTCCCAACTAAAGCATAAATTTGAACAGATGGAAATAAGAAAAGAAAGATTGTGGAAGTAAGCATTGATGCTATCAGCTGGAACTGGCAATAACAAAAGCAGACCCTGACTCTTTGAACTTTCAGGTAGTGCAAGGTATTTTCACATACTGTTATTTTGTGGTTTTCACTGTGGGTTTTCATACACTGTAGGAACAGTTCAACCATAAGAGAAAGTCAAGTTAGCATGGCCAGGAAGGAACAATAGGTTTGATTCACTTATGCTGCTTGTGGCACTACCGCAGCAGAAAGTCTGCCCTAGCCAGGGCAAGGTCAGAGTGGTGCAAGGTTCACAGCCCTGGCTGACTTCCTAAATGAGTACAGCTGACCTGGAAAAACGCTGTCAGCAGAGCAGGGAAGGGTGTTCTCATTCTCCGTAGCCCCTCAGCAGTTTCCAAATCACTAACGAGGTGTTTGCAGTACCAGGATGTGATTTAAAGCTCCTGTCCACAGGGCCAGTCATCTAATGAGCATCTGCCCTCTTTGGTTCGAGAGTGAATCAAGTCCATCATGTCTGTTGTCTAAAAAGTCAAGAATAAATGGTCCAATAACAAACAGTATGAAGTAATTTCCTGCACAAACTTACTGCACCCTGGTCTTTACCACAAGCTCAAATTTCTTGTGTGGGCTCAGATTTTAGCAAAGAATTACGGTATATTGCTTTCCATGAGAAGAATTTCCCACTTAACGGATCTCAGGACTCTATTAGACCCTTGGCTAATGGAAAACCATAAACCATCCCAGAGCTTTCTAGAACTCCATGGAGAGCTGAAAGTGCAGATATTTAGCCTCTTCAAGGGCCAGGGACTGACAGAGGACTCCTTAAAGAAATGCCAAGCTAATAGAAGTTCCAAACAATTTCGTTTCAAACGACTTCTAAAGGAAGAGATGACTATATTAACCTGAATATTATTTAATGGCATTAGCTCTTCTTCAGTGACGTTCCCTTCTATTTCTCTGCTTTGTTGTATCTGCCATCAAATTCAAGGTTCTGGCCTGCTTGTTTGGCTTTTTTCTGGACAGGAGTTTTTTTGCACTACCCCTTGGTGGCTAGGTCTGCTTGGCTGCTAACTTTGATGCAGTTACAAGGTCATGCACCTTGTTGCACACGGTCCTGAAAGTGTGCAAAGCAGCTGGACCCATATGGGCTCTAGCCCTCCGTGTTCTTGTCCTTGTCACATCCTCTATGCTATAAGCAGTGAAGAGTTTGGCTGGACCTATTGGACTGTTCTTCTGCCACTTGGGAACTCGCCAGTCTCTGGCTCCATACACTTCTACACCAGTGCTGTGTCAGGGCAAACTCATACCATGTATTAACATATCTGCACCTTGTCTGCAAGTCAAAGTATAGTGGAGAAACAGGTCTTACTAGCACTACAATGTCTCTGGGCATATCCCATGCATTTCAATTCACCATAGGCACTGCAGGTTTATACACCGTTTTTCACTTTAGCATATATATGCCACTTAATGTTGGAGAGGCCTTGTCTGTTGGTAACTGGTGATTTTTTGAATGGCTGCTCGTGAGTCTTTTTTATTTTAATATTTCTTAACTCATCCCCTCCTAAAACAAACTCAAATTCATTCATTAAAATTAAGGCACTAAGATTCCACAGAGACAAACCCCGGAGAGGGCTGATAAATTACACAAATAAGCTGTATTTATAATACCTCTGATGCCTCCAAATAGGCATTTTATAGAAGAGAAGCTCCAGCAAACTGATAAATCTATTCTCTGATACTGCAGCTAAGCTGCATTTCAATACCTGAAACCATCTGTTTGATACAAGCATACACTTAGCATAATATGAATACTTTAGCACACAGGTACCTTATCATAGTGCATTCCTTCATTTTCTCATAACCAGTAATCATATCCCAGGCAGAGAAGAGTGTGTGCTGGGCTGGAGAGGAGGAGAACCATATAAAGAAGATGGATTTTTTTTTTTCCCCTTAATCTGCGAATTGGACAGAGCACATGAAGGTCTGTAAGTCACAGAGTGCCAGTGAGAGAGAGACAGAGAGACAGACAAAATTATTTGCTTTGCTGGGTCTTGCAGTTTGGAGTAACGCCTGCTTTATTCGCGGGACTTTTTTTCCCCAGACGCCCACCCAAGAACCATTCAGTTACATTTATTATTCTGTCAAATACAATGTGCAATAAAGAGCCAGTCTCCCCAATGATGGGTACCTGTGTTCATAGCTCCACAGTGAAGCACATAAATCACATGTGAAGGGCAATGCACATGTGCTTTTTGTTTCTTGTATCACCTTTTATTATCTTAGGACTGAAAAGTTAATAACCCAGTGGGTAATCATGCCATTATCAGTTTACATTGTAGTAAAGCCCATTCAAATGATGATTACATATGTTAATGAGTGTTGTTATAATGCACTACACAGTACATTACCTTCAATAAATATAATTGTTTATACACTTTAATGAGGGGATATAATGCCCCCCAAACTAATGGCATGGACTGAATTGTGATTTATTGCTGGAAAACTTTGTCATTAAGAAAGGAAATCTCCCAAACCCTTTCATGTTTATCTAACTTTTTTCCTGCTCTAAAAGCTGCCACTCACCTCTCCCTCCTTCTGCTTGCAAGGGGAAAATAGCTGTAAGACCCTTCAGCAGTGTTCCTTGTCAATGCCTTCCTCCACCTGAAGAAGCAGGAGGTGGGTTCATTTAGAAGGTTTAATGAAGATCATTATGTTTACCCCTTAGTAAGGCTTAATGCGCTATCTGGCAACAAAATTGATAACACGTCAGAATTTTGGCTGCAAATCAAGCAACGGGAAGTAAAAATGTTGGTTGTTAAACTACAGACTAGGAATAGAAAATAAGGTTAAAGATGACATTTTGGCCAGAGGTTCTTCATCTAGCTATAGAATAGTCAGAGAATAGTTGGCTGTGCAGAGCATTCAAAGCTCTCCAGCTGGGAATGAAGAAAACTAGAGGTGAAATGCCACCTGATCTCTTCAATCTCTAGGCACTTTCTTTTCCAGAGGAGTGAGATAAAACCTTTCTTTGTGGGCTCAATAAGAAATGACAAAGAGGCAGAGAATGCTAAACCAGGCAGCACTGTGTAACCAGCTGAGGGTGCAGCAGGCTGAGCGAGATGAGCTATCAGCAACTAAACTGCACAAGACTGGAGTTTCCTCTTTAATTTCCCTCCACTTGGTTTCCTTCCTGAATGGCACTGCTGTGACATTTCCATTACCGGTGAAAAGTAGTGTGCTTTGTACAGTAGTCTCTTCTCCTATTGAAGTCAGTGCAAAAACTCCCATTGATTTCAACAGCAGAGGCAGCGAGCAGGCTGCGGGGGCATGGTCACCTCTGCAGAGAATTTGCATGCAGTATGTCCTAATTTTGCTCCCTCATCAGTGTCAGGAATTTAAAAAAGACTTTCCTCAAGTCTTAAAGAATAAAAGAATGCTGGAATTTAGAACAAATAATAACAGGAATTCTTCTAAATGCTATTAATATTCAGGTGTGACGGCAGGGAACATGACAAAGCTACATGTGAAAGACCAGTAGGAACTGAAGTAGCTTCTTAAAGTATATTCCCAAATATGTGTATACAGAGCAATTACTTGAGAAACTTTCCAAAGATCACAGTCATGTTCCAACTAGTTTGAAAGTCAGTAGTGTGAAAAAACTTTGACATTGAGATGCAATTTGTGGTAAGATCTAATTAATTTTTTTGCTCCTAAGAATAATTTATTATTTACACTTCTTATTATATATGTATTTTAGCTTCATTAGTCTGCAATGCTGGAAAAAATTATACCTTCAAGTCCTATTTATCAAATTAATGGTGCAATTTCATAGTGACACATTCCACATTCATTAAACCAAGTACAGTAAAAATGCATTTAAATTAGATTAGTGTGATGTAATAACGATTCCAGTGTATGAGGCGATATTCTAGCAGTAAAGAAACACCCAGATCGAGTTGAAAGCAACTTTGAGATAATTTTTCAAAATTGATTTTGGCACTGGTTTAAGTGAAAGAATAAGGACTAACATGTCCCCTCACAGCTCTCTCCATGTGGGAGTGCAGGGCTCTGAGTGCGTTTGCAGGAAATGAGTGGCAGAGTTGTTCTGCCCGCTGCAGTGGAGGAAGTCATGCATGCTCGCAGAAAGCAGCTTTGTCAGCATCCTGAAATGCTGGGGAGGGGCACCTACCTGAATTTACCTTTCACCAGTGCTGACTGTACGACACCACAGAAGTTGCTTCCAGCCCCTTGCAATTGTGACTCTCCAGACCATTTTAGTTTGACAAAGGCTCACATCTGTGCATGCATCCAGATGCACGCACAGGCATGAATGCCGGGATGCAGAACCACTCAGAGGTACCACTCATGTCCCTTACCTCCTGTATTACTGCTGTCTAGCTGCATTTGAGCACCCTTCAGGCCAGAGAGGCTGAGTGAATCTTGGTCCATTTCCATTGACCTCATCCATCCTGGCGATCCCAACCACAGTGCAAAACAGAAACTCTACGTGAGTGCCAAATTCACAGTCTATGAGAGAACTATAAAACCATAAGCCCCTTCTGCCTACTCGTGCCACATAGACTGCCTGCTTCAACAACCCTGCTGTGAAACAGGCAGAAACTCATGTCACCTTGCTGTCATGTCCTACAACACCAAGTTTTAGTTTAGCACATTCCCTGTAGCTTAACTTTCCTGGCTCAGGCAGTGAGTGAGAGTCAAGCAGCAGGTTGATGGAGGTTGCTGGTCAAGGAACAAATCACCAGAAATTCATGTCCTGAAGCTCTGATTGAGTCAGACAGGGGCTGCATGTCCCCTCCTTCCATCCACATGCTGATACTCCTCTCACAGTCTTTGCAGCCCAGCAGAGGAGTGCTTTCAGCTGGCTGACACTCAACTCTGCACTGCTCCAATATCACATTAAAGAACCAAATTAAATCAGAATAGCTCCTTAATAAAAAAAAATCTTTCTTTCGACTATCCACAGGGAGTTTTGTATTGTGTGTATCTGTCTTTCCAACTGTAAGCCTTCAGGGCAATGACTATCTTTATTTCTGAAACACAAACAATATTAAAACACCATTGGCACTTAATAAATCAGCAAAACAACAATTGTTACATAGGCCTCTCGGTGAGCCATCGTTTACCTTAACACATTATCAAAAGTGTGCCCTCTGCATTTTGGCATGTGGCTTGTGAGGAGTGTGTGGTGTGTGATGGCAGACTAAGCACCCCAGATTTTGTGGGATACTATTTGTTCACCAAAGAAATCCTGCACCATTGCAGGCATCACTGCAGTGACCTCCTTAGTCACTTGTGTCCTGACCCAGGAGGTACAGTCCAACTGGGGGATACAAGTTCATTCTCCATCTGGTACCTCTGGAGCTGAGGTGCAAGGAAAGGTGGTAAAGATTGATGTAAGACTACTCAGACTGCCTGTTTAGAGGATATTGTGTTAGCATGAGTTATCATACTTGTATTGTGGTGGCAGAGGGCTGTGCCAGTCAGGGATGGTACAATCCTGACGTAAAAGGCAGTGCCCCATGGTCACTGCCCCATGGTCATTTCTGAGAAGGTTGAGCTGGTAGGGCTTATAGAAAAGAGCCAGAGATGAGTTACATTGGTTTTAAATTGATGAACAGGGATATGGCAACAGGGTAGAAAATTAAGAATCTTCTTCGTTGAGCTGATGTGCATTAATGGTAAGGAAACTGCTGCATTTTCAAAGGACTACATCAGCCCCTTTTAAATCCAAATGTAATTTACAGACTTAGACCCAGAGATACTCTTGCCAAAAAAAAAAAAAAAAGGTTTTCAAAATTTTCCTTTAAAGATGTGCTAAAAAGCTGAGTTGAATCACTGTGTGCAAATTCATGTATTAATATAAACAATTAAGCTTGATTAAAAAGAAATCAGTTTTGCCTCTGGCCTGACTGACCTCAAATTTCTAAGGGCTGCTTTTCCAGTCCTAAGGGCCTGAGCTATGTGTCCTTTTGACTTCAGTTTCTCAGCCTGTCATCCCCAGGCATATCCTTTCTTCCACGCTTCCCCCTCCCCTTCTTCCAGTGGATATAGGTTTATTTAAACAATTAAAGCTGTATGCCCCTACAGCCTTCTCCAGAAAGCAAGGGGCAAGACACAACTAAGTCAGCTTGAGCACTCAGAGACAAAAAGAGCAAATTAAATAAAATGATTGCTA
Organism: Oxyruncus cristatus; assembly: GCA_013399855.1. Taxonomy (NCBI): domain Eukaryota; kingdom Metazoa; phylum Chordata; class Aves; order Passeriformes; family Cotingidae; genus Oxyruncus; species Oxyruncus cristatus. The sequence goes on along the minus strand of VXAY01006327.1, from coordinate 92,799 downwards.
AAAAAATAATAAAAAAAAATCAAACCTAAGCTGAAATTTGCATTTGCTCATCTATCTCAATTGAAGATTTCTGCTACCAAGCACCATATGGTGCTGTGTGAGGCTATAAATATGCTGCTCTTCCAGACCCATTTCTAATGTCATTTCCCATCAGTAAACAGGTGGTCCTGGCTTCTCCTGTGCCTCTGAGATCACAAAACTTGAGTGGGTACCTTTTGTGTACCTACAGGATGCAGATGCAAGTTGTCAATGTGTGTGTTCCCCTTACATCTGAGAGGATTGGCTGTATTTCCATGGTGTGTGCAGGACAGCAGAACAAGCCCACATTACTGGGAGCCCTGTGGCAGCTTCCTTCCTCCATACTTTTCCTAACATCTTCATGCCCTTCAGCAGGGCTGATCCCATGCCCAGAGGCTCCTCCTGTGTGGATCCTTTACCATGGCACCATCATATCTCCCTGGCAGGACTGAATAGGTGCTTGGTCTTGCCTACTCTCCTTCTAGTCTCAGTAGGGTGGAAGAAAGGGGAGTAGCCAGTGCATCCCCACAGGATAGGGGGTTTGCCTTGGGGGGGAAGGTGGTAAATCAGTCAAGAAGCACGAATGCCACCTAGAAAACCTGGAACCATCTTGCTTAACAAGGTCTATGGGCTTTAACCATCTCAGTGGCAAATTTCTGTCATTCTCCTCTAGAAACCTAAGCATGGTGATGAAGCACAACCCCATCCCGCAGTCTGCTACAGCCTAGGGCCTTCATGCCCTCTCATGCAATTATTTAGAGGGCTAGAGTTTAGTTAGTGTTCCCTGCACACTCAGAAGGACAAAAGGGAAGCACCATAGGTAGTACCAGGGTGTACTTTGTGAGGCTAATCTGAATATTGCCTTACAGGGACACTATGAGCCCATTGCCTCGGACTGGGGACAAGGGCTCAGGCTATTCATGTCAGGTGACCACATTTTCAAATCCGTTGCAATGGTTCAAAAATATCCAAAAGGTCAATATATTGTTCATACCACATCAGTGATACTAGGGGGAATAACAACCTTCAGTAAATCCTATTATTTTCACAACTATACTAATAACATGAGAAACTATAGATATAATAAAAGTTTATATCTATAGTTGCTCTGCAGACACCTCCTCTGGTATGGTATAAATATAGTATATGAGACTTGGCGGTGTAATACAGTTTTTATTTCAATTTTTTAGGGATGGCCATGCACATCCATAACTCATGAAAATAAAAAGTGTATTACACTGCCAACTGTTACATATTCCCTAGTAAAGCAAAAATGGCAAGATAAATTTTATTTTTCTCTTCTCCCCACCAACAAAGTGTCTAGCCGATATGGTTATGATGAAGTGTTGGAATAAATATTATTTATTCAAACACTTTCTATACCCTAACTGTGTCTGTCCTGTCAATTTGTCAGTCTTGTCTATCTGTCAAATGCTAGGTACTTTCTTTTTTCCCTGCATGCTGGCTTTGGTTTTAATTTTATGCTGCTGTACTTGCTGTTATTCTCCTTAGGAATGTAGGGAAGAGAGATTGCCTCTTCCCATGTCCTGTTCTTGAATTTTCTCAGACACATTCTCTTTGGGTCTTAAGAGCTCTAACATCTGTGTGGGACATGTGTGTTGGCTTGGTAGCGTAAGGCTGCACTTCTTCAAGATGTACAAAATAGTGTAAATGAGGAAGTATCCCAGCTGCATGTTGTGCGTCAGTGGAATAAGAGGTGAAAAACCCTATGATTCATAGGTAGGGATGGGGAAAGAAGTAGAAACTCGAGTGCAGCAGGCTAAGTCTCCTATACCTAAGAGAAATGTAACAAATATGTCACTCCTACACTATAAAAAGGAAAAAGTGATAAAATTCTGTTTTATAAAAATGGTATTATATTACGACCAGCTCTTGAGTCCACATAGCAATGAACTGGGAGGCAGATTAACTGTGCTGGGCTTGTAGGGACATCCAGTGTGGTGCTGCACAGACTGAGAGCAAAACACGACCATTGGGAAGTGGGGTTGGGAGACCTCAACACATAGCAGCAGGGCCAGGCAGGGGCCAGCCAAGTCAAGAATATCTACGTGCTGTGTTACCGCTGTCAAAGCTGAGGTGCCTCCTAAAAAGTTTCTTCAGTGGCTCTGCCCTTTCCCCTCTGGGAACTTCAGCTTGGGGTGAGGGTGGCTTATTCGTTTTTTGGCAACACAGCCCTGCATTAGATGATGTGTAATGTCTGTCAGTTGCCCCTCCATCCATGGTGCAGTCACTGACCTATCCTCAAGGCTAGAGCAGGAGCAAGAAACCTTTAATCTCTGGGAAAGTCTGTTTGGTGACACTAGTGTCAACCACCATTTTCTCTCAGCATGTCTAATAGGTTAATGTGTTGAAATTAAACTCAGACAAACGTTCCCAACATGTATTTAGTTTGAAGTTTACTGGATGTAAAGTAACCCATGATTTATAGGCTTTTCCTGAGGGTATCAGTAGATGTTACAAAATTACTACTTTCTCTTAAAAATCTTTCTTTCTTTCTCTTTCTTTCTTTCTTTCTTTCTTTCTTTCTTTCTTTTTTCTTTCTTTCTTTCTTTCTTTCTTTCTTTTTCTTGTTTCTCTCTTTCTTTCTCTCTCTCTTTCTTTCTTTCTTTCTTTCTTTCTTTCTTTTTCTTGTTTCTCTCTTTCTTTCTCTCTCTCTTTCTTTCTTTCTTTCTTTCTTTCTCTCTTTCTTTCTCTCTTTCTCTCTCTCTTTCTTTCTCTCTTTCTCTCTCTCTTTCTTTCTTTCTCTCTCTTTTTCTCTCTTTCTTTCTTTTTCTCTCTCTCTTTTTCTCTCTTTCTTTTTCTCTCTCTTTCTCTCTCTTTCTCCCCCTCCTCTACACCCTGCCCATGTCTGTGTAAAGAGATATCAGAGACCTTGGGCCAAAGACCAAGGGATTCTGTGTCAACTGCCACATGAAAGAAACAGAAATTTGAGCTTTCCTTCTCCACAAACAGCCCAGATTCTCAGCTTGCACAGAAATCTACCCTCGTGTTTCTCTCCTGTACAACATGCATTCACCACCTCCTCACCTGGAATCCTTGGAGCTGGGATTGAAAAAAGGAGTACATACCATACAAATGCAGAAAAATAAAGAACTTCCTAGCTCCATAGGGCTACTACACACATACATACACAACGATCAACAACAACCATCCATCCCTTCAAAACATGTGTATAAGCTACAAATGGGCAGACCAATGCCCAGAGGAGGACATAAGCATGCACAAGGCAAGGAAAAAGCAAGGTTTGACACAGCCCAGCTGATGACACGGTTTTCGTTACAGCCCCAGCATACTAATAGGAGACCACTGCACATGTGGGAGGGAGGTGCTTGAGGGCCAGTGAACACGGAATTTTATCAGTGTGTCACTATTACAGCAACACCTGTGCTAAATAACTTTGACGTTGATCCACTGTGAAGAGTCAGTGCTCAGTAGCCCTCAAAATTTCTCATTTCTTACCTGCAGTGGTGTGGTCTTGTATTTGAGCAGTGGCTGCATAGAACTTCCTAAATGTTTTTCTTTCTTCTCCTTTAGGATGCCTGTCACACAGACACACGGTACCTAAATTGCCACCTTCCTGTCTGCATTTTTCTCTTCATTTCTCTTCTTCTTGCGCAGTGAAAGACATTAGGGATGGAGTAATAAAAGCACATGATAAAACAGTATCACTGGGGAGATCTATGCCTTGGAAATACAGGAACAAAGTCTGCACTCAAGCAAACTTTCCACTGATGACAGTGGGTTATACCTTGTGACAAAAGGTAAAGGAGTCCTTAAACTGCCTGATTAAAGTCCTAGTTCAGCTACAGTGCCTAATTTAAAACAGATGACTCAATGCTGATGGTGCTGCACTTTAAGTTGGGTACCTGCCTAAGTACTTGGCTGAATGGAAGCCTAAACAATGTATCTTTAAATGAAATAGCAGTGGAATACAACTGCCATTCTAACAACTGTATATAATTGACTAAAATATCAAATCACTGAAAAAGGTGCTGTACTTACAGTGAAAAATAATAAATAAATGACTTACAGATTGCCAACATGACAGTCTGCAGCAGAGCAGAACTCAGCGAATGCAGCTCCCATTTGAATTCATGGGAAAGCAGGGACTTTTGAAACTGCTAAGTTAACCAAAAATATATATTGTTAAAGCCAACAAATTTATTTTTCTGTTTGAAAGTCCCTGTTTTGCTATACAGAGGAATAGGGTCTGAATTCTCTGACTCTTCAGCATCATAAAATCTAGAGTGCCTGCTTGGGGAGGTGTCAGGAAAATATTGGTTCTCATTCTAGGCTTATGTTATATTTACACTGTGGCTCACTGAAATACTAAAGCAGTAAGAGATATTATAATTAACCTCTTCAATTTCTCCCTTAAGAAATATCTGGTTAAATGAACTGTCAATCAGTTCTCCCATTTCCTATTAGAATGGGGGCTAATATGCAGGACCGATAAATGAGTTCAGTGAAAGAGAGGAGGTAATACAATGCCTCTATGAATGGTATAGGATGGTAAATATAAAGTATGTTTTATGTAACGACAAATTTTGAAATGCTCTGTAGTTGCGTTTGAGCTACATCAGTCCTTTCTCTTTGTGTTCCTATTTCTAAGGGCATGCACAATTATTGGTGCAATTGTATGCCTATTGCTGCTTCGTGGGAGCAGCTTAGGCCACTGGAATTGATTTGCAGACATGTAAACCCAATGCTCAAAGGTCTGCAGGCATGTAGCTGTCGTTGATGTCATTTGGTGTTGGGTGCTTAAAAACGGGATGGGTGGTCGAATATCTTTACTGAACTATAAAATGTGAATTGTGCAATAATACAAAGTGCCACAGCTTAGTGCTTAGTGCTTGAAATATTATCCTTTTAGCTTAGAATTTCAACTTTTATAAATGTAGGTCTATTCACAGTCCCCAGTGCTGCAACTGACTGCATTATTTATTATTTATCATTATTAATTATCACGATGTATTATTTATGCCCTGCAATAGGTATGCACAGTATTTTGCCAAGAAACATCCCTCACTCTCACATTTATTAATTTCTTGAATATCACTATGCTGTTTGATTTGGAATTGAATCAAACCATGCCTGGATATTAAAATGTGTGACACTGAAAAGTTTTCAGTGAGAATCAGGTGGCAGTCTGGGGTCCTCTTCAAGGTCACTGCTCTTCTTTCCAAACCTTGACCCTCATCCACCAGCAAGAGATGTCTGGCCTTTAGGCTCAGTCTTGTGCCCTAAGAGCCCTTCTCTTCTCATTCTGAAGCCACAGCACAAAAAATAGTGTCTGAGCTGCAGCTAAGGGTCACAATGGAACTAAAAAGAGTCTTAAGCAGCACCAGGGGAGGTTTAGGTTGAGCATTGGGAGGAACTTCTTCCCTGATCAGCTATTGAAACGAACTACCCAGGGAGGTGATGGAGTCATCATCCCTGGAGGTGTTTAAGGAAAGACTGGATATGGCACTTACTACCATGCTCTAGTTGACATGGTGGTGTTGGGTCATAGGTTGCACCCAGCGATCTCAGAGGTCTTTCCCAACCTAATTGATTGGGAAAAAAAAAAAATAGAAATTGTGGGCTTCCGCTTACTGGTATGATTTCTCGTAGGTTTGTTGTTTGCTAAGTTGTGCTTAGTATTTCTCAACAAGAACAGGGCCCACTACTATGTTGATCTCTGTACACACATAGTAAGAATAGTGTGCCCAGAATGGTGCACTATGTTTGTAAATATTACTATTGAATGAAGCACAAACAAAACAACAACAACAAAAAAGCCTGCAATAAGGCAGGATTTTCAAAACTGCCATGTTTCTGAGCTGTTTCTTGGTGGTCTAATAACTAAAATAGCTTAATCCTTTTTTAAATAAGTGAAGCACAGTTGTAATTACAGAGAGAATTGCTGTTCCAAGGAGCTCACCACAAAAAAAATATTGTAGCAAGCTGGTGAAAGTAGTGAGAGGAGCAGATTCAGTTCATCTACACTTAGTACACATGCAAAAAAGCTACAATCAGCTATATTTTTATCAGCATCAGAACTCAACATGGCTATCAGAAATAAATTTAATGAGAAAGGGGGGAAGGTTTATTAAAATTTGCTTATATGTATATTTAATTAACAGGATTCAAATAGGCAGGGTTTTTTCTCACGTCAGTGTTTAGTAAAGGTTTATTAGCATCCCCTTTCAGCTAAAGCACCTTATAAATATAATAATGATCATTTGTAGGCCAACAGGAGACCTTTCATACTTTTGTGAACTGGTTCATCCAAGTTCTACCTTAAGGCACAAGGTTAAGGATGAATTTTGAAATGACCCACCTCAGGACTGCAGCTTCTGCAACCCACCAGCAGCATGACACACCAAATGAGGAGGCTGCACCACTCCTCTGAAGGTCAGGAGCCAGCAGTGTGAGCTGCTGCCCTGATGCTGAGCAGCACACATTGAGCTGTTTGGTAGACGTCTATACAGTCTAGCCCTGCACCAAGTCAAGAGGTAAGCTAACTCCTCCTACAGTGAGTGGAGAGGTACAAACCAGTAAGAAGAGACAGAACATTTGATGCTGACAGATGATGCCAAAGGAAGGTTGTTGCCTCCTGTGCTACGATGGCTTTATGTCTCCGCCTTCTGAAAAAATAAAATCAGCACTGAAAGGTAATACTGGGCCTCAGTTTTCATAAAAGCAGGTAGATAAAGTCCCCCTTCCTTTATACTGGTGGAAATCAGGGACGGTTCTGCTGAAATCAGCACAGTAACAAAGCTGTAAAACTGGTCGAAGCAAGGGACTAGCTCAGCAACAAGGCAATCTCCCTGTGAGCCCGACAGTTCATTCTCTAGCTACAATAATGAAAACACAGAGACGTGCTGAAGCAGCAGAGGTCCTTAAACTTCTTTATCATCTGGGATCACATCTTAATAGGACTGACTGATGAACACTTCCCTTCCTATTCTCCCATCTAAAAAGATCACCTCCTCTTCCACTTCCTATCATATATCCTCCCTGTGGCAAAGCAATAGCAATTACAGGAATACTAGGGAAGTAATTAATGTATTTTAGCCATCTTTTAATGAAATTCAGCAGCTGGGAGAAAGGGAGAGGCTAATAAAGTGTAACCTGTTATTTCTACCACATGCCACAGTTTGGAAACTTGTGTATTGGAAGTCAGAAAAATGTTTACACACATAGGTTAGCTTGTCCCATGTATTGCCAGCTGTGTGACACCACATAAAAGGTTCACACTTGTAAAATGAAGCTGATTTTTGACAAGAGATCTAATAAAGGAGATGAAACAACTTCTGTTAACATTACAGTCACGTGGACATATACTGATTTCCTGGAACCTCCTTCAGACTCTTCATTCTTAGAACTTCTTCTTCTGTGCAGTTCCTATTGGAAGTGCTCTAGATCCACTTGCCTGTCTGCAGAGGTCTTGCCTTATAACTTCTTGCCAAAAGTGAACAGAAGTGGGTCAGATAGGTGAGGTGAATGGATAACCTCACTCTCATTTCCTCAAGAGTGTGCCAGAGCAGTCTTCTGACTGCATCAATGGTAACACTTTCATCTTTGATAACTCAGACATTATTTTCAGCAGATGGCAATGGAGAGGGATGTTTTTCAACAATTTCTTTTATTTTGTCTCTAAGTGTCTGCAACATCCCAGGGCTGCTGATTTGTTCTCTGCTAATCTCAGTGGCTGTACAGAAGCATTTTTGTGGTGTTGTTGTGTTCATCTATGGAAGCTCAACCAGAGCCAATGGGATCCTGTGTTTTTGCATTTCCAAGGGCTTCCCTTGAAGGTCTAACTTCACGTTGCCCACAAGCTGCTGTAGTCTTACACTACCAGCTTGAGGGTAACTATGTCACTATCAGCTGCTAGAACGCTGACTTGGGCCATGCCTCCTCTCTCAGTTGCATTTTGGTGTTATGCGGTGATTAAACCACTGCTCTACCAGTGACCCAGCAGTAGGTGACCTCCTTCCCCTTTCCCCCAGCATATTGTCTAAAAGAGGTCAAGTAATAATGGCTCATGTTTATTGGTTTCTCTTCAGCAATGCACATTTCCCACTGATGTCAAAACGGTTTAGACGCCGCGTTGCCAGCACTTGGTCATACTTCTTCTGCCTAATATCATGACTTATCAGGGTTGTTGGAAATATCTTGCAGGTGTTATACAATCCAGCTGGGATCTAATTGGTCATCAGTCTAATAGCATAGCTGCAAATGGCTAGTTGCTTTCTTCTGCCATGTGTGGTAATTGAGTCTCCAAATCTGTCAACAGCCTGTTGGTAGACAGCCGTCCCTCCACTGGGCAGCTCCATGCCCTTAGACTCTGCAAGCTTTGCTATTTTCTTCCCCTTCTGGGAGTCGACACATTCAGACATTGCATGATTATTTGTCCCTTTCCTGCTGTTCATAGCCTGAGGTTTTTTCCTGGTGTGAGCATGGCCTGTCACAATGTTTATGCTGGACCACGAAGGCGATATTTGGTTGCTATCTGTCCTCTCTTCCAGCAACTTGGAACATCAGGAACTGGAAACATTGAAGGAATTAACAGTATCATTTTGTTCAGCCTTTTCCAGGAGCGGGCACTCATGCCTGCAATTGACAGTTCATTCAGAAGGATCAACAAAACGTCTGCTTTGCTCAAGATGAAAGACTTTTTTCACCACCTTGCAGCATGTCATAAATATAATAGCAGAAAACCAACAACTATAACTTGCTGTGGAGTAAGGGACAGTACAAGAGACTACAGATGTCATCAAGGTCTGTGAGACATCAGGGGCGTCACTGTTTTAATGAACAGTGCTAAGATAATTCTGGAGCATGCACTGTGAAGTTCTTCTGCTTCTCTTCCAGGTTACTGTGTTTAGCAGTTAATCACATTTCCTTGTGTCCTGTGGATCCCACTGGCATCCTGTTCATGTACCATATGGATTCCATGTCAGTAGGAATAAACCTTCTCTTTATTAACAGGATCACTTATTGCACAGTCACATCTGTAGCATCCTCAGAGCAGACATATAGATTGATATAATGGTTTATCTTCCAAAGTCTTACCTCCCACAACACACACGTTTTTCCAAATGATACAGGAGCTGGTACATGCATTGTTGAAATGACACTTCTCTGTTCAGCTTTAGATATTCCCAGACTCAATGTCTAGATCTGAACTACGTGTCTAGACCTATTTTGTCAGAAGGAAATAAAGATCCAAACTGTAGTTCCTAAGATAAATGTCAAAATCAGGGGTGATGAGCTGTACTGTTGAAGTCATAAAATCACAGAATGGTTTGGATTAGAAGGGGCCTTTTAGATCATCTATTTCCAATCCCCCTGCCCTGGGCAGGGATGCCATCCACTACACCAGATTGCCCAGGACCGTATCCATCTGGCCTTGAACACTTCCATGGATGGCATCCACAACTTCTCTGGACAACTTGTTTTAGTGCCTCACCACCCTCTCAGTAAATAATTTCCTCCAAACTTCTACTCTAAATCTTAGGAGAAAATGCCTATTTCTTCCCTTTACCTACAAAGGGTATCTACACAGGCAGAAGTGAGTGTCCACAACATGTGCTGACAGTCAGGTGGGATGAATCACACCTTTTCTGGAACACCTGAGGGTATAAAGACTCCCTCAGATCTTCTCTGCCAAGACAGAGTTAATTTTTCCAGACTCTTATCTTTATGTTCCTACCATGTCCCACTGATATCTGCTCACATTGCAGCATCTGTACTGAAACAGACTAAAAATTTAAAGGAAGAACATTGAATTTGTTTTGATCTAGCAAATTCCGTTGTTATGCTAACTCGACCAAAAGTTGTGTGAACACGGCTTTCTCTTTTTCTTTCCTTGCCCTTGTATAAATAAAGAAAATGTTTAAGTTTCAATGGACAAAAAGAGTGGCTTTTTACAAGGTAATGTCAGCACAGATTAGCAGATGGGACTTAATGCAAAGATATCCAGGGTCAAAATAGGCAAAAACACAAATGGAAGGAAAAAGGAATATGTGGTTTAGTGCTGGTATTTTGTTCTGCAACTCGGTAAGTTTTAAGTATTTGATGCATTTTCTACATCTTTCCCACCAGTTGTAAATAAAAATGGTCCAGAGCACAAGATAAGAAATGGGAGTGTTTGAAGAGACTGTATTAATTACCACTGTTGGCATTAATACTACAGACTGTTGTTATGTAAGAGTGATGCAGCTGCCCTGTGCACAGGCATCATTGCTGGGGGAACAGGTTTTCCTCCGCCTGCTGTCCTGCTCTAGGCTCCCTCCAGGGGCGTTACTGTGCACTTCTGGTCTTTACCCTGAGAAATTCAGGTATTTTCTCCAAAGGGAATGTTCCTCCTTTAAAGTCTGACCTCTATAGTTATCCAGCACTCTGAAAGTGTTAAACAGAAATTTCTGGGTGAGTTTCTCCTTATATTAGTTTTCTGCAGTTTGCCAGCCCAGCCGTCTCTGAAACCTCCCACCAAGACTAGCACTGTTGTGTGAGCACTTTTAATACAGGCCACCTAATACAGAGCTCACATCCAGCTGCTACAGGTAAGAACAAATTTTCACCTGTCCTGCAGTACGAAAGCAAATTGCTTTATCTGCATGGCAGCTCAGAAAGGAGCTCCAGAAAGAAACAACACATCCCAGGTCTCCTGTTCATGGAGTTGAATTAAGATTTCCATGAGTGAGTGATTATTTTTCCAGCCTTAAATCTGTACATAGTTGCAACCTGTACATAGTTTAATCTTCTTAGCTTGATGTTCAAATACAAACTAAGGCAACAATGAAGTTGCAAGGTTTCTCCTAAGGTTGTCCATGAAGACAGACCTTTTCAGTGAGCAACTCCCAAAACCCAGAGTGATTATTATTAAGCCATTGAAAGGCTGTTATCAGAGACTCTCACCACACTATAGACAATTAGCATAGAGCTAAAATAGGAATAACAGTGCTATAATTCGTCATTATTCAAAGTTATCCTTTATGACTTCTAATACAGAAGACCATCAATGACCTAAAATTCCGTATGAAAGGCTGTGCCTGTAAACATCAGTAACTCTTCTCGAAAGAGCAGCAACAAAACCTGAGGTATCTACAACAACAAGTACTTTAATACCTAGCACACTAACCTGTTATTGCACCCATATCAATCCCAACACCTCCCTCCCAAAGCTTCAAGCAACTTCTTGGGGACTGAGAGAATACAAAAGGCATTGTGAACACTGGTCGAGTCTAAGGACAGGCACAGCAATCCTGTGCTGCTTCCCTGCTGCCTCTCATGCTTGCTGTCCCTGCTGCGTGGGTTGAGGCTGCAGCCTGCACGCTGGTACCATGGAGAATATTGAGGCAGTACTTATATTTTACCATCACAAGTCACTGGCTACAAGGACCACCTGCTTTAAATGTATGACAATGCTGCTCTCATTGTAAATCACACTTTCTTGGTGAGCTACAAGGAAGACAAAATCCTCACGTCTCTGATGTACGTTGTTTTCATACTGGATCACTGAGATATTTATAGCAACAAGCTGTGTACTGGGTTATAAACCAAGAGATTCAGTTCATGAAAGGGATATTGACTGTGAGGTCAATATCACTACCCTATTTCTTATTTATTTTGCAGTTTTAGGAAGCAATCATGATGCTACCTTACCCTGCTTGGGATGCACTCAGGCCAGCTGAGTGTGCTGTGCTCATCCCACTCTTCCCAAAGAACCACAGATCCTCTGGGTAGCTGGTCAATGATTCAGAATATAAGAGTGTTGTTGTAAAAATTGTTAACTCTTTAGAAAAAGGTCCCAAGGAAGGTATGTTTTCTTGGGAGCAAAGCCAAATATTCAGCAGGACCAACTCTTTCACCCATAAACAACTTGAGGTCAGAGATGTGCCCTAGAAAATCCAGCTCTGGGGATGGAAAGAGCAGCAGGGGCTCTTCATAATCAGTTGTCTCCCACAGAAATAGATAAAATACTGAGATTACAGAAGGAGAGTCTATGAGCAGCACAGAGCCAGGAGCTGCCTGAGAGACAGCTGTTGAGCCAGGAAGAGGCGTGGGAAGGAGAGGCCGGTGGAGTGGAGTGACGGACCACCTCTGAGAAAGCACCCAGCAGAGACCTGGCTGTTAAAGCTCTGGGGCTCCAGCAAGGGCATGAAGAAACCACCCCAGTGCCACAGGAAGATAAGATATGTGCCTCTTCTTCGGGCACGGATAAATCAGGCATAGGCTAAATGAGCAGGGATTGCCTCATGAAGCAGCTGGTTTTGAGAAGTGTGCGGGTGGTGATTGCAGTAAAGCCCTTTCCATGCCACATCTGCAAGAAAATGAGCAGAAGCATATTCTGCTCCTCCAATTCAGCTCTTCATGCCACTCCTGAAGGATGCGCTGGCAAAGTTTCTTCCCATCCTCTCAGGGACCCAATTCTTCCATTCAGAGGGACTGTGACATCTAGAGCCCAGTCCCACTTTGAGTCATCTCTGACAGGCTGCTACGTTGTGCAGGTGCTGTGCTTCTGGTGATCCTCCTATCCAGCTGTTACAAAACAGCAGAAAATCCTTAGTCGCTGAGCTAGATGCTAACATGTAGAAGGAAGACAATTTAGGCAGATAAGTATGTCTATGAGACAAGTATATAGCATATTATTTTTCAGGTGTATGTGCAAGAAGTTTTGTGAGAGGTCCAGTTACATATACTGAATATTCCCTTTACTTACCTATTTCCCCAACTTGCTATTGCTTTACCCTTGCAAAAGGAAAGTGGAGATTTGTCTCAAGGAGAGACTTGAAGGAGAGGGTAGAAGCTTTGTCAATCAATGAGAAAGATGCCCCGAGTTTAAGAGATGGTACGATGGAGAAGATAATAAATGTTTGTAGCATGCAGCACTGCACATTCAACAGGAAACTCTTCAGTTTGTCTGAGTAAAAGTTCTTGATGTGTTCTTTTTCAGACCTGAGCTGATTTGAATGAAAACTTTTAACTGGAATTCCAGACTTTTTCAAACATCAGCCCTGAAGTCTGATCCAGATAGGATTCTGATCAAAACTCCCTTAAATAGAAAGTATCATGTCACTTCCAGCTCCAAATGCCTCTTCAAATTCCTTTGGACAGTTTCCCATTACTTTATCTCATACTCATCCCTTTGTCAAACCAAGCCTTGCTGTGCATCTGCTAACAAAAAGATACGAATGTCAACGACTGTCTCCCAATGTCTTGGTTTCCAAGTAGTTTCAGAAATGACCCTTCACGTCCCATGATTCTCTTTCTACTGCTCTGCTTATTTCTTTCCCAGGAAACAGCTTCACATAAGAGCAGCAAACTCTTTTTCTTCTGAGATCTAGCTGCTTTCTCAGACACACTCGTTTCCTCTGCAGACACCATGTGAGAGCTACTATGGAGTTGGCCAAAACTATAAGCAGATGCAGCTCGGTCTTAGTGTTTGGATCTGCATCACTCCTGCAAGGGTGGAGAGGAAGGTTTCCTTCATTACCTGATGGCCTCTGCTTTCTTCCAACAGCCTAAGTGTAAAGCAGTGGCATCATTCTTTTCCCGTGAGGGAGCGCTCCCATCCTCCAAGGACAGAAGATGTCTTTTTCTCCTGTGGTGGACAGTGTTTTACACTAACGTGAGAGACAAAGGACCAAGTCTGTAAGTCTTTTCTTCTCACGTTATTTCTAAGGAATGGATAAAAAAGAGCTTGTAATAGAAAGGATTCTAGATATAGATAAACATCCCTCAGTTGTCTGTGGTAAATCTTGCGTCTAGTATTTCTCAGTATTGATGGACAACTTTCTTCTGACCCTTTATACTTCAGCGGTGAGAGCTCTGGTGCCTCTGTATATAGTACATAAACTAGAAAGGGTATTAGGACTTTTCTGGGTAATACAGGAAGTATATTTACAGTTTCCATTCAGGATTAGGCTGCAATTTGCTGCTTACAGCAGACACTGCCCCAGGGGCAGTATTCACATATGGGGTGCCTTTCAGGAGCTTGTGTTCATCACTGGAAGCATGGTCTGCCAATGTTAGCCTGGTGCATCTCTGTTTTTGGACACACTCTTGCGAAACATGTTTTTCCATAAGAGACTCGACTGAGAATTTTTCATTACCAGTATTTAACCTCCAGTTTTCTTTGCTGAAGGGTCAGTTCCATCTCTGCAGTGCAGTGTGCCATTTAAGAGCGGATGGGCCATTCTAACACACTGGTCTCTCCTGGGCACAGCTATTCTCTTGAAGTGACACCACTCCAGAGTTTGAGGAAAAAAAAGACAGCACAGCACTTTTAAGCTGTCATGAAGTAAGAAAGGCTACTTTCATTTCATGTTTTGTTATATAGCAGAAAAAAACTTGTCACTTTGCAGGATGCTTGCAACAAACAGCTTTAAAAACTGATTAAGTGGTTCAGCTTTACTTGGTTTTAATCACTCACCAGCTGTTTACTCCACAATTCACAGGTATATTTATGGTCCCCTTTAGTTGAGTTTGTCAGTTACTTTCCCTTCTAGCCCCAAATCCCCAGATGAGTGGAAGGGTATGTCCCTTTCCAGATCAGACCTGAGCATGGAGCAAATGCAGCACAGCTACCCCCCAGCCCAGCAATCAGGAAAAATACTCCAGAAACAGCAACAGATTACTGGTTCAACAGCTAACCCCTTCCAGTGTGGAAATGGGCATGGTGAGGTAGGAATGTGACCTTTTTTAATCTGACAGCGATGGTCTTCCTATAGTGCCTCAGTTTAACTCAAGGGTAAGCTGGTGTTGCACTATTCTGGGAAAATATGGGGCATGCAAGGATTCGGGGATTTCAGAAAAGGCAAGGTGCAATGAATCTCTGCAGAGCCAGGAGGAGAGATCTCTTCTCTTATTAAGGCTGGCTTTCCTGCAGAAGCCTGAGGCTCTTGGGGTGCACACTTTCATCTGTAAATGGGTCTCTTAAAACAAAATTCACAAGTGTGTTCCAGTAATAAGTAATGTGACTTTTGTCATGTGGGAGAACACGGTGTTAATGGTGTTTCTACCTCTCTATCATGTTCTAAGGAATGAGTTGGCCTTCAAAATGCACCAGAATACCCAAAGGAAAGGAAATCCCAAGAGCTGATCATTTTGGAGAACGAAAAGATTCCAAATGGGTGCTAATGTTTCACAAGGGAAGCTTTCAAATGAATGAAATGCATCTTGGATATTAATAGTGAAGTCTATGATTATTACTATGAATATTTTCTTTGCCAATATTTTAAATGGAGAATGAAAGCATATGCATGTTATAGGGAATTTTCCCCTTTTTCTTGAAAAAACACACTGCACATGCAAATTAAAACTGCATTCACCACTGCAAGACTATAACATTTTTGGCACATGTACTCAGTGTGCATAAATGTTGGCTGTATTTAAGTTCTCCTAGACATATATAATTAATGAAATACATTTGTGTATAGCCTCATTTTGTGAACAGCCTAAATTTAGACTGCCTATCCGTTTGCAATGTAAATCTTCATTTTGGTTGGTATATTAAATGTTAATGCTTGTGCTAATTTTTAGTCTCTAACCTTAAGGCAGGTCACACATTGCTTTATTAAAATAAAAGAAAGAAGATTAATTTAGTCGCTGGAGTCAACAATTAAAAGTACATGGGAGTTTGGACAAAAAAGTAAGGAAATGATAACTTAATGGCAAAAGGCATGTCCTCCAACAGCTAGGCACCATGGTGTGATCCTTATTTACTTTTATAGCGCACCCCATTGTGCCTATGTGTTGGAAGACATATGTCATGTTTCATCCTCAAGGGCCTAAGTGTGAATTTCCTGTTATTTTTTTCACAACTTTAAAAGTTGTTTCAATGAAGTTTTTGTTGGAAGAGCTTTAGTAAAATGTGTTTTATATACTGTCTGTGGCTAACCGGGAAAAATTGCAGCCCCAGAGGAAAATAACAAAGAAAGCCTACAGCCCGAAGGAAAGGAAGGAGAGGGCTGGGAATGGAATGGAGCTATTAGCTGGGCTGGGAGCGAGGATGGCGGTCCTCACCCACTGACAGCTCCATGCACAAGATCATCAGCCAGCAAAGACCTGTAGCCCCCACCAGCCCCACAGAGCTGTGCATCCTTTTCCACTATCCCAAAAGGAGGGATGCTTTGAACATCCGTGGTCGTGCTAACACGTGGCAGGTTTGGTTGCCCTTTTTGCTGGTGAGCTTTCTGGAGCTGATGTGCACACAGTTGCCGAGGGCACACATTCTTCCCCAGAGAAGGTTGAAGGAAGCCCCTCATGGGAAGACTCCTCCAACCCCCATGAAGCAGCAGCCCACCTGGAAATATTTGGGCCTTTTTCAAGTAGGAAACAAGGAGACTCGGTAAAATGCCAACATTTTTTGCCACACCAGGTGCTAATTAGCACCCTGATTTAGTGTAAAAGCAAATGTGAATAACAGGTTTAAGCTACAAGATACTTTTTCTTAATAGGGTTTTCACTGGAAATTTCTAAATCTTAAGCAAATACTTTCAGCACCATTTCTAAAGTCTTTGAAATCCCAATTTGGTGCCTTAAAACAGAATCTCTGATACACAATTTTTCCTCCAGTTATGCCAAATATAGCAAGAAAATGCATGGAAGCAGAGCGTACTCAATTTTAAGTCCTCTGATTTGCAAAAATTACCTAGCTAACTTCAGTGAGCAAAACTTCACCAAGAAAGCTGTTCAGCACCAAAATTCTGCACAAATGCCTTTTAACTGTTTCAAATTTTCTGGAATTAGGCTGTCACTTTTGCAAATGTTCTGTGAAATTTCAGCAGCAATTACTACTAAGGAAAACGTTTCAAAGAAAGGAATTCTAAAAAAAGAAGCAAAGACAAAAAGAAATAATCTCGCAACACTAGCTTGGGAGTCAGAGCTCCCTTGAAGTGGAAATGAGGCCCAATCCTGCGCATGAGAAGCTGCACGGTACAGCAGAGCGGATGTGGAAGCACTGGGTCTCCCTGTGGGGTCTGACCTGTGCGACCCTGCAAAGCCCATTGACTTCGCTGCTTCCTGAGCCCCTGACCATTTGTTACGCAGGGGACGGTCCACTTCTGGATGGTTTGGTTACTGGGTCAAAACTCTCTCTGTCCATGTTTTGATTGTTTTTTTTCATGGAGTGATGTCTTTTATTTGTGTTTCTGGGCATTAGTACATTGGAATGAATGAATAAGAACTTACTCTACAGTGAAGGTAAAAATGGGACATCCAGTAAATTTGATGTGCATCTCCCATCTTGCAACACAGAGAATGCTGGTTCATTTTAGGGCTTATTCTTCCAAGAGAGATCATGCCCCAGGAGCATAGTTCCTAAGTAATTTACACAAACAAAACATTTAGTCTTAACACAAATACAAGTAAAGAATACCTGCTTCCACATCAAACCCACTCATCCTGTAGCTAACTGAAAGCTTTCTAAACAAACATTTCATTCTGCTGGCTCCAAAATTATGGTGGCACTTATGGCTCTGACTTAGTGGCATAAACTATAAACAGTAAAAGCAGACACTGGGAAAATAAAACAAATTATGTATTAAAAACACAGAAGAAAGGGTCCACAGTATTCCTTCTGAAATGCCGGCTCCAATCTGTATAGAGCCAGTGGTAAATTACCCACCTGTTTTCACTTACTTAACATTAAAAAACACTTATACATCATTACACTTTTGTATCATATTAGTGAAAATGAGTGCTAAAGTAATATGAGGTAAACATTACTAATGTGGGAGAAGGCCGTTTATATGTTCTAATGATAGGATTAACTATGGCAGTGATAGATACACCATGCTCTTTTGAACCCTGGCTGACCACTGAAAAAGCCACGAGGCAGTACAAAGAGACCTGCTCAGCCAAAACAGTCTTTTCTTCTGCTTTTTCAGAACATTGCAATAAAGCAGGTTCACTGACTTAACTTAGCCTGTCTCTGCCCCGAGTAACATCCTAGGGATCCAGAGGCTTTTGTGCATTTGATTGACTTTAATATTGTTTTCTGTCTCCTATAAATCTTTTTCTCTTTAACACAATTTGGAAGCAAAATAAGGAAGTGGCTCATTTAATAAATATTTCATTAGCACATTTCTTACAACATTTCTTTGGCACTCTGTTAAGTATTCCAGCACTTCCACCCCTAAGTTTGAGAATGTCATCATCTTACTTAGTGCAGGGGCCTGATCCAAAGCCCACCGGTGTCAGCAGCACAGCTACCCCTAAATGCAGGAGGTGTTTTATTGGCCCCACCTGCCCATAAAACTCAGAGCAGCAAAGAGAGCAGCCATGAAAACGATGGCATCCGGGACATGGCACCTCTGGGAATTCCTGCGCTGAAAATGAACTTCTGGATAACACTGCACAAGCCTTTCTGACGATACAGCCCATGTCATCCTTAGCACCCATGCGTGCTTGCTCTCCACGCATGCTACTTTTTTGGGTGGACCCTTTGGCATACTGTGTGCTGTTTGGGAGGGCTGATGTTTCTGTCCTGAGGGCAGGATTGCTTTCAAGTTGTTCCCACACAAGGCATGTAAATAAAATGGCCCCAGGACCATGCATTCAGTATTACACTAAATCACCTACGCTCAGCATTGGCTTTCCACTGGCAAGAGTTGCAGAGTGGCTCTTCTTGTGTGCCCACCACCTCTTCCTCTAAAAAGGGTCAGGATGGCAGCAGAGTCTGAGCAAAATTAAATTAAGTCTTGCCACCCGTTTCTTATCATTAAATCCCAGCAAATTTCTCTTCAGCAGATTGTTCACAAAGCTCCTCTGCCTCCACATCCTTGTAGGGATTCCTCACCCCTGCCCTGCAGGGCTCTGCAGAGATCCGAGGGGCCAGAAGAGATGTGAAAGCCAACTGCATACTGATCCTGCTTCCTGCTCTGGAGGCAGCACATCTCCGCAGGGCACCGTGGGGCACCTCACTGCAAGGACTCTGGAAGGTTCAGGCTAATCCTCAAGGAGAAAAAAAAAGCCTATCTGAAAAATGGAGAAGAGATAATAACACTTGTGGCTGTACAAGCGAAGATAACGGCAAAAATAATCAAATCTCATGCTCCTGGGAGGAAACTAATTGCACACAGGGGTCAGGAAGATATTTTCATCCACTGTTAAGCTTTGCACAGTTGGCTGCTGCGTTGTTATTATGAAAGAGGGAAGTGGGAGGAGGAAAGGGGAGTTTGCTTGTGTTGTTTGTTGGTTTTTCTCCTGTAGAGACAGAGAGAAAGGCAAGAGTGGCTCTTGTTTGCCCTTAAGCAACAAGAGCTGGCTGGCGTCGGAGGCATAGTACTGGGCTGGATGGATACAGTATGGCAACACTGATGTGTCCGATGGATTGGGAAAGTGGGAGGCATCTCTCCATGCGCACACATCTGCTATCCCTCACTTGTGAATGTTACTCCAGATGGTAATCAAGAAGGTGGTTTTATAACCCACATTAAGAGGACTGTCTGCTGACAAGTTATGTGTTTTCTTCCCTTGAGTACATGCTGTTAAGATGGATAAGTGCAAATGGTTGAAATTTGGTTGTTAACTCTGAATAATAATAATACTTTGCATTTCTATTGCATCTTCCATCCTAGGATCTCAAAGCACTTTGAAAACACTAATTAACTAAATCTTACCACACTGCTGTGAAGCAGGTAATTATTATTACCATTTTTTACGGAAAAAAAAGTTTTGTCATCGCAAAAGAGAATTTCCCTGGGTCACCAAAGAACCAAAAATAATGGAGAAATGATGATGACTTCCCAATGTAAATTAGAAACTTCACATTAATTTCCTGGAATTTAATTTGGTTTTGTTTTTCTTTTTCCAATGAATAACTTAAGCCAATCTTCATACATTTTCAACCTTTGAAAACCTGGGTTTTTTGGGGACTAAAACACTAAAAAGAAACTCAGACCTTGCACTTTTCATTTTCTTGCTGAACAACCACAAAAATATCAATCAAGAATGAAAATGGGCTATGGAAAGCTGAGTTAGTTTGAGAAATAGTTTGATGATTGCAATTAATTAATAATAAGAATATGACACAAACTAATATCAGCTTCAGTACAAATTCCCATTCCTTTTGGCCTCATCAAAGAATTCATTAATCTTTTTCCTCCTCCCTGGAAAAAAAAAGTTAAGTGTTTGTGAGGACTACAAGACTCCTTTTTATCCCACTTTTCTATTTTTTTTCTTCCTGTCATCTGTTTAAAAACACCCTCCAAATGTGCTGCTGAAGGCTGAGACATCACAGACAATAGGTTCATAAGCTTGCAGAAATGAGAAAGAGAAAGACCAAACTTCAGCGTTGATTTTTGCCCGCTGAATAATATTAGTTATTTGATTTTCAGACCCAGAATCCATTCTTAAATTAGAGGAAGATGTTGCAGTCCCGTCAAAGAATCGAAGACAAATTCTACTAATCCTTCTGAGAGGTGAGACAATGGTAATGGGGCGTAAGGAATGATGTCTGGGTGGGCAATATTGCCTGTTCATTTCCTCGGCTTAGCTACTGATTGTCACTCTTGTGCCTTAGAGATGCCCATAAGCTTCCAGGGAGAATACATGAAGGTAGAGAAGCTTAATTATGTAGGCTGCTATTTACTAGGTTTCAGCTGAATCCATCAAACTAACTTTGCTTTAACCTGAGCCAGATTTGATTATGAAGCCAATTTATTGACTGGTTTCTCCTTTGGCAGTGCATCCTTTGATTTAGATACAGATACTTACCCACTTGAAAAGTAGCGGTGTTATGACACAATTTATATTTTAAAAAGCAGTATTACAGAGAACATAATTTAAACAAACAAACAAACAAACAAACAACAAAAACAAAAAGCCCTTTGAATCTAGAATAATGGCTACCTGTAAGGCAGCAGCTCACTTGAGAGATTTTGCTCAAGTAACTTATAACTATCAGCAGAACCCCCCGGGGAATTACCGCTGTTTTTGCAGAAGCTGTTTGCAGTGGAATAAACAGACAAGTGCTCTATATATCATTTTAAGTAAGACAAATAAAGTTCTGCTTCCTCCTTACAACGATGTCATTGTCACTTATATAAGAATAATTCTGTGTGACTTTTTATGAATCTTTCCCCTGTGCAGAAGTACAATGGCCTAATTTCCTACACTGCGTATTATAAATAAACGTCCTTCTTCAGCAATGTATAGCCAAGCTGAAATGATCCCACCACATACAAAGCAGGCTGGCAATGCTAAGGTGCACTTGAGCATCAGTGATGGGAGGAGGGAAACCCCCCCCACCCCAGGAGAGGGTATGTCCCTACCTCCTCCTTTCTCTGGAGGGTTTCTTCCAGCCCAGGTATAGAGGGCCTGGGGAAGCCACCCCTTTTGTCATAGGTTCCCCTTACAACTCATGGCATAGCTGGGAGATGGTTTTATTTATTTTGGATTCTCGAAGAGGAAACATGAAGTGCATGGTACCGGTGAGTGTGGAAGAGAAAAGAGGACAACCCCCTCTTTCCCATATGACTGCCCACCACTGTTGCTACGAAGAAACCTCAGATGGTAAAAACACGTTAAAAAATTAATAAAAAAAAGCTAGAAAGTGTTATTCAAAATGTAATTTTAACACATTGTGAAGGGCTTTTAAGGGGAAATCTGTGTGGGGAGGGCTCTTATCTCTCTAAGGCTCCAGCTAATGTAGCTGGCTGCCCAGGGGAATGCCAGAGGGAGAGAAAATAGGAGAAATGATATTAAAAGGGTGGGAACATTATTTTATAACTTAAAAAAATATTTGTTTTCCCCAGAGTCTTTCAGGTTGGTTTGCTCTTCTGGCTGCGTTTGATCTGCCAATAGCAAAGCCCATCTCTGCAGTGATTGTGGAGTTCTGTCTGATATTCCCTGCGTGCCATGAGCATGGGGATTTCATTTCATACATCATTTCCAGTGAATATCCTCAGTACAAAGCACAGAAGAAACTTCTGTCATACACACATGCGTACACTCACATCTGTGTGTACACACGTACATGTGTATGTGTCCACATGAATCAAATCACACTTGGCAGAGAGGTACCCTCTAGCTCTGGTTAAATTCATGTGATAAATTGTATTATCCTGTGTCTTTCAGTGCCCCACCTGCACTATCCAGCCTGTTAATCTCTCTGCCTGAATCTTCTCTACTGTTCTGGACCTCTGAGAGTGGCTTCAAAAAGGCTGCCTTTAAAACAACTGGAAAAAAGCACCCAGCGGACTAACAGAGAAAGCTGCCTTGTTCCTCACCACCTCCTCCCAAAAACACACCAAACTCAAGTCCTAGGACGGAAAGCATACACAAAATGACCCATTTAGGGTCCAGTATGTTACAAGCTAGCAGGGTTAGAAAGGTGTACTGCAAATGGAAAGTTTCTAATGGGCGCAGTTGAGCTGTTACCTCTGAGGTATCAGATCGCAACATGATCCTGGTTTGTACTTTCTAGAGGTTTCTACAACAGCAGAAGTTTTGTTTCTTCAGTCTTTTGAGTTCTGTTTAACTGGACTTGTGAAAAAAAAAAAAAAAGGAAACGCTCTTGCTAAGTGAATATAAGAAAATATAAGAAAACACAAAATGCACAAAATCCCTTTAGATTTTGTGTGTAGGGAACAAAGAAAATGGTGCAGAGCAGAAGGAAAAATCCTAATCTCTTCTTGAGATTATTTATATGTTCTTTCGCTACTTGCAACAAATCTGGTCATTCTCAACTTGAAATGAAAATTCCCTCAAACCTAGTCTATCATGGCTTTCCTGTGCTATTTTAAGGTACTTCGAAATCCTGACGTGAGAAATTTTTGTATGGGTGCCACATGCAACTCTTCATTTCACTGGGATTTTTTTATCCATTCCTCCTGGTCTTTCATTGCTTTATTGCATCTCAGAGTCAATTAATACTAAATATAAGTCTTTACACACTAAGATATGTAATTTATAGACCATTTGGAACCGAGGACAAAGGACTGGAAGAAAACTCTTGCGTCATCTAAGTCCTCAGAAATGTGTGGCGGTACCTCACCTGACCATCATGGAGGCAGCAGGAGCTGCTGGTGAGGGAGTGTTACCCCTCTCCTGCAAGCAGCTACTGAGTTTCCTCACACTGTGGGTGCTCAAGGGTCACTACTTTCAGAAGTGGCTTATTGGTTTAGGAGAGTTGGCAGGGCTCAAACTGACACCTCCACCTTGCATAGCTGTGCTATCTGCTGTTGTGTGAAGTTTCATCTACTCTCACTCATATCTGAAGGAGATAGCCTCTCTATGGGCAGCCTCTTTTAATACCCAGCTTGCCTGTTTTAAGGAAAAAAATCATGGTATCTAACCTAAACTTTTTCTTCCTTTGTTTGAGGCTGCTGCTTCTTGTTCTACCTTCTTGTACTAATGTGAAGAATTCCCTTACTTCATTAAAGGCACTTCTACATATTGGTAATGTCCCCAGTGAGTGATCTCTGTATAAATTCAGTTCCTCTGATATTATCCCATACGTTTTATACTCTGATCTTGGTATCATGTTGGTGGTTAATCTCTGTATGTTCTCTAGTGCGGTGTCTCAGTGATAGGAGAGCCATAAAGTGTTTTGGATGGCATTGTCCTAAATTTACATAGTTGCCATATCCCTGTTCTTCTTTTATATGAGACTTATTTTTAATTGCATGCAAGAATACCATGTAGTTTACTGTAATTTACTTGGGTTACAACACAAGTGTAAGTCTCATAGGATAGCTGGAATAATAATCTCAGTTACTGGTTGCTGATAGCTCCTCTTCAGCTCTATCTCTGTCTTTTATTGACACTCCCAGAGTATTATATTTGCTGAAGTCCCTGTTCAAAGTGCTTATGGGCATAACCTTGCTGTATTTTCTGAGTTATCTCTTTTTTAGTCACTGGACTTGTAATGCAGCATTTCTGAGATGGTGTGAAATATAAACCTGCAAAACAAGAGCATGGGTTATAAGACAAGTGACCCTGATTGAAAAGGTGGCTGTGAAAACTGATTACACAGCAAATTGCCCATCTGCACAGGCTCGGAATAAGAACATTTCAAAGCTCATTTGTGGGCTGATGTTGCCATTTAATGCAGTTTCCAACAAATCATTCATAAAATTAATGGCCACAACTGATGCTTGTTTCTCTCAAGCTCTTCTGTGAAAAATAGTTTGTCCATTGATTCAGGAAGATATGTAAAGGAATGGGTGTTATCTGAAGAAAATTGAATGAAGTAGTCTTCTCACAACTGCGGATACTTGGGCTGCTGGTAACATTCTGCATTACTGTATAATTTTGCTTTTTCACAATCCACCAGTCAGTTTTCCTGTTATTAATACCACTTTGTTCTGTAGCTTTCAAAAATGTACATACAGGTACCCGTCACTTTTCTCCCTGCTGAATGTCCCTAAGACTGACTTGTTTGCTCTGTGGATGGTGGTTTGAGGAGGGATAGCTTTGGCTTTTTCTTAAACTCCTCTGCTGCCTCTCATGCACCCAGAATAACCTTTTATATCCTCTCAAAAATATAGGACTTCACGGTTCATATCCCAGGAGTAGAAATGCCACTTTGAATTTCCCATACCCCAAATACCTCCTTTTCCAGAATTCTGGTTTTGTGGGAACTCTGAATTGGAAATTAGCCTCTTCAGTTTGTAGCAGAATTGCATAGAGATTTTGTAAAAAGTTTCACAAACCAATTACTATTTACTCTGACTAATGCAAGAAATGTTCAATTCTAATGAAACAAATAACATCTACTGTTTGTTTCCTGATCCCTCTGTGTATCTTTCCAGCTTGGGCTAGATGTCATTTAGGAACAATTTCTTCCCATTTCTTTTGAACGGGTAACCTTTTAAGTCATAGAAATCTATCTTACTCCTCAGATATTTTGCTTCTCCCTGAGATAGTTTTGAAGTTTGAAAACTTGTCCCACTGGAATTTTTTTGACTCAAGGATCCTGCGCCTTTAAAAACTCTCCTCAAGAGTCTCAGGCTGTGGTTTCACAGTGCAAAATGTTGGTCACCAGTATTAGCTTAACCCACACCCTTTACTCCAACCACCATTTCCTACTTCCCCTCCAAATTGGAGCTATTTTTCAGATATCCTGGTACAATTGTTGTGGGACAGAGTCATAAATGGTATTCAAAAAATCACCCACCTTTTGAATCCTGCAGCTGCATCCTCCTCCTCATAAATAATAGTATTAAAACATAGCCTCAGGTTCAACGTGTTTTAAAACCAAATATTAACAATTAATCAATATTTGTTGCATGAAGATTTTCCAGTCAAAACACAAATCTTCACCAGGAAGGATCAAGAAAACTGATGTTTGTCAAGGACTGGAGGAAACATACTTTGTGTACCAATAGCTTACAAGTCGCAACCTGCTTAGAGCAGGACAAGCAGCCCTAATCCTGTTTCCTGAGCATGAGAAGGTGAGACTATATATTGTGTGGGATGGCTGTGGTACACAACAATTCACATAATATATAAGCAAAACAGAATTTCAGAAGAAATTTATAGAAGGGTATATATTTATATTAACATAGAGAAATGGTTTTGCAGAAAACTACTTTCTTGTTACAGAGATTTCAGTACTGATTTGGAATGCAAATTGATTAAAGTCTCCCTGCCTGATTATGATCCCAGACTAATTTTACACTGGCACAATTCCATGAACTTCCATGCAATAGATATGAGTGTAACTCAAGGAAGGCTTAGATTCTGAGCACTCTGAATCACTGGATCATTGCGCAGCTACCCATATGCATCATGTTGTATACTATCCCTGTGCTAGACCATCAGTGATTTCCTGTAGAAAATGGGTAACACAGGGATCCTCGTTCCAGGTTAGCATGTTCAGCTGCATAATAAACTCCTAAGAATCACATGCAATTAGTCTGCCTATTTTTTTCCTTATCTTTTCCATGATGCATTCCAAAACCTCTTCCTTAGGTGAAAGTCTTTTGGCAACCCAGACAACCCTGAAATGTGAACTCGCTTCCTGAGTCAGCACAGAGCCTGACACAGTGGTCCTGAGGATGCGGGTTCCCTCAAACTGTCTCAAATCCAACACTGAAGCTTCTTATGTTTCCTGTCAGCACTGTATTCCATTGTACGAGTGTCCACATGAGAAGGAAGCGCATGGACACTGTCAGGGAACCTGCACTCAGAGTCACAGCTAGGACCCTCCTTAGTTTCACGAGTGGATGCACGGAACATACCAGCAGATATCATGGGAACACCTTGCTTTTGCTGTGGTTTCACCTATGGCATGAGCAAGCAAAGGAAGGGCACAGAGTCCGGTGCAGCACACAACAGAAAGAGCCAAAATCTCAGAGGTACATGCCAAGCTAACCTGCTACAATCAAGCCCAGTCGGCATACACATTTTGGCGAAGTCCTGTGATGTCTAGTTAGCATGGCGTAATACTGAGATTATTCCACTTCCTTTCAGGGAAAATCCTGGGCAAAGAAGTTGGTGGCTCCACTGTGGAGCAACTCTGAGAAGTTTGGGAGGGTTTCCAAACTGTATGCTGCAGAGAAAAAATATGGATCTGGTAATTTTTAGGAAACTGTATATGGAAAAAGTTTTCTACAAGTAGACTGTTGCCATGACATTAGATTCCTGTATCTCAGTGTCATTTGAAGACTCCCTGGTTTTCCTCAGTTCTCCCCTTGCTAGTTTAGTTTCGCCACAGCTGATGCTGAGTTCAAAGATTATCCAGCTGGTAAAAAGAAATAGAATAAAAATGCTTCCTATTTGTCTACCTGATCAAGACAGTTTAACGTAAGACAAACTTTCAAAAGGATTTACTACATGAGGAAAGTCTTTAGGGTCTCAACCGGAAAAGAACCATTCAAGGAGCATGCAAGTAGATTCCAATATAATCATATGGAAAACCATTTAAAGCTGCTTATGAAAAGACAAGACTCCCCAAATAAAACTATCGTTTTGTTTTGGTTTGGTTTGTTTTGGTTTGGTTTGTTTTGTTTTGGTTTGGTTTGGTTTGTTTTTTTTTCCTCAGCATACTGTCCTGATGACTGCAAAGAGTATGATTCTGGTTTTCTTTACAGTGATTACTCTACTAAGACTCTTCTCCCTTCTTACTGTCTCCTCCAGTGCTTTTCTGCCAGGTCTGATAAATTAACATCCAGCTGGACAGGTTGCTACTTTTGGGGTGGGAAGGCCGATATTATCTTGTCAGTGCTGCTCCCTAAGTGTCAGCAAATCTTCAGTTGATCACACCACCATTCAAACAGAGAGACTATAACAATGCACACCACATAGTTTGCAATTTACTTCCCCACTTGTTCAATTTATTTCCTTTTCTTCTGTGCTTGGAAAAGGACAAAAGTAAACTCCACCCTGACCTGACAGGGATCTGTACCTGCCTTTGAAGTCCTCTGTACTTCTCTTTCAACGAAGTAAATGAGAGTCCATGGAATTGTCTTTGCACATCATTAGTATGTTTTATACTTACATATTTACGTTGCTTGATAGTGTCATCCTTTATATCATGAAAAATTCTTGTCTAATGCCCAGAGGGAAACCGCTTCCCATAATGTCAGTTCACACTGCAATTTCTTCACTGGTGTAAAATTGTGTGTTTTTACAGAGGCTTCTTGGTTCAGGAAGAAGCAGCTCTGGGCAACAGGAGGGCCAAGCTTCCTGATTATCCATACACTTATTGACCATACAGCATGAAACAACATACTCAGAACGGAAGTGCAGGTTGGACATTTTTTAGCACACTGCAGCAGTTATTTTGTGCAAACACAGCAAGCTGCTTGTTACCACTCTCTGATGGAAGTATTCAGAGTGGTGATGCACTAGAGGGAGAGGAAATTTAGATTTTTAATAGAAGTGGATATCAATTATATGTGTTTTTAAAAAGATCATTTAAACCTCATGTTTGGAAGGGAAAGTGTAAC
The DNA here is from genome assembly GCA_013399855.1 of Oxyruncus cristatus. Taxonomy (NCBI): domain Eukaryota; kingdom Metazoa; phylum Chordata; class Aves; order Passeriformes; family Cotingidae; genus Oxyruncus; species Oxyruncus cristatus. Next base: position 64,867 of record VXAY01006327.1, on the reverse strand, counting down.
AAGTCCTGATCATGATTTTTTTTTACACTTTTTTTTTGCAAGCTAGCATTTTATGTGACATGTGAGGGTTTAAAGATTTAAATTCAGTTGACCTGTCTCTGCATAAACAAAGGGGCCATAAACAGAGCTGTAAAAATAACCTCTTAGATTTAGTTTTGTCGTATTTTCTTAGGTAGATTGGGGATGTTTGATTTTTTTTTTGACTAGTTTCAGTTTTTAAGGGAGGCTGGCTGCTATCATGCACTCACTGAGCGTGCAAGGATACTACTGACTAATTTAAAGGGCAATCCCTTCTTGGAGTTCACATAGGACCAAATATTTCTCATGGTATCCATGTGCTACATTTCTGTTATTAGTGCATATGCAGGAGAGCCCTCTAAGTTGGTACTGAATGATGGGAAGAGAAAATGACCAATTACACTGTCACCCCAGTCACTGAGTGCTCACAGTGATATCTGCTATGGGTGGACAATAACTTTTATATCAAGCATTGAAAATACACACACAAAACAGAGCATTTTAGATGTGATTTTTAGAACTGTGTGTGGCATAATAATACTAGGAACTGCAATGAAAAGAAGAAAAGGATTTTTGTAGCTGGAGCTTTCTGTGCACCCCTGCCCACACAAGTGCTTGCAATGACACCAGGTGTAACAAGGAACTGAACTGCACATGCTCTGGTGGTTTTTTTAGCCATGGCACAGTAAGATTAACTGTATTATGTAAAAATGCCTATTTTTGCCATCATTTGTTATTCGTACAGTGACTGAAGTGTACTGTGAGAGACCCTGACACAGTGACAGGCTAATTTCAAAAACATATAAAAGCACAAGGAGGCATATTCAAAAGACACATCATGAAGCCTAGGACATTCTCAAGTGCTTACAACATTGTTTAAGTCCAAAGGAGCGTTGACCACTTTGGGTCAATCAAACCTCTTCTCCAAGAAATTTGAAAACTAAGATATATTGAAAACTAAGATGATATTACAACAGAATAGCAAACAGCAGTAACAGGGTGATGACATAGAGGAAACCTTTTTGCTTCCAGGGGCAGCAACACTCTTTCCAGAATAACAAAGCTTACTTGCACAGGATTTGAGAAGAGATAATTAATCTGGGCTATGGTCTAGGAACCATCTCCATTTCAGGGATTGATGAGTCAACAAGAAGCTGTTCTGTTATCTTGTCTGGCAATCCTGTTTCAATCAAAACAACAACTGAGATGCTCAAAATTTCGCCAGCATTCAGATTTATGTTGGAGCAGGAGAGAATTTAGAGTTCTACCAAAGCAATGAGTGTTTGGTTCTATCTTTCTCAATAAGATATTTTTCCAAAAGAAAATGTATTATCCATCTGCAATTATTATTACAGTTTAGACTTGTCTTTTTGAAATCAATCCATCTTTGTTTGAAGGAATTTCAAAACTGGAATATCAAAAATTTACAATCCTTTGAAAAAAGAAATTTCTACTCTTTTCACAGTCCTTTCCTTTTTTCTTCCAATATAACACACATGCTTGCCCTTTACAAAAATGTTAAACAATATGAATCTTTCTTAAAAAACCAAAAACCCAGTACAAACACAAACACAAACAAAGTAACACTCTGCTAAAACAAAATTTCTCATTTATGGTTCTGTTCTTTGGCAGAAGCAGAGAGAGACTTCATCATGTTTGACAGATACTGATCACTGTTTACTGCACTACTGGGAGGTGCTATATTGACATACTTAGGTGACAAAGGCAGAACAAGAAAGTTCATAAAGCAAGTAGCAGGGAAAGGAGGAAAATGTAAGAACAAGAAGCAAAAGCTGAATTTGAGACCAAAGAGGTGCTAACAGAAAGACAACATGCCTTGAATTTTAGTAGTAGTAGCTGGGAAATATTAGAGAAAATCCTTGTTGATATCCAGATGACCAAACTTAAGATGTGAATAGTCATAGTATGAGATGTTTAAGCCATGTGAAAGCAAATGAGCCTCCTTAAGGTTGTGCTGAGATCAGGGGCTGGCAGAACTTACATGTCTAGGTGTAAGAGCTCTGCAAACCACTTCGTTTTCTGGCTGCCAGGACCACACTGGCAGCAGAAGCTGTTTGGGGTCTTCCAGCTCCTCTATCAGCTAAGGATGAGTCCTATCTCCTGCCTCACAACAGTTCTGAAATGTGACAGAACAACCCACACAAAGCCCAACACTTTGCCCTTCACAGGTCAGAGCCCATTTGTTGCACAGCACATGTATTGACATCTTGCTGGCAGTGAAACTGTAGGGTAGGTGTACCTGTGGTATACTTGGGCAAGCTTCAGAGGGCAATTTTTTTCATGTGGGCAGAGAAATGGTCATGTGTAGAGTACTCTCCCTTCACCGTGATTTCATTTTCAAAGCCATCTAAAGAGCCAGCACCCCATCTGCACAGCAACTTTACTGAAATTACCAGGGCAAAGACCTTCCCACATAAAATAAGTCCCCTGTCAGCTGTTCTCATTCAGTACGGAAAACCAAAAATACTCATACTTACAGTCCTAAATGTACAGAATCAGAGGAATAATGGAATGAAGTTATACCACGTAGACGGCACATACATTTTTTCATGCCTGCTTTATGTTGTCCACAGGGCGAAACCATTTGTTTCACATTATAGAGGCAGTAGCAGCGCTTTTGAAAAAACATATCATCCTGTATCTCATATCCAGTTAAAAATATGTGCTGTACAGGCCTATTTGCCACTGACAATGTCTTCTAACAGATGGCTGAGATGGGGTTATTGTCTTGATTATGAAGAGCTGAAGAGGAAGGCGGAAGTTTCTATCTGATTTGAGAGCATCAGAAAATGAAAAGACACAAACCTTTAACAAGCTGGCTGAGCAGGCTTTGTCTGACCACCACAACCTTGTTTGGGCCTTGTGCTGAGATTTGCTAGATAACTAGCTACAGTGTGCAAGACAGAAAAAAAGATAGTAGTGAGAAAGAAAGGCTGAAGCTGGGAAGAGAAGGGAAGCAAAGAGAGAAGTATTTTACTCTTAACAAACTAGAAAGCTACATAGATGAAGGACCAACCTGGAAACAGCTCTTAAGTTGAGGAGCTCCCATTTCAAGGATGTGATGTTGTCATGCCCACCTTTTATTCCACCTGTTTGTCACAGCTCAGGGGCATGTCACACACTTGTGAGAACTTTACCAGAGTGTTGATGCAATGTTGTGTTAGTGACCAAGTGATTTGTTTTTCCTCTGGACATTGATTGAAGAAATTCTTATTACATTTTATAGCTTGCTTGGCCTTGGTATGAGAGTCAAGACATAAATTGGACCATAAATTGGCCTAAGTCAGAATCTGCTTTGAAATGACATAAAATACTTGACATCACGCTGTTTTTTCAGCTAACGGCAGGAACCTGACACTCCCTCTCAACTTGATCAAATGCTAGATCCCCTCACATCTTTGCCATGTAGCAAACTTTAACAGTTACAGTGAAGGCTGAGGAGCATCTCCTGCAATGATACTGGAGAAAGCTGCAGTAGGAAAATAAATTGCACTTGTAGACCAAATTGATTTGCTTCGACGTATTGCAGAGTAACAATCTCCACTGTGAGCATTGCAGGTATACGCATATAAATAAAAATTGACACCAAAAATATATAGATACACTGAGAGGAAAAGAGAGCATACATAACTGAGATATATTTATCCCACAAGCAAAGCAAGACTTGATAATTCATGAGTGGCAAAGATGCAGTTGAGTTATGGAGATCTTTCCTCTGGAGTGAAATAAATACAGCATCGCGATTCAGCCCATTATATAGTGTGATTAATAGAAGTGAATGCTTTCAATAGATTGGTTTTATTTTGAAACATTTAGAGCCTATATTCTGTTCCTAATTTACAAACTATCAAAGATCCTTATGGTGATATGGATCTAAAAAGCTATATTTCAGTAATAGGGACTTTTTGCAGAGAGCAAATTTCTGTTTATGGCTCTGCAAAGAGAAATCAAACGTATTTTAGTTAGAAACTGAAGTTTATCTAATTGTAAGTTAGTGGCTCAATCTTCATCAGAAAGCTATATCATAGCTCAGCGTAAGATAAAATCTACAGCACAATATAAGACACCTTTTTGGCTAGCTGATTTTTAGATGAGCAGGTACTCACATTCAGGGTAAGTCAAAATTTGTCCACCACCTTCACCACCACTCTAAGGACCAGCAATTCCCACCCATCTCACTCTGCATCTAGCAATATCTTAGGACCTAAACTCATCACTCCTCTGTAGCTAAACACTATGAACACTGCAGGCAGGAACACAGAATCGCCACAGCTGGAGTGCTTTCCAACATGGTGTTAACACAACAGGTTTCTCCCCGATGGCTTACACGGACTTTGCATACCATCATCTGTGGAGAGAAATGTGGAGTACCAGCCATGGAAGGCGGCCTGGTGTTACTTTATGACCCTCTCTAATTCAGTATCTCTTTCTTGCTTAGATTTCAGCTGTTACATATCATGCAATTGTCAGTACTGTTAGTTGTATGCTTATCACTGCAATAGAAAACTCTCAGTAACGTGCCCTGTTCCACAGTCCTAAATCATGAGACCTTCTTGTGGGCCAAAACCTATCTACCTCACAAAACTGCCAAAGTCTTAGTTTTTTCCATTGCCAACAACAACAATGCCCTGAGGTTCTTTTAGTATACAATTGGTAACATACAGAAAACTAAAAATGATGAGACAATATTGAGGAGTATGACTGTCAAAAAAGAAAAAAGGGCCAGACCTGCAGAAACCCGTATGGAAATAAAATCAGAGGGATAATGGCATGTACTGCAGAATCAGATTCTATTCACTTAGTTCATTAGAAAATCTCATTGAAGTCCATTAGAACATGGAAGAACATCCCAGAGAACTGGACCTTATCTAAGAGAGGTGCAGTGCATGATATGCCACATACGTGGCTGAAATATGCCACACAGTAAACTGCTGATAGGGGAAATGCGATCGGATATTTATGCTCCTTGAAGTCGTGCACGACACTTCAGGAGTGAGGGACTTGTTTGTCATCTCTTTGACGAGTCAGAAGGAATTGCAGAGCAGAGATGCATCTTGAATCCACTGTAAATCGTCAGCCTTGTTATCATTCAGTGATCTGCAGGGCTGTAAGAGAAGAGATGTTATCTTTGTTATACTGTTTGCACAGCTGGAGGAATTATGTCCATGCCCACAAACACAGCTCTATTTAGGGGTCTTCAGGGTCACTACTCCAAAATCAAGCTCAGGGTAGGAAAGCTGAAACGCAGAACACTTTGAGGATAAAGTCTGAAGAGACTCCTGCAAACTGTTAACGAGAGCTTCTTGTAGAAATCTGCTCCTTGTGACTTGATGATAAGAAATCTAAAATCTTTGCTCTAAGATGGACATTTTGAAAAACAGGTCTGGATTTACTCCCGCAACAGAGAAATATATTTAAAATCCGTGATTTTTACAACTTTTCTCTGATAAAAGGAAAGAGAAAGACAAAATGTTGGCATGACTTTTTTTTCAAACTTTTAAAGGTCACTGGCCAAACTACCAAACAAAAAAAATTGCCTACTTATTGTTTCCTTAAATTAACTATGACTTAGAGATGAGTAACCCAGGTCAGAATTTAATCACAAGATTCACTGCAAGAATGTCTCTGATATTTACTCAAGAAATGGAGATTTAAGTACTTGCAGAAGGCTGAGTAAAGGCTTGAGTATGCTCCTCTACTAAGGTTATGAAACTTAGTCAATGCACTTTCTTAATGTCCTAAGCCAGGAAATCTGGACAAACAATCAAGCGAGTAGACTTTCTAGTTCTATGTCGTCCACAGCAAAGACAGGCATTGTCATAAAACTGTCACTGGCTCTCTGGTTCTGGTCCACACTGCCTTAGAGCTGCCAGGAGCCTTATGCTTAATGTACATCAACATCTGCCCAAGTTACCTTTCCCCTGGAGCAGTTTCTCATGCCCCATATCTCCCACTGCATTGGTTGATGGCAATAGTGCATAGTAGAAAGTTTGACTGACCCAGAGCCATTCTCCAAGGACTTTGGCTAATATAGGTGATATCAGTCAGTTAGCATCCAAATAGGCTTTGCAGTATGATCTGACTGTCACCATAATAGCAAAAGGCTTTTGTGCTAAAAGTTTGGCATGAAAATCTATAAAGCACTGCAATGATTCTGATGATTTCTCTGCCGGAAACAAGTTTCTATTAAGAACTGTTACAATTATAAGGCTGGTAAATGGCCAGGTCTTCACTTTGTAGAATTCTATATTGAATTCTTCATAAATCTGTCAAGCTCTAACATTGTAGACCAGAATTTTCCATGGTAGCTACCTGCTCCAAATAAACTATTAGGGGCAAGTTTAATCTAGAAGAAATTCACCATTTTCTGAAATATACTCAAGCAAAATACACATTTCAATTGACAGAAACTTCTTTGAATACTGTTTCCCCGTACCGTGGGGAGAAAACCTAGAATTTGCCAGAAGGGTCATGTTAAGGGAAGGAGAGAGCTGATGGGTATTTGAAAATTGTATCATGCAAGCACCCATCTCTGGTAGTGGAATTAAGCTTGGTTGGACTCCCATATCGTAATTTTTTACTACACCTTTTTACAGGTTAAATAACACATAACTTTTGGCAAAGCATGATGATCTTGGTGGTTCTTCAAAGGGTGAGCTGAAACACAGAGAACTTCCTATTTCCTTTCCTTTACCAAAATCCCGTTGCATGGATTTGTACTGTTTGGAAGACAGAGGTCAGACTGGGGATATTCATATACTTGCAGCCTGGAGTAAAGTGACATCAGGGTGATCACCTCAGTCAGCAAGCTCGGTGATCGTTTGCATTTGAGAAGAGTTTTTTCAAGTCAGGAACAAGTAGGGTCCTTGAGAAACTAAAATGCACATGAAATTATTCTGAAGTTCTGCAGAATACAGCAGGATACGCGTTCTGGTAGAATTCACAATAATCCCAGGGAATATGCCAACAATTAGCGTAATGCAGTGGTGAGATTAGCATTTGTTGTTAAGTCCCACCTGACTTTTTCAAGGGCTTCTCCCCCAGACCTGCAGCTCTGGTGGACTAGGGCCAGCGTTACAGCTGCTCCTTCTCCATGGGTGCTCCCAGCGGCACTCTGCTACCTCAGCCTTCTGCAGGCAGGAGGTCTCCAGCAAATGGTGTTGGGGCATCGATTTCCACAGCTTCTCTTCCAGAGTGTTTGCTAATGTGACCATAATGCAGCCTTCAGAGTCTCAGGTGTGTGTTCTTAAGGTACACCACAGTTCCATTCATTCAGCACAACACGAATTAATGGCTCATGTGAACCCTTATGTGCAAATGAGAGATGTTATCCTCTCCTTTTTGTCTTTAGTCTGCCTATCAGAACCTCTTCCACGCACAAAAACACACACAGAGGGCATCAGATCTTACAAATGCAGTGTCCATGACGATCCACTTCGGACAAACCAAAGAAGAGTTTGAGTGAAACTCACAGAAGCCAAGACTTTACCTTTTGTTTTGTAATTTGGGGACATAAAGCAGGGATTTAAGAATGGTATCTGGGCCTCACATTTGTCAGTTTAAAGCTGGAACCAGTGCATTAGCTGAAGGGATGGGGTGTGTGCGTGTGGTTTAATATGCATTTAATATAGCTCCTGGGAAAGCTAATGGAGTGGCCTTGGGGAGTTGAGCAACCTCCCAGTGTGCTCTGCATAAATCTTCTTTAGCTGCAGGTGAACAAAAAGTTATGTTAAGTGCAAAAGTGAAGGTAACAGCTGCTGAATTCCTCTTGCTGGCCTGCAGAGAATTGGTACTGCATGTTACCAGCTGATTGGTGATTTCTTAACCTCTTCTAACCTGTGAAAGAAAGAGGAAAAACTGAAGCTTTGGGGGAAGAATTTCTCTCCTAGTAGAATTTTTATTCACCGAGGGCAATGGGTTAAAAAATAATTTGGAAAGAAATTCAAATAGAAAATGGCCAGGACACCACAAATGCAGTTTTATAAGAATCTTTCTTCTTACTTTTCTTTTTTTTTTCTTGAATAAGATAACTCAGTTTTATACTTTACTGTCTTATTAACAGAATGCATTTTGGAAGTCTGCCACTGTTAACAGTATCAGAAGGATTTAGGGCTGCTGAAATACACTTGAAGATTTAATTCTGCTGACTTCAGCTCTGATCCAAAGTAAAAACTGTAACCATAGATTAAATGTTTAGCACCAGATATTGCAATTGCTGCTTCTTGTCATAAATCCTTGTGTCTATTGCTGTTTCAGACAGCTCTCTGCGGGCCTTTGGCTGTGCATGCAGCACAATGCTCATGTTGTATAAGATTCTTCACCAGGGGCCAATTCTTGAAGTCCTCTCTCCATCCTTCCTCATAAAACTCCCAGTTGCCTGAGTGAGAACCTTGAGATGTAGAAGTGCAAGGCTGCCTCACAGACATAATTCCCACATGACATTGTGAAAACCAGGATGATCACCTGCTTTTTTAATGCCTGATCTTTGGTTTTCAAAAAGCACATTCCAAGAGTTGGGGGGAAAGGGCCTTTTCACACTTTATTAATCTCTTAGGAGATTCAAGTAATAAAAGCAAATAATCAACACAAAATTAGATTGTCATGATGAAAATTAACTAATGTGATCATTCATATACTAGAATATCTGGTTAAAAGTTTAAGAGCTACCTCTCTTTCTTAGTTCTAATTTTATAGGTCTCAGTAGACTCCTTTTTCGGACTTCAGCAGCCATTGACATTTTAATCTTTTTAATGCGGTCATCTGATTTACACGAGGGGTCCGCTTTTTCATAGTGAGTAGTTCTCCACTCATTGCTTATTGCACTCAAATAAAGTTATAATAAGAATACATTTCAATAGTCCCTGGTCCAAAACTAGTGCCTGTCTTCCCTGACCTTGGGTAGATTTATTGCATTGCAAGTGTCAGCACACAAGCTTTAATTTTTTTTTTCCCGCTGCAATTTTAATGTTGGGGGTATAAACCAAAGTATTTTCAAGGCATCTCATAGTACTTATCATGACATGTGAGAAGATGCTGGTACCCTTACTCTTCTAATGAAAAAGAAAGAAGAATAAAAAAAATAAAACCAAGGCTAAGAAAATGGCTCATACTAGAAGAAAAAAAACACTCTGATGTTCCCATACCAGCACTGTGGCCACATGTAGAGACTGGGATGAGAGGCATTGAGTAATAAGCCCTTGTCTGAACTCCTAGATGGTGGGCTGATGCTGAAATTTTTATGCCTTCAGCAAACAGAAAAAAAATTTACTTTATAATGTTGAGTGGAAGGTTAGCAGTGCTATCCCAGCCCAGGTAACCCATAAATTAAATAAAAATAACTCACTCAATTTGCGGGATATCTATATTTTATTTACAGTCCCTGGAACTGGAAAAGTCTGGCTTATGCTTTGCACTGGTACATGGGAAGGAGCAACTCAGAATCTGGCAAATTTGGCTTAAACAACTTTTAATTTTAATTTGAGCTCCTGGAGCTCTGGCATGACGATATGGTGATAACTTGCTGCTGGATTATCTGTCCTGCTTGTGCAAGCTCACATTCAGTTAGATATTTCCAGTGGTTTCTTGGGGCTTCTTATACTTCGTCTGCTGCTTTTTCAGCATTATATAAGACCCATATAGAATAAAAGCATCAGACTTGTTTCGTATGGCTGTGCCAGTCCCAAAGCATGCAGATAAAAGAAACTGCGCAGTGATGCACTCAGCACAGCTCCAGTGCAGGAGGCAATCCTTTCCTTTGTTCCTTTCCCATGTGAGCAAACTAGTCTTTTATTAATTCTCTACCCTATCCCCATTTAGTCTTATAGAGAGTGCCAGGGAGAAGCTGGGAATATAATGCTTTCCTCCCTTTTTTGCTACAGGTCATATAAAATGGATATTGCATTCAGTGCAGATGGGGCAACATTGCTATTCATCAGTTCCCCAAATTGGCTGCTTGGCAGACAGAATTATTTAAGTAAAACTGAAGTAATTTTCAAAATTGAAACTTAAGCTGTTTAGTGACATAAGCCAAGAGCAGTTTTTCTTAGACCCCCAACACTTCCTTGGCTCACATTCACAGTTCGGCTATTTTCATTCCCGTCAATTAGTTCAATCTCCACGGATGTGAGGAAGGGCTAGAGCAGTGCGGTTTCTTTGATGCAATTTCATGTATACATATGGAGCATCTGTTACTCCAGGAGTCTTGCCGTCACTTCCATTATATGGAGAGTATTGCTAGTGATAGGAACTCAGGACCTGATGGGCCATTTTCTTCTGAGCTTCACACAGAAGTGCCCTGGCAGAGAGCCGTCTGTGAGGGAATAGCCCTCCAAACAAAGCAAACATGCCATGGCAAAGTCCTGCAAAGGGGCCCAGGGAAAATAAAATGTGTAGAAGTGTGCTCCCTTCCTCCCCTGCTCCACTCCTCCTGAACATCTGGGTGTTTGACACCTGCAACATGCAAATAACACTGACACAATGGGTTTTGATGCCAAGCTTAAGGTACTCAGACCAGTCCACTAAAAAATAAAAGGCTCAAGGAATGCACTTCACCTTTAACAGCCTCTTGCTATCAGGTAACTCTTTTGGGGTGGGTAAGGGGAGCTATAAAAGGTTTTTCTTCAGTATTTCTTTCGAGACAGCATGTATTCCTCTTGTATTGATGTGCCAGAGGCTATCATTACCAACAATTCAGGTAAACATCTACAGCCAATTATTAACCTGTGATAGAAAGATAGCATTTTCTCTCCTTCTTGATATCTTTTATTTATTCTTAATACTTTCTAGGGAAATGTCTGAGAGTTCTTGTTTTTCCTCTTATAATTTGGTCAGGAGGATAGGTTAAGAGTCTAAGATTGCTGCCCCAAATCCCAGCACTTGGTTAAGTGTGATTTAAGTGGCAATTAAAATGTTATGATAGGCTTCAGTAGCTGATGAGCGTCTGCCTCTCATTTAGTACACCCACCCATTGCCTAACTTCAGAAAGGGCCTGATGGATGGCTTCAAGGACCATTCAAGAAATATTTGACAGGTACCTGCTCTCTATCATAGATTGAGGCTGGTTTAATAACCACTACATTTCCAGCATGTTTGGGTACGTTAATCTCTAAGCAACCTTCTTTGTAGTGAAACACAGACCATACTTGTACATGGTCAAGGTACCTGCAGTCTTCAGGAGCATTCAGGTAGTCAGAAAATGCTGCCAGTGCAAGCAGAAACCCTATGCTTGATGTCAGGGCACCTCAGGAACCCAAGGCTTGTCATCTTCAGGGAGAAACTGGCAATTTCTGCTCTAGTGCACACTGAAAATGAAAAGAGCTAACATTTTCTTGTAAAACATTTCTTATAAAACAAATTGACTTAACTTGATGCACCATTCTGATTTGAGCTATTTTGCTACAGAAAATTTTCTAACAGAAGAAAAAAATGCCTTGAAAAAAACCAGAGAAAAAGTAACATACCATTCAAATAAAGTTTAATGGAGTATTTCAGTTATTCTTTCCAAACAACGTTTCACTAAAATAAACACACTGCTGCAAAAACATTTGTTCTTTTATCAACTGATATTTTTCCTTCTAAAAATTTCCAATCAGAGCTTTTCTACTCATGTATCAGTACTGCAGTAGGAATATTTGTAACTGTGGTTTGAATTTAAGTGAGATGCTTTTAGTCTGACTCTTCAACCCACTTAGATCAAGGCAGACTCTTGTATAATTTGAAACATTCCACAGTGTTTATCTCTGGGTTGGTGAAATGGATTAGGAGGTCAGTTTTAAATTACTGCTTCATGAGTTATGTTGCTCCTATAAATTCCTGCATTTTCTCAAAATAGGTTAATTGTTTCTTATCACCTCCCACATAATATTAAATTATGTGAAGCTGGTTATGTACAAAAAATATGGAGTTTGATTTTTACTTGGAATTTTAAAGTTAATATAGTAAAAATGCAGAAAATATAGAAGAGATGTAGCCTTTACCTATATCAATTCTCTCTGCAGACTCCCCAGCCTTTGACCCTGAATATGGAGCCATCGTAGAAAAGCGTGCTATCTTTGCTATACTGTAAAAATATATATACATATATATATATATATGCATCAATACTGAATGTCAACTGAATATAGACAGCAAACAGTACCTGGCATTGGTAGTTATTACTATGAGACCTGCTTTTTCCTAAAATAAGAGTATGTTTACTAATTTAGTGGTTTAAGTGACTTAGAACCTGCCACAGTCTTTGGAGGTTGCAGGTTCAAAGGCACATCTAACCCATCATTACAGCACCTTTGAACCACCAGAGTAGGACCCCAATATGAGTATCTGCCCCAGTATGTTTAGGCATGAGCTTAATGTAAAGCCGCCAGATATAATCATTGATCCATCTTCTTCTTTCCATGGACCAGCACATGGAAACCGTCTCGTAGCAGCCTTTACTTCTCCTAAATTACGAGCATCTGTTCCTGATCAATTTTGAGAAGTACCTATAATTTTTAATAATTACCTGGGACTGATAATAACATAAGATTTGTTGGTAATTGCTTTCTGTTTTCTGATGCTATTATTATTTTTCATTTGTTTCCAATTCGTTTCTTTGTTGGGTTTTGTGTGTGTGTGTGTGTGTGTGTGTGTGTGTGTGTGTGTGTGTGTTTGCATGTTTTTTTTGTTTGCTTGGTTTGGGTTTTTTTGGTGGGTATTTTTTGTTTGTTTTGGGAGTCTTGTTTGTTTTGTTTTGTTTGTGTCTCCCTGGGATTGTCCATGATCAAAATTATCTGGGAAACAACCTCACTGCACCAATAAACCTGAACAGCATCTTTTTTTGTCTACTCTGAATAGGCTTTGCTATGTAATAGCCCAGTGCCGTTACAAATCCAAACCCTATATATATATTGTTCATGGCCCTTTGTGTCATCAGGAAATTAAAGTTTGCAGCTGGCCTCTTCATCTTAGTTAATCATGCAAACATGAAATCCTTAAAGGTCCACGCAATGGGCCCTGCAGGGGCCCCACTCAACACTTCTCTGCAGCATGACATTGTTTTTCAGCGGTTTTTATCTTCTCCCTTCTTCTGTTCTGAGCTCCTGCTGCTTTTAGCTTCAGTAGCAGACTGTCATGTGGCACTTTATCATGGGCTGTCCAAAGCACCGCAGTAGCCATGCCCCTTCGCTGCACACAGCAACCTGCTCCAAAGTTTAGGAGGTTAGAGATGAAGCCTCTCCTGCTCTCCCTACCCAATTTTCCTGCCTTCAGCCCCGCCTTGGTGGCAAATGGGGAAGACCTTGAAGTATATCTTGTACTGTGTCTTACAAAAAGTTGCAGGGTGATGGCTTAAGAGCTTAGTTTCTCCTGCCTGTATTTTATGCTCTGGTTGCTTTTTTTCTAAGAACTCACTTAAATTATGACAATAAATCAAAGATTTCCTTCCAGATGTCTTTTAACATCTAGCATCATTTCCTCCAGGTCCTGGATATGTCCTAGATTTTAGTTTCCTTAGGTAATTTCCTCTACTGGCCTTAGTGACCCTGACACAGGCTGACCTGTAGTTAACTTAGTCCCACTTTTTAAGATTCGGTTTGAAGAAGTCAGTCAATACCTCATTTAAAGAGGGTGGGGGGAGGCAGGAGTGAAGGAAAGCCTTCACTTGCTTCTTCATTTTCATTTCCTGTGCCATTGTATTCTAACTTTCTCCCTGACTGATTTCCACTGTCTTGCAGGTGACAAGAAAAATCTCTTCGTATTTGTTTTCTATTTTTTTTTCTTTGCTGTAGCTTCTTTAAAATTTTTTATTAGCTTTTCCTTACCTCTCGGTACATAACATACATGCGAAACACTTAAAGGGCGTGTTTTTTTTTTTTTTTTTCCCCTCCCCAGATCGTTCCAGAGCTGTTAATATTTTTCTCTTTGCCATTGAGAAAGCCATTTTGTCATTTTAAAGATCACAGCTACTTTTATAGAGCTCTAATCTTTTGGGCCCTAATCCAACAAATCTTTTAAGCATGTGCTTAACTTCAGGCATGTAAGCGGTTGTATTGAACTCAATGGAGCTAGTCAGGTGCCTAAAGTTAAGCAGATGATGAAGTGCTTTGTTTGGCTGGCCTTGCAGAGCACAGTCCCCCAGGAGCCCCTTCGCCAACAGCCTGTGCAGAGCTACCCACCGGCGGCTGTTCCTGCTGCGCGCAGGAGACAGGCATCGCAGCAGAGAGGGAAGGGTCCCACAGCACACGGTCCTCCAAAAAGTTTCAGGAGAGTATCCTTTCAGTTACTGATTTTAATATAATGCACGCCTCTGCACATGGTACCTTTTGACCTCGAGGTGTCTGCAATTTAAGTGATACAGACATGGGCCAAGGAAAAGAGGAACCAAACCAGATGAAACAAGAAAGATGATACAAAGACAGCCATACGGGTCTGATTTCACAAGGACGTGCAGCTTCTCTCTTCGTCTTCCCTCACTGATTTCAGAGAGACCCTTGTGTGCTCAGTTCTTACCTGGCAGTATCCAGCATCTTGCAAGATCAGAACCTGGTCTTATTTATTTATTTATTTAGCCTACCTCTTTCAACTGCCTCTATTTGCATTGCTGCTCAGAAGAGGGAGGATGACCCACCCTCAGCAGGCCCTTGGTGCATCATTGCCTGCCCCAGTTTCTACCCTGCGCACCCAGAGTTAAAAGGTGCTCTTTCAGCTGCTTGAGACAAAGAGGACAAAACAGGAGCCTAGTCCCCTTTGTCCCACTGGTATGGCAGCACTACCCCATCACAGATCTCTCCTGGCTGCTTCCACCTGTCTAAGAACCAAGCTGTTGCTGCAGCTGCTTCGCGGCACCAAAGGACATGCAATGGCTAGGGAAGTTGTGTTGGCGGTAGCAACTTGGGTGCTCAGAAGCTAACCTGAACAAGGGACATTTAAAGCATTTAAAGCATTTGGGAAAGGCTTCTCTGGACAGATGTGAACCTCTTAAAATGACTTTGTAAAATTGCATATGGTAGACTCTTGTATCAGCTAAACTATCTGACTGTAGTCATGTTGGTTTGGAGGATGTGAACAAGCTGGCCGGCAGTTTCATGTGCTCTGTCAAAGCAGTTGAATCCTAGGACACTGCTTTCTCTGAGGCCTGGCCAGATGAAGAAGACATCATCCCTAAGTAAATGGGATAAGACTTATATAAATTATCAGGCAAGACATTTTGGTGTTCCTCACAGACAGGGGCTTGAAAGTCCTTTACATAAAGGCTGCTTCATGTCAGTCTCAGTCCTACGTCTCTTGAGGCTTCTCTGTTTGTCAGAGTCTGTACTCAGAAAATTCATCCTTTTAAGTTAAGGAAAGAATTCCCTTAGCTGGCAGCAGTCTTAAGATCCCTTATTCATACTGGAGTAGCAGCCAGGAGGCTCCATCTGGGAACAAGGCCCAATCGTACGGTGCTGTACTATCATTTCCCTTCAAACAGTGAAGGAAAAGCTGTTAACAGTTTCTAACCTCTTCTGGAGGTTGGCTGCTAGGAATGGGGAAGGGCTTGGGTAATATCACTTTAAAATCGTTTCTACTGACCTCAGACTGAAGAAGCCACTAAAGCAGAAGATGGGAACCGGATGGGGCCCATGGTGACAGCAACAATTTCAGCATTATTCCGGGAAAGATAACGTGCCACTCTTCTGCATTGGTAGGCTGGCATCTCTTCTTGTTGTGTGACCCTAATTAATTTATGTAGTATGCGTCATGGGGGAAGACAAGATCCAGACTGAAGCCTTTGTAATGGGATTTTACCCTGTGCCAGACAGAAGTAATTAACTGTATCTATCTTTTTCAGTTTCAGTTGCTTTTCCCTAAAAGATTTATATTAGGTAGGTGAAATCATACACAATCACACCCTGCCCATACAAGCTTTTCTTATCTCCTGTGACAGAATTAAATGCTATACTTTTTCTCTAGCAAACAGTAATATCCTTAATGACTAACACCAAACTAAAAGTCACTCCAAGCACGCTTGTTCTTTTTGACATTATCACTGCTCTGATTGCTAGATAGCCTCTGACGTCCCGTATTTGCTTACATTTCCTCTATCCATGTTTACTTTGATTTCTCCAGGTATATGCTATTGAATGTCTAGGGGGTAGCGAGTATATTTATGCATAGGATAGAGACATAGAGACAGCCCCAAGCTCACCAGAAAAGAGCAGAAGAGAGGGAGAACACAGATGCTCTTCTAAGCTAATGAAAGGAGAATATGTCTTCACACAAACCACAGCAGAATTGTGAAAATCCTTTTGTTAAAGGATTCGTATCAGAATAAAAATGATAGCCTTTTTACCGCCTGAGTTTGGGAGGCTGGGAAAGGGAGATACCCACATGGAAGACCCTGGGCTCTCTTGTGGTGTCAGGGTAGAGTTCAAGGGCAGTTTCTTTCTTCTGTCATGGCCAAAGAGGGTATCACCTTTGCACCATCTCTCTGGGGACAGCTTCTGTCCCCCTCCCCTGCTGAGCCTCCAGCTCAACACGATCCTTCCTCAGCCCATCTTCAGGTAGTCATCAAGACCAGTAACAAGCTGCTGTGGAAGCTCATGTGCTTCAAGACTGAATTGAGAGCAGCTGAGTGAGGAGTTGAGGTGACCAGGCTAGGGTAGAATTCAGCAGTCTGCTGGGGGCTGCCAGTGCTGTAGTCAGCATGGCTCTTTGCAGTTCAGGTGTTTGGGTATGCTACCAGAGGAGGTGGTAGTCCAGCAGCAGCATCACCTAGAGTAACAGATTCTGTTGGGGAAAAGCTGCATTGCTGAGCAGCCTCCCCACCCCTGGGGGCTGCATCCAGCCCTGCTGCCAGCGCTGTTCCTGTTAACAGCACTGAGAGCTGTGCCTGTCATTCCCTAAGAGCAAAATGTGCAGAAAATGTAACCTATTATACCAAAACGGTGGTCATTCTCCACACCCATGACACCTGTATTTTGTTTCTAATGACTAGTTTGTCCTCTCTCTAGTTGGGATAAACTACAGAAAACCTCCCTCAAAGGCACCACTTCTCTCTGTTCTGCCTGACTTCAGTCTGTCTCAAGTGATCCTGTCCACAAATAAAGACTACACTACTAATTTTAGGCTGCCTCACAAATTCCTAATATATCATACCTCTTTAAAACCTATGACCATTCATTTCTCTTACACATCCATGATAGGATCTCACTGTAGCATTCCAGACTGCTCCTATCTCACTTAAGCTTTATATGTCTTAACTTTTGTCCTTGGCATTGAGACAACTCTTCTATTCTCAGGATGCTTTCTGCTGAACTTCCTGTCTATAAAAATGCGCTCAGGGAGTCTATCACTCTTCCAGCCTATTCCTTCCCCTTCCCAGAGCTTCCCCTTCTCTTACCATACCAAGCAATTATTCTTATTAATTATTCCAGCTAACAGTAATTATCAGCAGCATGCACCCCCAGCTACATTAATAACAGAGATCTCTAGGACACTGAGGAATTGCCTGAAAAGATTCACTTTGCTACTTGGATTGCAGAGCCTTTTCTTCCCTGTGTGTCTATTTCTTTTTTTTTTTTTTTTTTCCAAGGGGCGTGTGGGAAGAGAGGTTCTTACCTCTTTCCTATTTGAAGATGGGCAAAAAGAGGGCAGATGAAGAAGTAAGGACTTACCATATAAGCCTTACTGCCTAAGAAGAGGCAAGGAATAGAGCTCAAAGGTTGAGTGGATTTTGTACAGTTTCTAAGCAGTGTCATTAATTGATTTTATTTTTTAGCTTCGGATATTTATGGGCCAAATACTGAAATTTCTGCTTGGGCTCCAATAATCTGGGGTCTGCCTCAGGGTTAGAACTTTGAATTGTTTTCATCCTTTCCACAGGCACGACTACCATTCAGCAGCAAATGGAATAAAATTTGGCCATGTTTCATCATCTGTAATTTGTCAATATTTTTCATCTCACTGCTGAAAAGCACCAAAGATTTTAAAAGTGATGGTTTTTAGTGCAAAAGAACAAAGAAAAAAAAAGGGCAAAAAATATTTTATAAAGAAAGAAATGAAAAAATAAAACCCTTCTGCAAAATGAGAATTAAAAAAATATTTTCCCTCAAAATTGCTTACCATTTGCCCAAGCTGCAAAGTTTTTAATGACATTCTAGTGAAAATAGAGCACTCTGGCTAAATTCCTTCAAACCCAATAAAGCAGATGACTGGGAACCATAATGGAATAGATGCTGTCAAGTGCATTTGCTTTTTTAATGCTAACATGTTTTTGGTTATTAAGAAACAAAAAAAAAACCAAAAAAACTGGTGGTATGTGATCAACATAGCTTTGGACTGGGGCATTGGACCCATCTGGCTTATAGATCCCCCACTTTTTTTTATTAGCCTGAGATTATAAAGTTGTAACGCTGTAGTTTAGCTTCTGGCTTCTGCAATTGTAAATTGGCAAAGGGCTCACAATAAGGTGTGAGTTTCTGAAAACTAAAACACTATACTGACCCCATGCATGCTACACAGGCCTGCAGCAGATGTACTGGATGAAGGAAATACAGTAGCACTGCTGAAATGTTACTGATTGGTTCCAACTGAGTAGCTCAGATATAAACCAGCTTTCAAAAGCAACAGATGAGATAAAAATGTCAGAAATGAGCATTAAAAGATGATGCCACATATACCATTAGGTATAATGAAGTCACACAAGGCAAAAGTAAGCATCCTTCAGTAGTAATGGATGTACTCCATAAACATTAGCTCCACAGTTGTCAATATCTGTGATGAATAAAAAAAAGGCTCTCAATCTTTACAGATTTCTTTAATTTAAGTAAGCCTTTTAACATAGAGAGGATTTGTTCTCTCAGTGTGCTTCATTAGTGTAGCTTACCACCACAAAACCTGGTTGTATTGAGAAAGATTGCCCCATTATCAAATAATTAGTACTGCCTTAGCAGGTGCATACACTTACCTTTGTAATTAAATCCTTGTTAAAACACCAAAATCCAGAGAATTTAAATGGTTACTTGATCCCAGAGGAGGTAGCCCAGAAAGTTATTCTATAAGGTAGATGTCATCTGGGAGACACGATACTGAGCAGAGAATCTTTTCCTCATGGGATGTTGATGAAGCACATCTGCACACATCATGCAGTGCAATAAAAATTGCAATGACAATACTAGACGAACACCTACCATACAAGAAGCAAGAGAAACCAAGCATAAGCCTGCACAGAATCATATGCTATGTAATGGAGCTTTCACAGCTTCGTTAGTTTTAGAGTTACAAGCAACATTAAAGATGATGATCCTAGTTTTAATAATTCTTTGAACAATTTGCCTAGTTTACTATAGTCTACAATGCAACTTATTCGTGAATTTAGCTTCTGAAATCTTAACACAGTGGAATAACAGTGGGTATATAGCTACATGCAAAGCTATTTTTGAGGAGCTCAGAATCCTAATAAAATCTGGAAAAAAAAAGTTGCAGTAATCTCAAAAAGTCATAAAAAACCACATTTCTAAAATGTTACAGCTACATTTATATTTTCCTGTGTTGTATGTTCTCCACATTTACAGATCTGTGAATGTCTATACTAATAAAATATGCCAGAAAGTGGATTAGACAGACTACTATAATAAATTATCTCTGTTCAGTCACCACTCTCATTGTCCTCACCAAAACTGATCAACCATAATTAGTTACTTGCCCAGAGGTGTAGCAGTACTTTTACCATAAAGAATTCTGAGTAAGCTCTCATTGTACTGCTACTTGTATTCATACTCCAAGCATGGATCAGAAACCCCAACCAAACTCTAGTTTCCAAAAGCCAGAGAGGAAACCAACAGATTGGAATAGATTTGTTATCCCCCCTCTCAGAAGAATTCTGTTGACTAAAACAGCAGGGACCAACATGAAAAATCATTTACAAGATTTGTGCACACTCGTTGACTTCAGCCTGTGTTCAAAGTTGTAGATTCAGCGCTGACAAAAGTATCCTTATATTTTAGATGTGAAACAGCTATAGAACAGCCAGTTTCTGGAACGATGTTCTTAGATAAATGGAGTCAGTCCTGGAAATCAATTTAGACAAAGCTGAGGCAGCGCTGGTATTGGAATTCACCAACTCACTACATAATTTGAATAAATGGGAAAAGAGATGACTCCTGAGAGTAGCAGTGGCAGCCAAAAGAATTATACTGATGGACTGGAAAAGCAAAGCCATGCCATGTATTGATTTATGGACTATTGCCCTTCTGGATATAGCTAAATGTGAAAGAACTCCTTTTATTCATACTAATAAAATGGACATAAATGCTCTCAAACAAAACCTCCTGCTGGAGTTTTATTTTGAATATCTGGCATGTGGGATGCCATCACACACGTTCTATGGGCTGGTAAAGTTTGAGACACACAGGAAACAACAGGGACTTTTTCTAGAGCTGTTTCACCTGTTTGTTTGGGCCTTTTTTCCACTCAAAACGTTTTCCTTTGTCTTTTGGTTGGTTTTTTTCTTTTCTTTATTTCTTCTAAAATCTCTTGGTGTAAATCAGAACTTAAGGTAGTATATTATCACTTAATAGATGTGGCTCTATGACAGTCAAGTTTCAGCATTTTGAAGACGAGTGCTTTTTTCTGACTTAGAAATTCTAGGCAATGCTAAAGGATCATGAACACAGCACACCACTAATTCTGACCCCCACTGTTATGTCTGTGATCCTCCTGTCCTACCCACCAAAGCTGACTTAATATATGCCACGCTAAATACGAGAAGACCCCTACAAACCAGTTCTCACTCCCTCAGCCAAACTAGTGCCATCCTTTAGGCCTCGTTTTTCTTCAGAGGACCCTCTGAAGATTTCCTGCTCTCTACAAGTTCATTTCCATCAGGATAAGTAATATGGGGAGCCCTACTGCTGCCCTGGCTGCTGCCAGAATTTTTAATGTTATATTGATTAAACTGCTATGAGTGGGATGAAATTATGTGGTATTAGTTGTGCTGGCAACTGGTTTACCTTTGGGATCCTCATGTTGCTAGTGCTGGTGGAGCTGAGCCAGAATTAGGAACACTGGGAAATTAAAAAAAAACAA
Organism: Oxyruncus cristatus; assembly: GCA_013399855.1. NCBI lineage: Eukaryota > Metazoa > Chordata > Aves > Passeriformes > Cotingidae > Oxyruncus > Oxyruncus cristatus. The sequence continues at coordinate 43,789 of VXAY01006327.1, read as the reverse complement.
AACCAAGGACCAAGCCGTTACATAGACATGACCTTGGCTGTTGAAACCTAATGTCACAAAATGAATAGACCTTTTGGAATCTGGGACACTGCTGTGTGTGGTGACAGGTGTTGCTCTATCTTCCCAGCAGAAAGGAAGGAGCCCTGCCTAGGAAGCCCTGAGTCAGAGCCTTCACCAAGCACAGCTGAGAGTCAAGAAGAAAACTGAGCTGTTTCCTGCAGCCTCTGAAGAGCCAATGAGAAATACTGAGATAACGAAGTTAATTCTGGGATGAGCAGGTAAGTATCACTGTAGCTTTGTCCTGTTGTCATATTCTTTCCTAAAACATTCCCCCATTTGCTGTGAGAGACAATGGCCCTTTTTCCACCCACTGCCCCTGTGCAGCAGGACTCTGCCTACACCCAAGGGACCTGGGTCCTGCCTACACCCAAGGGAACATGAGCCAACCCACTCCTGCAGAATGCCTCTGGGCCTGGCAAAAGGACTGTTGTGCAGCTCTGGACTGAGAAAAACCCCTGTGTCTGGAAAAAGAAGCAAGCATACTGATCTTGCTGTGACTCTGGTGGCTAGACCACCTCTGAAGTGTTTAAACATTCCTGAGGTGCCTAGAGAGCCCAGTGTAAGGTCCACAAGTGATTGCCCATTCACTTAGTCCTGAAATATTACTGTGTTCACTTTACATGCAGAGTTTATCACTACTATCCAGATGACTCTGAAAAGGAATTGCTACTGCCATGGCAGACTTGGTAGTGGTACAAACCACATGACCATCAAGGACTGCTGGACCAGATGGCCTTCCACCCTCCTTGAGTATAATGGGCACCTCCTGATTCAGAAACTGACCTCAGGGCTTGCAACAGAAGTCTGAGTAGGGCTTCCCCAGGGCCCTCTGCAAAACACAGGTGATAATTATCATTGTATTCCAGACTAATTAATGTCATTAATGATATGACTTATAATGCGACTGCTTCTAGGACTACACTACTTGACCTGTGTGAAGACAGAAAGATAAAGGACATAATAAATTTGTTAAAATTAAACTGAGCACAGATTAACAGTGCAATTTGTAAATATTGAACAAAGTTTAGGCTTCAGTCACACTGAAGAGAGAAAGGCTTTGCACTGAGGCTTTTAAAAGTAGAAAAGAAAATGGAAAGAATTGGATGATACCAAACACTTCCTACATTATTGCTTATTCTACTGCAATGTAATTTCAAAATTTCAAGAAAATGCACCAATTGTGCCTTTTGGATCAAAAAGAGGGAAAAAGTCCAACATTTTTTATGTCTTTGTTGAGAAAACCCACCTCCAAAATATCTGGAGCTAGATGGTTCCAGAGTTTAGTGTAATATTACAAAACCTGTCACGTCCAAGTCATTGGCTGAAGTTGAGCCTGAATGGCTAATGAAATGACTGAAAATTATTGTCAGCTGAGAGGTCTTCAGTGGCCTGTGACAATTGCAGTCTGTGATGTAGAACAGTGACTGCCATTTTAAGTATACAGACACACTGCACTCAAGGTAGGACACCGAAAAACCAAAAAGCATTAAAAATTCATTCAGGCCATAGGAGGGATGGATTGGAGCAGATGAAAGATGGAGATGGAGTCAGAGAATTGGAGTTAACATCTTGGCAGAAGGATCACAAGTCACTGCAAGCAGTGCTTACCTTCTGAATCTTGTAGTTGTTTGGGTCTGTCTTAGTTGTTTCCCAGGTAGAGGATGGCCCAGCCCATTCCTGGTACTTTCTTATAATTTGAACTGATGACATAAAGTTGAAGAGGGAAGAGTTTCAGTGAAGGTAATTGCAGAATGTTTCCATCTATCAGTCCTGATGCCCGAGTAAGCAAAAGATATGCTGTCGTTTCTCTTCCTGTTCACATATTGGAGGTAAATATAAGAACTTATCCTCAACATGTCTGAATATGTCTTATTTTCATGACACTATGCCTGTGTGGGACTTAACAATGATGGAGCAGAATCATTACAGTGTCATCGATTCCTTACAGCATAAGAGCTTTTGGAAGTCAGATTACCTTCAGAGCTATAAACTCAGGTTAATCATCTCTGCCACTTCCTGCATCAGAGCAGTGTTGTGGGACCTTTTTTAAAAAATCTCTTTTCCTTCAAACCATCTGCAAACAAAAATGTGTTTTCCCCATCCTGTTTGGAGGTGGTGGACAGGTTGACCCCACTACAGCCTTGTGCCAGTCACACAGCAAAAATACCTCTGAAGTGCAAAGCCACAAAACCAGAGGGAATCCTCTTCCCTGGACTACTCATCTCCTTCAGTACAAGCTTTGCTGAGCTCTTATTCAGCAGATGGTGTAGGAGAGATAGCGTCCAAAACCACAGAGACAAATATTTGATTTGGATGAGTACATTAAAGATTACTCACTTTTCCCCTCAAATTATCTGTGTTTTGCAGAGCGAACAAAGACTATGGTTTGGATCATCCCCTTTCTAATAAAAGCATTTTCCAGCCATTGGCACTGAATTTTGAGGGTATGGTTCAAGCTGGTAGAGCCTAAATCCAGTGCCTTCGGGAGGCAAGGTGTTATCAGTCAGTCAGCTGCCATTGCCAGGACCAAGAGGAAATGAGAGCAGGTGCTGTGAGTGGAGCAGTATGTCAGCTCTGCCTTTTCTCTTTGCACAGCACTGGTCCTTTATCTGTTCCTTCAAATCTTCACAGTGCATCCTAAGGAGGGGTAGGGATGCAGGGCTGGTCGTTCGGGGAAAAGCCTCCAGGAGGCCTATCACCTACTCTGGGCACTCTGAGCATGTGCATACACATCTGTGTGCCTTCAGACTGGCCTGTCTTTCAGATTTATCTCATTGCTGACAACTCACAAATGTACTTGCCCGTTTTCCCCATGGATCTTTGTACCTGTCTTTCTGGTAGATTATTGTCATTAGATTAAACACATTAATAAAATCAAGTTATTCTAAGTTTTCTTCCTGACTCTGCCTTCCTCTCTTTCTGTTGCCCCCTACTATTGTTCATGCCATAAATAACAAGATCATTTCTGAAAACCCTCTTTTATTTCTCTTAGACTTCCAGATTCTCATAAACACTTCCTGCCACTCTCACCAGAAATTGTTACTTTCTTTATAATAATGTGTTTTTTTCAATAACCACATCCCTCCTATTTGGAAACCCTTGCCTTGTACTCTCTCTGCAGCCTGCATCCAGTTCATCTGGGTCAAAACCGAGTCACCAATATTATCTTGTTCAGCCCTGTTTTAAACTATGTTACATTCCTCCATAGTACTTGTGACCACAACAAATTACAGTTTCTCATGCCTGCCTTCCTGAGCGCTCCCTGCTCTGTGCAGGAGTACACTCTATATTTCCTTCCTTAATGCTTCCCTCGGTGTAACCCTGCAATGTTGTTTCTGTATTCCTGTGCTTCTTCTCCTGCTCCTGGTCTATGCAAAGGGGGCGTGTTCCACGCGCAAACCACGAACCTGTGTGCTTGTATTGGTTCTTCTTTTTTAAGGTTTACAAAGCTCACTAATACCAATCCACACTCTCTTTCAACATCATAAAAGAAGGAATGAAAGAAAATACTGTAGTAGTTTTTCATGTGGACTGCTCCAAACTCATATGCTATTACTGGTCTTTCAGGTTTCCCTGGGATAGACACCACCTTTATTTTTGCCATCTAGTGATCCAAGGAAGATACCAGAAAGCTAGGAGGATAATTAATAGATGGAAGAAATTATTATTTTTATCTCTCCATTTTGCTAACGATGCTCACACCACTTCTACATGCAGCATTGAATGTAATAGCAAGGGCTACTACTCTGACTGTGTCTAACATAAGGAATGTTTTGCTCCCAAATATAGGACTCATGAACATTAAGCTTCAAGTGCTACTGCTAATAAACTTACTGTGAATATTAATCCAGTATTCTCTTTTGTAATCAGAAGGTCTCATCACTTCCCCATTTGCTTTACAATCACGACAAGTAGAGAATATATTCAAGGAAAAAATGAAACCCCTTTTTTTTTTTTTTTTTTTTTTTGTTTTTTTTTTTTTTTTTTACAGTCCATGCTTTATCACTACTTCATTGATTTTTCAGTATTTTAGCAGATACAGCAGAACTGGATTAACTAGATAGGGAACCTTTCACTCTTAGGTCATCCGTTCACGTCTGAGACAGGTTGGTACTGACCAGAAGTCACTTTAGCATTATAATTTTAATAAAGACCAAGCTAGAGAGGCCTTCAACGGGCATAAAACAATGCTTTAACTTTCTTAAGCTGCCCACAGCATACACAACTAGACCAACTTTGTCGCCTGCCAAAGTCAAACTGATAGAGAGTTAGACGGTCATCTAGTTGCCAGATGTCTGGCTGTGTAACTTTCTGGCACTAAGCATTATATAGAGACAGATCTATGGATTGGATCAATTAGCATTACACTTACCATCTGACAACTGTTTGGTCGCCTTCGCCCAGTTCCTAAAGGACAGGTGTTCACATCACAGAAATCACCATCACAATTGGTACGACTAATTGATACGGTTGTTGGCAGTCACAGCAGAGAGGACAAGGACTGAATTAGCACTGAGACCAAAGCACTGTTTCACCCCTAGAGAAGGTCTCTTCAGCCCAGGATGTCCAGGGCATTTGGAGGATGCGTTTCTTCTGTTACATGTGTTGCGCTGAGCAGAATCTGTTCTCGTTTCGGATCCAGCAAATTTCCCCAGCATTAAATTCAATGAGGTTTCCTGGGGGACAAGGGAAAGAAGGGGGGTGGAGAGTCACTATAAATTTTGGTTAGATATCCTAAGAAAGACCTTCTCAATTATGTTTTTTGACACTTCCCCAGTATCTTCTGAGGTTTATTTTGTCTGGGGGAAAAAAGAAAAGAGAGAGAAAAAACGAGTGCAGAGATCTTAACAGTATGAGTGTGTCATGCACCATTTTGAGGGAAAAATGAAAAAATACACTTGCAGAAATACTCAAGCATTTGCAGCAACTTCAGTGCTCCCTCATTTCTTCTGTGTTACACTCCAGACAGTCATGTAAAGAGCTTCACTGGTATATTCTCTTGCGGAGCTTGTGGGTATACTTGGTGATTAGACAAATGGGGTTCTGCTTTGGCAAATGTCCATTGCTTTCCCCAGCTGACTTACAGAATATGCTGTAAAATGCAAAGGAAGGCAATAAACCTCCCATCTGCAGCTGAGATTTCTGCTTTGCCAAAGACCCTTTTGCTATCAGCATCTTTAACTATGACTTTCAAAGAAGAGAGAGGTGTAATTTTTTCTGTGGAAGATATTTTACTACATTCACTAGCAGTATCATCCCAGCCTTATGTGAATTGATTTTGAATGTTAATCTAAGAATGGAAAAGCCAATAATTGTGTAAAATATAAATATATCTTTGGGCCATTATTTTATATAAAAGAGAAGGCAAGAATTTCAGCTTCTTTCCTGTTCTTTTTGCACTCCAGAACAATACTACCTTTTTATGGTCTATACGTCAACTGTGCTTTATTGATTTTTAATACTTTCAGCAGATACAGCATTATTACAGCCAGTAATGCAAATATAGCAAGTGAAGAATGCAATTAGAAGACATCAAACATTTTGCAAAGAGGGTTGGGGAAAAAAATAAGATTAAATATTTTGTTTTAGTACTGGGATTTCCTGGTCTTGGCTTTGTATTCTTCAGAGGTTAACAAAAACAACTGGAATTCTACCCTCTTCTAAATTCCTATTTCCAGTACTAAAGGATTAAAGAAGAGCAGATATGAGTAAAGGTATTTGCTCAAAAAAACAGTTGCTGCAACAGAGAACGTTCATATACTGTCGCCTTAATTTGAAAGGTGTCATTATCATTAATTTTGACAAGTAGCCTCTCCTTGGAGAATTCAAGTCTAAGCCATTCAGGTCTTTTCTTCAGCTCAGGTAAGTAATCCCTACCCACGTGAAGAGCCCAAATAAGTTTCCTTTCGCCTAACAAGAAGATCAAAACAGCTGCTTTCAGGTTGGTGACTGACTACAGAAAATAATCAGGAAACAAAAAATAAAACATAAACCTTTGCAAAACCAAAGGGAAACAATGTGCCCAGGTTGTCACTGGCAAAATGACTCACCCCACTGCTTCCCATCAGGCATGCCTGGGCATTTCCACCTCCCACCACAGAGCACCTACGGACCTGAACTGACACATTTCCTCCCCTGCTCTGGGGCTATACAAGCGTTACTCATAGGAGGGGTCCCAGGAGGCTCACACGGGTACAAAAGACAGATGCTGATCTTTCCTTCCTCCTGCTTGTCAGGGATCTTACCTCCTCATACCAAGAGACAAGTTAATTCAGACTCAACAGGGCAATGTCTCCTCTGTTGTAGATATTTTTAATTCTGGCAGCAGTGTCCTCTTCCCCTTTCAAGTTTCATTTGCTTTATTTGAAGAAAAAGCCCTCGATATTCCAGTTTATCTTAATCCAGTGGGTGAACCTAAATGAGATGTTCTTATTCTGCAGCAGGGAGGTAATCACTAAGCTGCTCTGGAAAATGCTGAGGAAATTTATTTCCAGTCATTTTTTTTCTTGGAGTAAAAACCCAGCTAAACTGTGAGTTGTGAATCTACCTGTTTCCAAAATACAGTACTTCTATTATAATGCACACTGTACTTGATATTTTTTTTTCCCTCCAGATAAATTATTCAGATTAGGAGAGAGGAATTGTAACAACCTGTGATTGCCATGTCTCCATAGCTAAGAAAGTTTGCTTTCCTTTCTACAAATTCAGCACTAAGAATATGTCCCAACTGTCAGGTATTGTTCAGCTGTGGACACAAAACAAAATGAAATAGTTCAGTGTCTGATTGCTGGTACTGAACAAGACCTAACAAATGGCTGTCACTGGGTCCTACTCTGAAATCTGAACTCCAGGATGGTGATGGACAGATGTGTCCCAGGCATTCAGGTCTGCCCACAGAGTGCTCACCATTAGGCTGTGTTGCTGCCTGGGCTCAGCCCTTCCTTCATTCCACTGATTTCTGTCCCTCAGCCCACAGGCAGCGAGGTGCTGAGGAAGCACCCAGCTATGCTGTGGGTGGTAAGAGGGCTTCCTCCAGCTCCTCCTTGCTCTGAAAGATTGAATGCTGCCCCTATGGTGATTTGCAGGCTGACAATCCCAGAACTGCTAGACAAGCATATAACCAAGGATCACAGAGCAAATAAAAATACTCTTTTTCCTATGGAAACCACGGGGAGAAACTTCTTACCCCTCAGGCAAAATACTGGTAAGTGAGAGCACCCTCTGCTGGGACCTCTCTCTTGTCCTTGTCCTTTCAGAGCAGTGCCTTCTTCCTTTCTAACATATATAACATATACTTACAGAAAACCATTTGTTCCTTGTCAGTATCTCCTAAAGGAATCAACTGTTTATCCACGAACTTTTTTCTCTATTCTCTGTTGTATTTTATATGATGATAAGATACCTGTTGTCTGTGGCTGCTTCTTACTGTGAGAAAGGAAAATGAAGTTCAGTGAGGGGCAGACTGGCCTCAAGAAAACAGAACTCTGCCTTTGGAGAGGAGGAAATATACTTCAACCATTTGCCATATCCTTTCTCCTCTGGTGATACAACCCTTCATCCACATGTTTTTGTTTCCTTGGGAATCTCTAGCTCTACCATGACCAAGGGACAGATCATGTACTCCTTATTCAGGTAACCACTTGCAATTTATATAAAAGAGGTTTATTGTCAATTTCTCTTGACATTTTAAGCCACTGTGCTGACTTTGTGCTGTATTATTTTGTTTTGGCTGACTTCACCACATGCCCCATGTTTACAAAATGATGTGGATCATTTGAACCTCTTCAGAGTCTTCTTCGTTCAAAAATCCCCTTCCCAGTGATGTAAGACACAGAAAACCAACGTTTAACTGGGTCAAAAGCTTGCAAATTTATTCAGTGATGCTGACAAAGAGACAATGACAAATGACATGAGTAAGTCCTGAGTAATTTCCAGTCAAATCAGTGCTGTTGAATATATGAAAAGAACAGTGTCATTTACAGGACTTTTTTATTCTTTACAGTTGTGGACAGCTGGTAAAGGTATTGCATGTTTAGGTCATGTAGCTCTCACAAACTGTGTGAAATAGACCATTACAGAAGGCTGCAGGGTCCACTCTCCCCAGCCCGGTCCTGAGACTGAAGTTCTCCACTTTGTGGAAAAAGGGTGGGTTGCATATTCAGTCCAAGACGTTTGGTATGCCTCATACAATTCGCATCCAGAAATAATCAATCTACCCAAAGGTAAATATACATTGTGTGAAGTCCTCTCCATGCCCTGGCTGTATTCTGGATCTGCATTGCCAGGACTAAGAAAGAACTGCAGGGAGTATGGGTAGCACACAGGCTCTGGGTTTCTAGGCAGAAATGCCTGACCTCTGGCAGATCCCTTGAGATAGCCTGGTTCCCAGATCTGAATTTCTTTGCCTGTTCCAAGAGGAATAGGGGCAGGCAAGAGATAAATATACACTTAATGCCTTCCTGATGGAACAATCTGTAGAAAATTCCTCGAGGGAGTTTCCTGTCCTTTTTTGTAGTTGTGAGTGGGGAATGAACTGACCCATTGGTAGAGTTATTAGAAACTTTCTTCATCCAGAAAACTTAAATGAATACAGTCAAGCTATTCACCGGCTGTTGTACTGTCTTAAAATAATATTGCTAAATAAAAGAATTATTAAAATAACAATGAACTAGAAAGGGTATGAAATTGAACTAACAGAATAGTTTATGAACAGCAGCAGGTCTCAGACAAGGCTGAAACCTGCCTCTCAAGGTGCAGCAGATACAGAGTATTAGTTTGGCTCCATTTAATGCTTTTTCCAATACTAAGTGGAAAAAATCCCAAGCCTTCTCCAGACACATCTGAGTCCAGCATATGACCCAATACAACTCTTGGTCTGTGCAGTGTTAGCCTGTAGATAGCTATTGTACTCTTGTGACAGGAATTCTGCCTTGCTCCCCCAACACAGATGCAAACACATCAGATATTAAACCTGAGAGGATAATGCTGATGCCCTGCATTGCAGGCTTCCTTTGATGGCTCCAGGGGATATAAAGGTATTTTGCCGTTTCCTCTCCAGAGGCATCTGTTTTAGTCAGGTGGCTCACAGTGCACATGGTCACATTTATTGTTTGGTTCATTCTCCATTGTGCTTCTTACCCCTCCCAAATATTTTATCTGTCCTGGCCTTTCCCAAGGACTTTTACACAGAACTAAAATATTTGTTTATTTCTGGCATTTCCATCTGGTGTTAAGAGGATGAGAAGCAGGCTTATGTCACTGACACTCCCTGACCATCAGAAAGACTTACAGCATCTCACAGATCTGGGATTTTATGTGCCTCCCCACCTCTAAAGCATTGTCAAGCAGAAGTGCTACAAGATCCTGTGTAAGTCCTGGTAAATACTCCCTTGTAAAGGCACCATTTCTTTCACCAAGGTCAAGTGTTTTACAAATCATACACATCCATTTTCAGAACAGGTTTTGCAGACCCAAAAATGTTATAAATAAAAAAATAAAGCAAGGTTAAAACCTAAAAGATGGTTAATGTTCTCAGTAAAGCCCTACTTCTTTAGGTGGCTGATTATAACAGGGTAACAGACTGGATATACTTTAAGGTTGCCTGAACACTATTTTTTAAAAATTCTATCTAATGGTCTTTCTGTCACCTGCTTTACAGAATGACAAAATCATAGAATCACAAACTCATAGAACCACAGAATATTTGGGGTTGGAAGGGACCTCTGGAGATCATCCGGTCCAATCCCCTGCCAAGACAGGGTCACCTAGAGCAAGTTACACAGGAACACGTCCAGGTGGGTTTGAAATGTCTCCAGAGAGGGAGACTCCATGACCTCCCTGGGCAGCCTGTTCAGTGGTCTGTCACCCTCAATGTAAAAATGATCTTCCTTATGTTGAGGTGGAACTTTTTGTGTTTTACTTTATGGCCATTACTCTTTGTCATGTCTCTGGTCACCACTGAAAAGAGTCTGGCATCCACTTGACACCCACCTTGGAGATATTTACATGCATTAGTGAGATCCTCTCTCAAGACTAAACAGGCCCAGCTCCTGCAGTCTCTCTGTATAAGACAGATGCTCCAGACCCCTAATTATCTTTGTGGCCCTCTGCTGGATCCTCTCCAGTAGCTACTTATCTTTCTTTCTAACTGTATTAGCGGAATTTCTATTTCATATTCTATATAAGACAGTCTTGAGTATTTCTGCCATTGTTTGGGTTTTTTTTTGCCTTCAGTAATGTTAGGTAATGACTACAAGACCTTCATAATGCTCAAGCTTCAATGAGGCCTGTGATTCCAATTAGATGTCACCTGTGCAGGCTCCAAGAAACTACATTCCCAATGAGTATGCTTACAGGAGTCTCTAGCTGAGGTGGCAGTTGCAGAGGTGTTGGCCAGGCATTTTAATCCCAACACAAATTCTTTCTTGCCCTACTTGTAAAACACCATTTTATCAAAGGATGGTTTGGGGATGCACTGGAGATATGCTCAAGATCAATTCTCTATCACTGAGCATTTGCTTCTTCAGCCTGCACGGCAGGCACCAACTTTTAATCCTCACATGGGTCAGATGTGGATTACAGGCAGCACTCAGGTGTCAGAATATTCATAGTCTTCCTCTGTAGGACTACACCACAAGTTTAAACCTAGGACTGCTTCAGATGTGAGCACTTCCCATCCATACAGTTTCACCTCACAGAAGTTTGTTTCATATGTCAAGACATCTTCGGAAGTCGGTCAGAAAAGTCTGTGTTGTATGGCCTCTGAAAAGACCATTCAAACACCTTTTTTTCATTAAGATTTGAATGGATTAGGATATCTTAGAATTTTCTTTGCCATCTCAACATAGAAACTCTCACATTGCCTATCATTTTCTATAAATGAGTAACTGAAGTCCAGGGGGAAAGAAAACACAAAATAAAACTGAACAGAGTTGGGAGAATCAAGGACACAAAGTGCCTTCACTGCACTACTTAAAATAGCATTTTGTTAAATATTTTGTGCCTAGGAAGTTCATATCTAGATGAATTGTCTCTGAATAGGTCTATGTACTGTCTGTGTTTCAGCAGACACCCTTAGATCCTACAGAAGATGGCCAAGAAGGTCCAGCATACCCAGAAAGGCAGAGAATGTTTAGAGTTAATACAGAAATGTTAAATGGTCCTTTGTCTGAAGCCAGGCTAAGGAAGAGAATGTTGGTTGTTGATAAGCATGAAAGCATATCAGTACTGGTGGCAAATCACTTCTACTAATGAGTCACCACAGCTGGGGCTTGTTCCTTCCTGGGGACATGTCCTTTCTACCCTTTCTCAGCCAAATCTGAAGTGGACTTCGTCTTCACTCCTTACAGTATTTTCTTCCATTTACTCAAAAGTACTTTTTTTCCGCAAACTTTCCTGGCAACAAAAGAATTCCTGAGAATAGCAGAGGGAAATATAAGAGAAAAATAGGCAAGCAAAGTTGTATCAGCTCTTAAGTTCTTCCAAAATTGAATTCACACAAACAATAGTGAGTTAGTTGCCAAGCCCAGGTTCAGAATGGCTGTAAATAAAAGGGAATCTATGCCTAAAAGAGATACATTGGGGTTATATGTAGCAATTTGGGGTTGAAATAGTAGAATACCACACAGTAGTACTGGCCAGTAATTACATTTACCCCTTATCTGTACATTTCCTTCTACTAATGGAATACAGGATATACAAATTTTCGTTAGAGAAAGTGTAACGTGACATCTCCCTTTGGCTGAGAAAAGTCTCAGATAAGTTAAACAGATCACAGTTTGATCACTGATTTAATCATTTAACAGTAGACCTTTGTATGTGAAGATGATTGTATAGAAAGTAAAGGAAGGTGTCAGTGGCTTGAGGCTACTGAATAAGCAGAACCACTAGTTGCATTATTAAGAGAAGTTGTGTCTCTAATTTTTTCCTGCGGCATGTAAAACCAAAAGATAACTCTCAAATGTCAAAACGCCAGTGTTAGTAAATGTAGTATAGGAGACAAAATTCCCAGTGTTACTAAAGGTAAAACAAATTTTAAGGAGGATTCGAGCACTTTTGTAATGATGGAATACAACCTTAGGCAATATAAATTCATAATCTCTCAGGACGAATGGCCTTTAAAAATGCAACAGATTACCCAATTCACCACTGAAAGAGGATTTACTCAGGCACCCTTCCAATGCCTGTAACACATATTACAGAACCTCCCATTAACATGATACTTGCATTATCTTTGAATTTTTCATCCAAAGCTGATAGACTGTCAATAAAGTCACGATAACAATAACCTCTGCATTAGCCTGGGCGTCTGAGTCCCTGTCATTCTTTCTGCCTCCTCTTTCCCCTGTTGCCTCTCCAGGTAGAGGGTTTATGCAAGCCAGGCAGAGCGGAGCAGCTGGGGAGTTCTTGTGCACACAACAGCTGTTTCTGGCTCTGCACCCTCAACCCTCCGGTGACTGTGCCCCTCCTGGTGGGGGGGTTGGTGATGATGGCATGGAAGCGGGGAGGAGGGCAGAGCTGATGTATGGGGCAGAAATTCCAGCAACACAGAATCCACAGCAGTGATGGGAGGATGCTTTAGAGGGTACAGCTGAGGAATGGGGAGGATGGGGCAAGACGCTGGGGGGGGTGTGTGTAGGGGGATTGTTTCTGGAATAGGTTTTCATGTTGATCCTCAAATGATTTGGTCTTGCATCCCCACATTTCTTCACTGTCTTCAGCTGTAACAGGCTGATGTATTACCCCAAAACAGAATATTTCTCCCACTATAATTTATTTTAGCAAGTAAAGTTTGATTTTTCTAATTTTTTTTTTTTAAATTTAAGTAAAACAAATGACAAAGCCTAAAGTAGCCTGCTTAATTATGACTAAAAGGCACTGTGACTGGACGGATGGCTGACAGCCTGTGTGAAATAGGTTTAATGGTTCTGCTTCGGTTATAAAAGACAAATGTTCACCTCACGCCACCACTCAAGCACACCACACAAATTAGCATTATCTTTGTAAATATCACCATTACTTTTCATTATTAAATTTACTTTTGTTCTGTCTTTTCAAAAAGTGAGAAAGATGGGATGAAACCCAAACTTGGCTTTTTTTTCCCACATGTCTCTTTTATCAGAAGGACAATTTACCCAAATGAAACCTTATTGCATCTGGTCTAAGAATGCGTATGCCAAAAAGCTGATGAGACTTATGCAACAGCCATGATGTTAAGTCTTAAAAAAATAATCATAAAGGAACAGATTCTTAATTGAAAGCAGGCTGCTAATAACAGTGGTCTTTCAAATAAACATTTGCTATCAAACTAAGTGGTAAAATAATGATTTTTCTATGCACATAGATTATAAATTTGATAGGTTTACTCATTTAATGGTGGTTCTGTATATTCAGTAGTGATAAATTCATATTTCACCCTGTATCATTGTGTAAGAGATATGCCCACCACACACTGGTTTGAAAGAGTTAAGATTAAAACATGCAGAAGGCAAAGCAGTTTAAGTTGTGTTCAGCCTACACAGAGCAATATGAAATAAAGCCCTAATATGCTCCTCTATATTTTACTGTCATTCTTCTGCCTGGAACAATTTAACCAGATGCTCTGATGATTACCTTTGCCACCGTATAATGAATTTTACTCTACTATACATTGTGGACGCCCAAAATTTACTAAAGCTTTGGAGAAAAGTCTGGGTCAAAGTCTGTGCAGTGTAGATTTAAGGTTCTTTACCTGGAGTTCTGGGTCAAAACCTGTGCAGTGTAGACTTAAGGTCCTTTACCTGGAGTTCTGATTAGCTTTCCTCAGATGCTCATTCTCCTCTGTGAGCTTTGGACTTTAATGCCATAACTGTGAAGCATAGCTTAGCTTGCTTGTGCAGAGCCAGCAGTCTCCCGAGGTTTCTGTTGCAACTGCTGGAAGCCAATTTGCCTCCGCCACTCCAGCTCCTCAGCTCAAACTGGCAAACTGACTGGTTCACATCACAAGGTGGCTATAGCTTGTTCATGAGAATAAAATATTAAGTGCCCTAGGCCCGCTTTGTGTGTGTGAGTGGGTAAGGTTGTTTTTTTTTATTATTTTATGTGCTCCCATAATGTACAGGAAACAAAGAATTCTGACTTTGACCAGCAAAGACATGCAAATTCAAAAAACTTCAAACCCTTCCCCTACAATGCAGCTAGGAAGGAACAAGCCAAAGTCATTTAGGAAAAATCACACATGGGAAGGGACCTTGAATTTTTTAAGGGCTTTCTCCAGTTATCTTTTACCAGTCATGCTTGCCTTATTCCCTAATCACTGATTAGCATGCACCGCTGGGCAAAAGCCGGTCATGGAGAGAGTGCACATAGTGAAAACATTTGGACTAAATTTGTCATCTTTGTATAAAAATATTCATCAATCCACCTATGCTAAAACAACATATTTGAACATTTTTCCCAGCTATTTTTGACTAGTGGTAGTACCAGCAATGAAAGGTTAAAATTTCAGCATGTCTCTACACAGCTTGTTTCCTTGAACCAGCTCTGGTTTGATGCTGGCTCCTTTCAGCCATGTGCGGGGACAGAATGTGGATTAGCCTGAGATGGGATAGACAATCTGAGGAGTAAAAGATTAGTAGAGATATAGCAAAAGAATGAATATGGTAATTCAAAATGACAAAAATGGGCATGAAGTTGCACTGCTCCAACTTTGAAACATTTGACACAAATGTTAAAAGGAGATATTTCCATGGTATCTGCATTTAGGAGAGTTATCTCCATGAATATTTCCACCCTTATTTAGTATATTTTTCATAGCAGAATGACACTATTCCCCTTGGGCCCTCAGTTTTTAATGCAGTATTCGAGGTAGAGGTAAAAGACTAAGAAACCCCTTAACAGAAGTAACTATACATAGAGATGGAAGGAACAAGTCATCACCAAACAAGCATGTAGGTAAAACAGGATAGATTTTTAATTTTTTTTTTTCTTTTTCTAGTCCTGCAATGTATTTTTAAAAGAATTTCTGGACTGAGTCTGTCAAACAGTCTTAGTTAGAAAAATAAAATCCTAAACCTTAAATCAAACGGTTCATAGGAGCAGAGGACTAGAAAAGACATCTTTTGTCACTAAGCTTTATCCCCTGTGATAGCCTAGACAGTTATTGTCATGTAGTCCCATTTCAGAAATTGATCAGGTTCCCTATTAAAAGAAATCAGATATTGTTCATAACTTTGGTCAGAAGACTGTTTTAGAATCATAAGTCTTTAATGGTTAGAATCTGCTTCTAATATTCAGTCTAGATTTTTCAGTTTATACATATATTCATATTTATGACAATGTCGTCCTTTAGGTGTAATAGCTGTTTTCCTTGCCTGGCGTTTGCCCCCTTGATCTTTTCCCAGGGAAAAATTAGCTTCCCTATCAGCCTGTGTTTTACTAGACTGCACAGGCGATGTTTTTGTGTGGCCCCTTAGCCAGACGGGTTCTTGTTTCTTTTTATGCCTTATAGCCTTTCAGTGCCCCTCTCCCAGGTGGCAGGTCCTGGACACAGGAAGACCCAGAGCTGCTCGCTGAACTTGGAAGAGGGCCCCTTGTAGTGCTGCTGACACTGCTGTGCCTCCAAGGGAGCTATCATCCATGTGGGGATTATGGATACCACCTCCATGTCTTTGCCACCTTAAAACCAGGACAGGACGAGCAAGAACTTCTTAGTCTTCCCAACATCGTTTCTGGCTGAAAAGTAAAAGTTTATGTAATGTTGGCCTCCAAGTATACAATTCTGAACTTTGGGTGTGTTTCTGTTCTTCTAGCTCTTTCTTAATTTATAATGTCTCACAGATTTTTGTGACCAGTAATTTCAATTTTTTTTTAGCACAGTCCTACTTTTTGCACCACAGTTTTGAAATGAAGATCACAAGTAAAGGCAAGGTCCTAGTAACCTTGTAAGCCCACACCATTGCAACAGGTAACCTCATTCCAGGACTGAATCTTCCTCTTCAACAGAAGCAGTTGACATCTCCCTTTAGTTAGTTTCTTATCCACATTATACTTTTTGAACTAATTCCCATCTTCTTCGGCTTAACTAATAATTTCCCATGTGGCACCTTATTACCTACTTTTCACAAGTCCATAGAGATGAGACCTACTGCATTTCTTTAGTCAAGAAAATCTGCTATCTCAGAGAAGAAAGCTATCTAGTTACTCTGCCACAATCAGCCTTTGGCAAACTCACATTACAGCCTGTCCCATCTTTCATTTACCTCAGTGTCTTTGTCCTAGAGGGTTGCATACACATTGAGACTGTATTAAAATAGGGCATGTAGTTACTGCAAGCACTTTCTCCCCTTTCTTAAAGTATGTGTTATGAGTATTATACTTGCCTTTCTCCCATTACAAGGCAAATAAGGGTGTAAGTTAATACTTTCTTTGACAGATGGTATGGGCAAGGAGCACACTGACGACCACTCCCTCTCAGCGGATGGACAAAAACGACTTAGCAGGAACTAGTTTACCTATTGCAATTTTCTTAAAGTAATCCTGGAAAGTCCCTTAAAGCATAAGACCCATGTAAATACCCACTGGCCGGACAAGCTGAGAGCAGACCCAGGGAATACCTTCTGTAGAGTGTAGAAGGAAAGCCTTGTCTAAAGTTTGTGTTTTGTTATTTATTATTTGGGCTATTAATAAAGCCAAGCCCTCAGAAGGGGTAAGTTTGACCTTATAGTGTCACGATGAATATATTTGAGGCAGTGTAGAAACACCACCTGCTCACACGAAGAAATTCAAAGCCTGTCTGTCCTAAATCATGCCACTGTGCTCGGTTATTGCATATACATCCCCCAGCACAGCATGATCTTATGTATTATATATATTGCAATTAGACAAAATGGTGTGACTTAGGAATGAAGTGGCAGCCTTAATTGCTGTTTTCATTTGTTAGGAAAGTTGTAACTTGAACACCGAGGGTAACTTTAACTCTGGCAAGCCAGTTCAGTCAGAAAGGAGAGAAGAAGGGAACAAGTTTTCTCCTGATTGATGCACGCTGGCTTCTTTCAGGCCTCCCTTTGGAAGGGGCACTGGTGGGAAAGGGCCTCGGTGTTGAGAGCCCACTCTACCCACAGGCTGTTGGCAGGACCCACATCCCCACACTCCTTCTTGTGCTGACCAGCTCGATGGAGAGCTTATTGAAAGCAAAACCAAACCAAACACAGGCCTTGGAAGACTCCTGTCCCAGACGCTTAATTATAGGCAATGGCAGGGAAGAGTCTAAGAAAAGGGATGCACCTGGAGGCAAAGGAGAGGGGTTTTTAGGCATAGGGAGGACACAGAGCATCTTCCCTTTGGATCAAGAATGAATTCATAAACAGGTTTGTGGCTGTTGCGTTAGACTTTGGGTCTTGGTTCTGGAGCAACACAGCTATGGAATACTTTCTTTCTTAAAGGTCTGCAGCCATGTGGACTTTGGGCTTGTCTTGGTCCTTAAACTAACGGAAGTTTGTTTGTCTAAATACAGAGTTAAGACCCTGGGGTATGGCCCTCTCTTAATATAGTGACTGGTGATAAAACTACGTTTTCCCACAGGGTGCCTCACAGTGACCATGTTTCTAAGAGCTCGGCACAGAATGTAAACAAGGTAGAAAAATCAAGTCTGTAATGAGCATTCTCTCTGCAGAAATTATGTTCATGCAGTGATGAAACTCCTCATTCATTTGAGCCCGTCTCACTTCATGACATGTATTTCTTCTTATGGTGGAACTTCTGTAAATCTACAGCAGTGTCACAGCCCATGCACATTAGACATTAGCTGCAATTGACTCTGAATGTTGTCGTTTAACAAAGAGCAGCATAAGCTTCAGATAAAAAAAAAAAAAATTAATGGGATTAGAAAGAACTACAGATATTCTTTGTGATTTTTATGGTTGCACACTGTGTCAAGAGTTTCGTAATTTATAAAACTTCTTGATAGAAATATATGAATATACCAGTCAAAGTAATAATTAATTCCCTTGAGAAAATGCTCATTAAAAAAAAAAATCTGTAACAAAAAAAGAAAATTCGAAGAAGCTAGGAGATCACAGTGTAAGCTAGCTGCCAATTAAGCCTTCATGGGGATGGGGAAAGAAAATGAAGGCAACAATATAGCTTTCTGACTGGGGATTTGATCTTCTAGATAACCTACGAATTGCAATGTTTCACTTACTCAAAGCTCTGCTGAAACACATTCTAGTTGATTATGCCATAATACTGTACATTTATGCTCACGTGTAAGGAATTATTCTATTATTCATAAATGCTGTTAGTTATGAATGGTAGACAATAGTGAGTCTGCAAGGAAATATAGGGGAGTTTTTTGGGTCTGTTTTTTTGGGGGGTTGTTTTTTTTTTGTTATCCTATATCCCAAGAACATAATTTTGCTGAAAATGCAGGTCTACCTATTCAGCACTGGGGTATCTTCTGTGATACTTTGTCTACATATCATTTACACATTTGTAGGATAGGCAAGGAGGGTGTAATATCCAAATACACTGCAGAACCTGTGCTGAGCATGGTACGACTACAATCAAAAACTAGACTGTCTAATAAATACGCTCAGTTTGATGAGGTATCTCAAAGCATTCACGAATAGCCCCTGTGTGTGGCCAAACAACAGCCACTTTGCCTGTAGAAAGCAGAGGTTTCCATGACACAGCCCAGAAATGCCTGTGTCCCCTGTGGTATGTGGGTCATCTCCAGCATCCATGTCCATCATTGCAATTTTTACTGCTCCAAAGTGCAGGAAAACTTCCAGGAAAAAAGGAAGCTTGTGCTAAAAATGGTATGTTGGGAGAACTCCTATAAAGTCCACTTAGTTCAGATTTTCTGTGTATTTGTAAAATATTAAATCAAACAGTATTTTTTTTTAAAAGTGAAATTTTCACAAATGCTTCACAGACATAGGCTAATATAACTTAAAAACCTTCCTACAATAAAATCCAATTTTGCAACCTTCACTCACATTGAATAATGCCTCTTCACAGATGTTCCCCTGATGTCTAATGGCAGTGACTCACAAGCCCTGGTGAATCACTTTGGGGTAAGGAAGAAGGTTATCCCAGGACCCCTGCCTCTCTCCCTGCTTGGAGGAAACCTC
This sequence comes from Oxyruncus cristatus, assembly GCA_013399855.1. NCBI lineage: Eukaryota > Metazoa > Chordata > Aves > Passeriformes > Cotingidae > Oxyruncus > Oxyruncus cristatus. The sequence goes on along the minus strand of VXAY01006327.1, from coordinate 24,620 downwards.
AGAAGTGGTGAAATACTCATGTTCACCCTTCCTCAGCTACTGCAGTTTATTGTCCAATTTACTCATTTAAACTGCTGTTGACTGAAATTTACCTTAATCTGCTGGGATGTGACTTGTGATTTAGTGGAGAAGGGTAAGGGGCCGGCAAGGTGGCAGAGCAGTGCTTCTGCCATCACTTACTCCAGGACAAACTGAAATCAAGACAGGCAGAGCAATATGGAAGTGGCCTGGGCACAGTGAGAAACAGTGGCCCTCAGCTATTAAATACGTGTGTATGAAAATGCACAAAAGAAGACACTGCAAATATCCTGCCAACAGTGCAGACACTTTCATATCACAGGGCAGAAACCCACAGGTTAAGTGGGCCGAGTGCAGAGGAAAGCTGTTTTTTCATCCATTTGTTTTTAACTGTGCTAGCTATCTTTGGAATCACCTGGATGCTGCTGGAGGTAAAAGTTTACTTAGCTTTTACAGCTGATTTCAAGGCCACAACAGCACCTTCCCCAGAGGCTCCTGAGCCTGCAGGAAGCCCTAAGATGCAGTGGTGCACACCCTGTCCTATTATCTCATGCACGTGCAAGGCACAGGGCAGTTCCCAAGTATGCTGACTTTGGGCACGTTAAACTTGGACAAAAGAATCTAACTACTAGGTGTCAGGAACTGATGTTTTACTTACATATGGGATGACTTTGCCATTTTTTGGTAGCCACATAGGAACTGACAACATTTTGTTCTTCATATTTATTTATCTTTTATATGGAATTATTCTCCCCCTTCAAAAGTAGAGCACAATTTATGACAATGAGAGCAGAGTATGTTACACAGTAATAAAGGTAAGCACTAACAGAATAAAGCTGTCTAAGGGGTGCTATAAATGTATCTCATTAATTTGTATGCAAAATATATTTTGGACTCTGCTCAGTGCATTGCAGGTGAAGGCTGTGTGGGAGCCAGAAATTATGCTTCCTGGGTCCCTGAAGCAGCCTTGGCCTGATCTCGGACCCAGTCTGAGACTAAGCATTGTTATAATCATTGGAGAGCCCAGTGGCTCCCCTTTATACCACAGATGGCAGCCGGGGCAGAAGCAGCATTGCTGGCTTGAAGGAGGACAGGAGAGAACTACAGGTTCCAACCATATTGCTACAACTCAGCAGCATAAATAGGCTCCCTCTTAATAGACGATCCCCTTGGTTTCTTGCTCACTTGCTCATGGCTCAACACTGTTGAGCTGTTCCAGGCACCTCTGTAAGGTGCAGCACACCTGCATGTTGAGGGTGGAAAACAATCAAGGGGAAGCAGACTTTTTCTTACTTACTACTAAGATTAGGGTTACTAATGCAATACTAAGTTAATATCTAACACTATTTAGATGTATGCCAGTATTAAAAATATCATATCACATTAAAAGCCCTTGAGATGACCAAAATATTCAGGACTCACATTTCTCCTCTGTGGACTTTTGCTGTTGACTCAGAGTTCAGTATTAATGAATACTTCTGAATACCTCAGTCAGATCTCTAAGGTGTACCCACAACAGCAATACTTACACTGTGTTTGAGATCGCATGTGTGGGCGCTGTGCAGAGGTGAAGATGGCAGAGATAGGACCCTTCTGCTACTGTTCTCTTCCTCATCACCCCCCCCCCAACAACAGAAGAGTCAAGCTGTCTTTTTTTCCAAGGCAGAAAAAAAAAGGTGAAAAGTTAATCTTTGTTTATCTTACGGAACTGCTAATTTTGCTGTGAATAGAAACTACACACCCACACACACATGCACAGTTTGGTCTCAGTCCCACAGAGGAGCTACAGCTAAGCAGCTACGCAGAGTTGCTTGAAAGCCAGCTGAAAGTACCCATTGAGTTTGCTGAGGATTCCCTAGAGGACACCTTAGCTGCTCTGTTCTTACAGCTCAGGGAGAATTGGTCATTCCACAGCTACAGTGTCGTTCTCCCTTTTCCCCAGACAAGGATGCCTAAGGGTGACTTACGGTTGCTGCTTCCTAACTGGAGTAGTAACATTTTTTTCACCTTTAGCTCTTGCATCAACTGACTTACAGGCTCAGGTATGATACTCTGGCCCAGCCTATCCGATGTGTGCATGTGCACACACACACACACGAAGGCTTGCACATTGGAGGAACTTCTGTATTCACACTGAGGGCACCATGCATTTGAATGTGTACAGCATATTGAAATACAACACTTACAGCTTTAAAGGACACCATATCACTCCTTTGCTGATGTCTCTAAATCAAATTCAACAGCACCAAAATGCTACCTTAAAAACAAGAGTAGCACAGGTTGAACTGACGAATGGTCTGCAGCATATCGAGGAAATCAAGTATGTCCCTAACCTGGAAATGGTAAGTCACAGGCAATCATGTGTCCTGTGATGTGAGAAGCTTTTCACCCTGAGGAGAGGTATGACTCTGGCCAGAAAATGCCATAGTCAGTTATCACTGTACATAAGTTATTTTTTTTAGTTCTTTCCCCCGCTAATGCAGACATCCGGAAAAAAAAAATCAAAAAGAGCATTACAATGCCTGTTGAGTTTTTGTGAAAATGTATTAGTCGCATTCTAATTACACCCAGATTATGACATGAATATTTGAGAATTAAATCCCCAGATCTTAAATACTGACCATAAAAAAACCCATCATCCAGACTTGCCATCCAGACACTGACTATGGAGCAAACTGACCCAAAAGAAAAGATAGAGTCCCAGCAATTTTTCCTGCTGAGTGCAGGACTTTGCATTTCCTCTACAGTGGAGGTGCATCTTGATCTAAAATCACACAGAAGCATGACATCTCCTGCCATTCTGCTGGAAGAGGTTCAGATATTTTTGATGTTCACACAGAATGAGTTTCAACCCACATACTGTTGTTACTGACAAACTCAGGGATAGACAAGTAGTCTGATATTAATTTGTGAATTATAGTCACTTTAGGACTTTAGGGAGTATTATAATAAATACAGCAGTATTTTCATATTGTAAATGCACTCTAATAGTTGGAATTATCTCATTTCAAAAGAAATGATACAGCCAAAGGGTTAAAGATAATAGGCAATGGATGAGCAGCAGCCTGATGAATCCAAGAAAAAGGAGAGGAAAAATGCAGAAATGGCATTCAGCTGTAGGTGTTTCTTCTGGGGAATTATCTCTAGTCATCGCCTAGTCATGAGACAAGTTTTTGCCATAATTACAAACCCAGGCCACTGTGGCTAGGCATAGTCCAGGGAGAAGGGCACTGGAAACAGTGGTTAAAAACTATGAATCAAAAAAAAAAAAAAAAGTGCTGAAAGACAAAAGGAAGATTTGTTCAAGAAAAATATTGGGGAAGCAGCTCCTTCACGATCAGGAAAAACAGCTCTGGAAACATAAATTGTATGCCAGTTCCCATGTTATCAGAATCAGAGTGACTAAAATGTACTTTTATTACAGGAAAATCTGACTAAATACACAGACACTGACAAAATTCCCCAGCGTAAAATCTCCAGTGCCTGGTTTCTGGCAGCAAACCTGCTTGGAGTCCTGATCGGGAACCCAGCTGGTTTACCTCCTCTTTGTCACCTGGGCAGAAAGCCCCCTCTTGCAATGTTCCCACCCTCCCTCAAAGACAGCACCTTCCAGGTTATCCAGGCATCTCTTTTCATATATGCTTATGAAAGAGGAGTGTCAAATTCTCTGGCCAGTAGTACCGGGTGTATCAGATTACCAAGCTGTAGCCATCTCACAGGGTACTCAACACTGAGCCCAGCCTCTTCCTGTGTCCTCCACCCACAACTCGGAAGGACCTCAGGCACCCGTGATGCAGCAAGGGGGCAGTAAGGCATTGCTCCCGGTGACCCTGCCGGCTGCTCAGGGAAGGTGCTGTGCTCCTTTGCTGCCTGTCACTGCTCACAGGCACCACAGAGCTGCAATAAGGCGGGAGAGAACACCTCTTCTGCTGCCGCTGCCAGTTCGCTCCACCAGTGCTCCTCATTATCCATCACTGACTTCACATAACAGGCCCCTTACCTTCTTCTCTGGTGTTACCTCCCACCTCCCAGGCTTCATTTCCACAATGTATAGCCTTGCACTCCCTGCCTTCACTCTGTCCCACCTTCCACCATCCATTAAGGACCTAGGACTCCGCTCAACAAAAATGCCGGTGAATCTGTACCTCTCCTGTTCTAGTGCTTACCCATGGCAGCTTAGAGCACTATCTGCTGACCCAGGCCCCACCTCAGCCACCCATTCGCCTGGTTGACTTATTTCCCACTTATCTCTGGTGTCACCACACCAAGCTCACTTTGTTCCTACCAACATTTGGAGGATATAGGAAAACATCCATGGAAACACTAGCAACCTGGTAGCTTAATGTAAAAGAAATTATGGTCTCCACTCCTTAAATCTTGGAACAATGAGGGGGAGAGAGAAGGGAAAAAACCCACAAAACCAATGCCAGTGATACAGTTGCATCCCATTCCTAGTGTCTAATTGTATTACTTCTTATAATGTAGTGACAGAACAAGAGGTAAAGGCTTTAAACTAAAAGAGGTAGGTTTGGATGAGATATTAGGAGGAAATTCTTTATGGTGAGGGTACTGAGGCACTGGAACAGGATGCCCAGAGCAGTTGTGGATGCTCCATCCCTGGAAATCTTCAAGGCCTTGTGGGATGAGACTTTGAGCAACTGACTCTAGTGGAAGGTGTCCCTGTCCATGGCAGGGGGATTGTAACTAGACGATTTTTGAGGCCCTTTTGAACCCAAGCCATTCTATGTTTAGCTGCCAGAACACACTTTATGGCTGATTCAGGATGTTTGCCTTTTCCAAGAAGCCTAATCTGCTGCCCGAACCCTCAATGCAGCATTGGAAGCAGAATGGGAGTTTAGCTGGGATGAAATAGGGACTGGCAGTGGTTGTATCAAACAAGACACTGCTACACTGGAACAAGTAAATCAAGTAGATAATATGTGTTTATTGATGGACTGGTGAATTGGCTGAGTTAGACAACGCCAAGGTCATGCACCCTGAATACAAAGGACTCCTGGATTTTCATCCTGTCAGGTGATGGACTATCTTCCTTTGTGCCCTTGCCCACACATTTCAGGTGCTGATTCAGTGAAACAAGTGTCACAAAATGGTCTTCTTTCTGTACTATGTTATGACAGGATATGTCACAGCAAAGGTCAGCAAGCACGGAGATCATCCATAAAGTCTGCCTGTAGACCCTCTCCCAGTGATAACAGTTACTGAGCAGACCAGTCCAAGGGATGCTGTGACAATACTTGAGATCAATTTGTCAGAACGAATTTGCCCTATCATTAGCAATAAGACAGGTAACCAACATGTGTCTTCCCTTCTGCCTACGTGTTTGGGACCACCTAGACCTTCATCATAGTGACGAAGCCCTGACCAGCATCACAGGCTCAAAGACAGACATGAAGCTCATACTGCCTCAATGCTACAGGGTATGGAGTGACCAGCATGAACAGTGTCACAACAGTGAAATGTACTAAATGGAAATGGTTCTGGCAGATCATTAATGGCATTTATTCACAAGGGTAGGGGATTAAATGTACTGCTTGGAGCAGACCATGCCACCTCACTTGTGCTCGGTATTGGCTAGCATGCAAAAGTGGGATAGCGGTAACTACACGTCTGGGTTGTGTGTGGAAGAACTGATCAAAAGGTTTTATGGATTTGCACCTCAGCCTATAATACTAACAACCCAATCACATGCTGAAGGTGTGAACACTGTCTGTGTGACTCTAGTTACATGAAGTGTGCCACCTAACATTTTTGGGTTTGCATTGCACAACCAGAAAGAAGAATGCCCCAGTATTAAAGACCTTCTGATGTTTGCTTCTGGCTGCATTGCTCCACGTGAGCTGCAGCACTTGTTGCTGGTTGGTATTTATTCTTCCTGGCTCTATCCTTGTCAAGGTGGAAGAACAAAAGAGTCCAGCTTAGTTTGCTCTTTTCCTTCCTTCTGGTTATTTCTTTGCCAAGGCAGAAATAACTGTTTGAAGAGATGAAGCTGGGTCTCTTTCCCTTTGCTTTTTCTGCTCCTTTTATGTCTCACTTCTCAAGTATCTTGCATAAAGGGTGGCACTACCATCAACAACACGTATTCCTCTGAACAATCAGTGGGCAGTGCAGCTGCTGGTCTGGTGGCTCTCCCATCCAGCCAGCATTAGCCAAAAGCTTGGGGTTTTGCCCTTTCTTTCACAGAAGGGCTTGCACAGCATTAAGACACATTCCTTCCTAAATGTTTACCTTTTTTTGTTCCCTTCACCAAGCACAATAGCACCATTAATGCTGATAGTACAATATAGTCACTCATAGTTTACAGCCAGTTTCAAATTTGACAAATTTAACCTTTATAAAATCTTGAATTTAGGAAACTCACTCAGAGGTGACCTACAAACTCAGCCCTTAAAATGGGAAATCTTGGATTATCTCTTGGCTTAAATTATCTTGAGAGACATAGGTCTTAAAAAGTAGTGAAACAAATGGGGAACTGATCTGAAAACATGTTTTCAGACATGAGCTTGCTAGCTAAATGGTACCCATAGTTTTTTTGGTTTTTTTTCATTGATTTCTTTAAAATTTGGCCTTTCTGAAATTAGGGTAAGCTACATTCAGATTTGGTTTTGACTGGTTCTTACTTCTGAGGTAACTTTATGAAAAAAAATACTGTCCCATAAAGATATATTTCCCCTCCAGCTACAAGGCCAGGAAGCAGGCATTTGAATTCTGTTTCTTATGCGTGTCAATATTAACAATACTATGCAAGAAGAATAAGGACTGCCAGATATTGTGACTGTGCTTGCTGATACCTTTTAGGGGAAAATCCTATTTTCAGTTGCAATATCCAACCTATATCATTCCAGATAAATACTGGGCTGAAATCATATTGAATCAATTTTGGAAAGTTTCTGATGACATTGCAAAGCCATAGCTGCTGCTGAGTCTAGAAAATGTATGTAGATTTGCATATTGGCACATACTTGAGCGTATTTTCTGGTTATACCTTATCTTTTTTTGATGCTCTGCTATCCCTTGGTTTCGAGTTGCATTAGGATTTTGATAGAGGAAGGTGTCTCCGTGTTAGGAATGTGCTTTTTCCTGTTATTATAGGAACTGGGGTTAATGGCCATGGATGAAGGGAGGGAAACTGAAATAGTTTTTGAGTCAGGGCCTGGCTGAGCAAGGAAACTGTAGCTATGAGTCAGATGGGAGGAGACTGGGGCTGGCTGGACTCAGAAAGGGGGTTAGGAACAACCGGAGAGCAAAGGCAAGATCGCAAGGGATATTAGGCTGTGCGGTAGACGTCCATCATCAGGGCTGGGAAGGGTTTGGGATGACAGCGACATGGGCCCAGCACTCTGGAGTTAGTATATGGCAGTTACCTTCTACCATACATCTTGGCATGGTCTTTAAAGCAGTATTTCCTACTGTTATCTTCATCAAGCCCCTGCCTCATTCACTGCAGAGAGTGGATGTTATTCATCTGCTTCATTCTCATTATTCAGTATAATGGCCCTACATCCTATTTACTGCTCACTATTCAAACCCTGTTCCAAAGATAGAATAATTAATTTCCTCATGGGCTGTTCCTCATGGGCACTCATCATTACAGTACTTCATAAATAGTAATTCATTCATTTTCACAACACTCATGCAAGAGGTAGGTTGGTGTTATTCCCGATTTTCAAAAGGAGAACTGAGGCAACCAGACTTTAACTAAGGCCAGCATTCACGCTAATTTTAGATGGCCGAGCTAAGTCACTACAGCCTGGTGTGTCAGAGCACTCGGCATTGCGCAGCCGTGTGTATCGTCAGGGCACAGCTCAGATGAAGTTGTGAGTGGCACTTGGGAAGGGAGACTGTTGAAGTGCCAAGTCAAATGCTCTCCAAACATACTAAAGTGACCTTAAATGAGCAGCCTGGTCTTGGTGTTTCCACAAAATCGCAAATGAAGAAGAGGCGAGGACAGACCCCTCTGTGTAGGACATTAAAATGTATCATCTAGTAAGCCCTCTTCTCTCTTCTTGCTTACTTATTCCTAATCCTACAGCCTTACAACACATCATGGCTTCATCTTGCTCTGCTGCTTTCCCTAATTGATAGCCAGATAAGTCCATCCACATCATACTGCACATAAACAAAAAGGAGAGGACAAATTAGGGCTGCATAAGTAATTTTAAATGTTCCTACAAATGCAAAAACTTTATCATGTAATATCTATCTTTTAAAGCTTTCTCTGTGTGTACTATCCTATATCTTTCTCTAAAAAGGCTATTTGAAAACCCCACAGAAGTCCCACCATGGTGGCTCAGCAGCAGGACTGAAATCTTTAGACTTACAGAGCTGACCTCAGCCACTAAAGCTAGGAGAAGGTGACTAATGCTATCCTGTCTGTACAGCAGCACTTAAAAGGAGTAAGACACTTGTTTTGTGGGTGGTTTCTTGGGTGAAAAAGGGATGACCCCAGATGATTGGGGTCCATCCCAGGTCCTGGATACAAGCAGCTAGTAGCCCATTCTCTCACCTTCCAACCTTCCAACCTTGTCCCAGTACCCTTTCCCTGTGCCGCCAGGCTGTTTAAGTTTTTCTCACTGGATTTCTCATCTGCACCTCCCTTTTTGCCCACCTCGGTTCCAGTCCCAGTTTCTCATCCCCTTGCTCATCATCCTGGCTTCAGTCCTTGTCCCATTCCATAAGGCAGTGAATCACAAAGCTTCTCCACTGGGCCCCCTTCTTGAGCTCCTCGTCATTCTGCACATGTGCTTCTTGCCAAGTCGGGACAATAGTCTTTCTTCCACACTCTCAGATCAATGACATCTAATCTTGGGTTTCTGCCTCCACTTTCCTGCAGTCCTGCATCCCATGCCTAAATACATGCAACCACAGCACTTGGGAGCAGCAATAAAGGGGCAAGTTTTGCTCAGAGTCTGCAACTTGGGGGCTGACGTGTGCTTGGTAGAGACAGAACGTTTGGAGGACACCACTGCCAAATTCCTGAGAAGTATCTACTGAACTTGAGCAAAGGCTAAGCATTTGTCCAAATGCTTAGGAGAATTTGGACAGGTATTTTTCACATTCTTGACACCAGGGTAGGTCCTCTTCTATGCCAAATGTAAGGTCCATACTCCAAAGGATGGCTATATTAGAGTTAATTGATTGAACAGGTATAAAGTTTTGGGGTTTTGGTTTTTTTTTGTTGTTGTTTTGGTTTGGTTTGGTTTGTTTTTTTTTTTTTTTTTAATGTGGGCAAAATAATACAATTTCTATAATCTTATTCTTGGAAATTGCTGAACTATTTTTCTCTAAAATTTTAGAACAACAAATAAATCACAGTGAGGCATTCATCCAGCAAGGGGAATTTTAGTTGAACACTTAAAAGTCTGGCACAGTTATTTGCAACTGAAAAAAGGGTTTTATAATGGGAAGTGTCAAGCTTTAAGTATAGGTGGCACTTCCAACTGCACCTATAATATAGATTGGATTAGATGCCTGGTTCTATTCCCAGGGCATTCTGGATTAAACCAAGTGACTCACAGAGCACTAGGAAGAATTTCTTATTTTCCTCAGGTTAATACTTATGTATGGCATTTTTGTCCTTAAAAAAAAGGGGAAAAAAGAAATGCAGTGCTATGTCATTTATCTAGAAGATTTATTTCTTTACTGGTATTGGCAAGGAATACACAATTTGCTGACAATGTGGAATGGATCATTATGGCAACCAGTTTTATGAGAGTCTTATAAAAAGAGAGGCTTAATAATAAAATGTTAACAATTATAGTTTAAAAATGAGTCAGCTATAGAGAAAATAAGACAAAGGCAAAAGAAAAAAGAAAAACCTTTCAGAGCAAAATGTTTTATTTCCATTTATTTCCAATGCTTTGCAGATGTGTGTGGGGCAAGTAGGAGGCTAATATATCTCACTTTAGCAGTACTAATTGTTTGCATTATCACAATAATCAAATGCAACCATATTAATCTCTGTGGTTATTAACTTGATTTTTACACATTAAGATTTAGATTTAATCCCCTGGGACCATCTATTAATGCTTTTAAAGTTGAAGGGTTTCAACAGTTTTAAGTTTTTTTCCCCCTCTTTTAGCTGCAGGCAGTAAAATTTGAACGTGTGTGGAGTTTTGTATTTTGCATTCCTGTGGGATTTTCAGAGACACTGCTGTCAAGGACCATGAATCATGTTAATACATAGCAACCTCTACAGCTATTAAAATGTCTGCAATAATGTGATTATTTTAAAATGGAAAAACTAATATCATATGTATTACTTAAAGATCAATCCTTTTGTTTTTTTTTTCAAGCCATTGGAAAGGGTTGCTTTTGGGAGGGGGGAATGGAAATGTTAGTCGGAGTCGCTAAAATGTGAAATGTCTAATCCACTGAGAAGAGAAACTTCAGTTCCTTTTATAAAACACATCCTTACTGAGGTTATAGGCAACTAAGTGTAAAAATGTCCAAAAAAAAATCAAGATCAATAAGCATGAAAAGCTATTTTATTTTTGTTTAGCCAAATCGTAGCTACACCGAACTGAAACAGCATCTGGTTTCATGCTTTCATGATCACTGAGGGATGACACCCAAGCAGAAAAATGGGCATGGAGGTGTTTTTATGAGATGTCAACATGGAATGTAGTGCTGGGATTGAATAATGACATGAACTGGTTAAAATCTCGTTTTTCAAGGTGGATGTATCAGGTACATCCTTTACAACTTACAGAAAAAAAAGAAAATATAATGAAGTGACCCCACGAAAGCAAGAAAGTGTCATGACGTGTATTACAGCCCTAGTCTTTAAATATTATCTCCAGAGAAAGAAACACCAAGATGCTGGTTTTGCCAAGAAAGAATATAGCTCCTCAGATGATGTATTTTGATTGTAGTTGATTGTGCATTGCCTTTCCTCAGTAAATCCTTCCTTGGCTTCCTGTTTTATTGAGCAGCCACCCCTTGATTTCACATCTCCAAGAGGGTGCAAAATCATGAATACCTCTACAGCCTCTCTGTCATTTCTGTATCTGCATTCCTGAATGTGCCATGGCCTTCTCCTCCAGCAAACTCCTCAAGTTGTTAAAGAGGTCAGAGGTTTTTACTTGAATGAAGCACCACAGAGGGAAAAAATGGTCCCATGCCCTGAACAGCAACTGAAAGACACCCTGGGGTAGGATGCAATAATTTTGACAGGTGGGAATTTAGCTAGTGGCAAGTTTTTGAGTGGTATAGGGTGTTAAGCAGGTCTGAAATATGGAACTCTGGTCTTTCAGTACCCAAGTGGCCAAACACAACGCAATATTTTACCGGGTGCTCAGAAGGACACTGTCATGAAAGAAAGGGCTCAAGTGCCCTTGTTCAAGGTCGTGTGGCTTCCTCAGACAAGCATTATAGTAAGCTAGTTATTGGCACATACACAAAATAATTTTAGATTATGGAAGATAGGAGCTCCATTAGCATTGTTTTAAATTGCACTTTCTGTTTTGTAAAATCAAAAAAGAAATTTCATGGGGAAAAGAAGTCTCGCATTCATGCAACATTAATGTTTAGGGAATAATGTGGTGTTTTGCCATGTTAAAAGAATTATTACAAACCCTTCATTGAGAAGCTCTAGAGATCTCATACGTTGGAAAAGAGACTTGATAATTGGATGTGCAGGAGGGGGAGGGAGATATATGGGGAGGGTGTCACTTTTGGTGACAGCAATGAGCCTTTTTTTGTTCTTGTAAAAAAAGACCTCGATCTGGCCAAATTAGAAACCTTTGAAAAATCTGAGAAGCCGGTAGCTGCAGGTTAGCGTGGGGCAAGTAACTGGAGCTCAGGGTAGAGTGATTCACTCCTGGCCTCTCTGTTTTTCTGAGCTGAAGGGAGAATACCAGGAGCTCGTGTACATGAAGGCAAGAATACTTGGAGGAGGGAAATTAAATTTGTGCATGCTACTTCCACTGAGTGCATCTTTTTACTTTCATGATTCTTTTTTATATTACCTGTTCACCCTGGAAATCTTGAATACTATCAGTAAATATGGACCAACGCACATCTTCCAGATCTCCACATAGAGGTGATCCCCTTTCCCAGCGCCACAAAAGTTCTAGCAATGTTCACCCCCCTCACAGCTTCACCAGCTCCCTGCTCCTGGGAACAATGGGGTTGAGCTGCCTAGGCACCAGGGTGAGAGGTCACGGCATCCCACCGAGCTGCCAGATTTGGGGGCAGATCCCACGGCCTCTACTGCACTGAGCCAAAAGCAGGTCTTCTCTTGCCCCCTGCAATCCTAGCAGGGAATCTCGGCAAGAGGAGCCTCAGAGGGATTTCTTCTTCAAAACCTCACCTTTCACAGCCTTTTTTTTCTTCTTTCTTTTTTCTTTTTTCTTTACCACATAGAAAGGGACAGGACCCTATGGAAAATTAACTGCACTAGTTTGCAGGTCATGTGTGTGAGAGCCTGTGAGTGTTTGTGCACGGGGTCATTGTTGGATTTTACAGCAGTTGCTTTTATCCTTGGAACTGAAGCTGCCACGTAGTTTGAGATACCTGCTTATTTTGTAAAGCTAGAGGTCTGGGCAGAAGAACTGAGGGAGTCTCTCAGCTCCACTGAAATATCTTGGACTTGGAGAGCTGAACTGAGGGACAGACTGGAAAAAAAAAAAAAAAAAGGAAAACATAAACATGTAAATGTGACATCTGCGATTCCACTTTACAGAGTGTTTTACATGTGTGAAAATAGCTCATTGTCTTGCGAAAGTGAGAACTTCGGGGTAGAAACTGATGACAGAAATTAAGGGGACTGAAAAGGAAAAGCCCAGCTATAGAAATGAATTTAAAAGAAGAAAAAATTCCCAACCCCCCAAAAAGGCTATGCCAGCATTTTCCTGAATGATAGCAGAGATGTGTGCTAAAGAATAGGTGTTGACAGAAAAGAAACACAACCCTTTTATTAAAGAGGTGGGCAGGCAAACATATGAACTGCTGAAATTTCCGCATTTCAGTGTCCTGTGGGTAGAGAACACTGGAACAGAGGAAAAACAAGTAGAATAGATCTTAGGAAACCCTCACCTCCTAAAATTTTCAGTCCTTTTAGGTGTCATTTCACTCGAGAAAAGAAGCAATTTTATATACAATTTTATATAAATATATATGAATTACAAAAAAAAGAGACAGGGAGGCGGGGAGGAGGAAAAGACACATTAATGCTTTAACTTCCATTTCAGATATCCCCTGCACTGTGTCATAATAAATCTTGCATCTTGCTGCTCAGCTGAGAGCTGTGCTGCAACATTCCTTGGTCGCTTTGTTTCGGAGAGCTGTTTGTGCTGAATTTGGGGAGTTCGCTAAGCAGCTGCAATGACGCTGTGATATTTCCTCACTATTTCCTAGCAGAGCATGATCCAACACCGTACTTTGGGGAGGAGGCATTGGGGAAGCACTGCTTTGGGGAGCTGTGACTCCCTGAGCCTGACATCCTCCTGACAGTTACTAGTATCAGCAGAGTGAACGTGTGTAGTCTACTTGCAAGGTTTGTGATGTGTTTTTGATTTCCTGCCGCAGAAATGCATTTTGGCTAGAAAACAAGTGAGCCATTTGATTCTTTTTCTTGCCATACACATATCAGGAAATTGTTACCCCTGTACTTTGTTCACGTTAGGTAATTGAGCTGCCAACATTCAAGAAGAGATTTTCTCGTTGACTATTCAGTCATTGTGCAAACATGAGTAAAAATCATGTTTTTCATGAAGAATGTGAACTCTGTGTGATTCTGTACTATTTGAGGCTTTGCAAAGGGTGTTAATTTCCACAAACTATTCTTTATTTGTCTTTCTCTTAGCTACTTCTTTCAATGCCTTTATTCTCCAGGGGTCATGTCATTGTCTGAAATCTTCAAAGATCTTGCTTACATGTGAAATGGCATTTTGCAAAATGCATGATTTCATAAATTAAAGCTAATCAAGACACCTTCATCTTCCAGGGCAGTAAATTGGTTGTGAAAGTTTCTGTGTATTTTTCTTTTTTCAATTTCATATATGTAAACAGAATGGAAAGAGACAACATCAAATTAAGAAAAAGTATTGCTCAGTGTTCATCCAGCAGGCCTGAGATTTGAGATATCTTCACAGATGATTCAAGATTTTCATAGTTTTTACTATGTTACATCCTTCTAAGTTGTTGCAGTCTTATTTTCATGTTAAAATTCTTTTCCGAATATGCCTTTTTAAAAAAAAAATAAATTTGCTGACCAGAGACAAAAGATTTTAAGATTGTGGCCAGAATAATTTCCAGTAATACAAATACTTAAGATTAAATTCTTGATTCTGGACTAGGATATAGGCTTTGCCTACAGTTTCCAAGTAGACAAGGGACTTTGCAGAGATACAGGTAACCCCCTGCCTTGCCTACTTTTGCTGGATTTGGAGCTGCCATCAAAACCAAATATGAATTTGTGTTTAGGTTGATTAAGAGTTCTACTTCCGTTGCAAGAGGGAAAGAAAAAGTGGTCACTTTTCAATGAAGATATGAGCATTTCCACATGGTATTGTGGTACAAATTGACTGGAGGTAGTTTCCCTCACTTATTTTGGGGCTTGACCATGAAAAAAGACTTGTTTCCATTGGTACTGGTAGGACTGTTCATCTGCGTATGGTATGATAAATGCCACAGAACATCCTCCAAATGTTTTCGGGATTTCTTATATGAGAGCCCAGTTCTCCTCTTTGGTGTAATGTTTAGTCTCTGGATTTTCTAGCAAGGGGCAGAATTAGCTTACAATGAAACCTCTAATACACACAGGTTCTTGGAGAAAAAAAGATATTTTGAAACATACACCTGATCCTAGCAATGTGTTTTAGGTTGTAGAAAGTCACTAAAATCCATTGAAACAATGATCATGATTAATTTAAGTCCTAAAGAGAAATGGTGAATTGATAAAACATCTCACCGATTGCCAAATTCACAAACTCTAGATTTCTCTCTGTTAAAAGAGATTTAAGCAAGTGATTCTTCTTTTTAACATCCCAAGCCCTTGGAATATTGTCTTTATGGATACACTTCAGAGTTCAGCTAAAAGATCATATTGCTTTAAAATGGGCATAGTAAAACCAAGCATGCCTGGAGGAGAATTTGTAAGCACAATTATGTTTGCCATAGAGTTGCTAGGTCAGTGGGTGGTATACGATGCACCCATCTTTCTAGGAGCAGTAGGATTTCCTGCTGTTTTTTTCAGTAGTGACCTAGAAGGAGGTTAATGATTCCAAAGAATGACTTTTCCCTTAGGGAAAATTTAATCTTCTGACCTTTTTCTCTATCTGTCCATTCCTTTTAAGTCACAGACCCCCTTCATTTAGCTTACATCAAGCTGTTTTATTTTCTTCAAAAACACGGTTGAAGTGATTGCTTTTGCTTTCATTTAACCCTTGAACTGGATGCATTTCCAAACTAAATCATTGCCCAGAATACGGAGTTGCTTGTAAGCATGTCTTTTAAATTTCTATATTTGTCTTAAATGTGATTGTCAACCCTCAGGATCGCTTTGACAACTGACTAACTTCAAAAATGCATGCCTTTAATGTACTCTTGCAATCATCTCAGAGAGTTGCTTTAGAAAAAGAACATGACAGGAATAATACAGCTATTGGAATTTTTTTTTTTTTTTTTTTTTTTTTTTTTTTTTTTTATTTCTATCAAAATGCTGATGGAACCAGAGTAATACAGAAGGAAATTTTACTTAAAATACGTTCGCCAAGGCCATCATGCCATTTGGGGGATTAAATCTGAGCTCAGAAAAAATAGCAGCATTATACAGTCGAACTGTTGGAGTGTTTTGCTTTGTCTGAACTGTGCAGACACTATTGAATCAAATTTGTTGTCAGGATATGGTAAAATAAAATTGTAATTACTTTATTATTCTCAAAGGTGTTGACTCTGGGGTGCAAGGAGTTCTGGAGGGTAACTGGAAACAGAAACCACCTTGTGCTTGAAGCTGTCAACTTCCTTTTACTCTGCAGCAGACACTGTTTTTGCCTTTATTGCATTACACGCAGTTATTGCCAACATAATAATTCATGAATATTCCTTCATTTTCAGAATTATAATTAATGCTGGATTTTGACATTATGACAAAGTAGGGCAGCTCGGCAGCAGGAACACTCAGCCCTTAGAACAAAGGAATTGCCATGCTGGAGCAGACCAGTGGTCCATCTAGCCTGATATCTCTCTGCCTCTCATACTGGCCAATGCCTGAGGCTACCGAGGAAGGCATAAGCCCCTGCTAACGCACCTAATTGCAATACTATACCACAGAGGGAAATTTCTTTTCGACCCCAGCTGGTGATCAGTTTATGCCCTGAAGTATGAGGATTGATAGCCCTTATAATTTTTATTCTAGCTAGTGTGGCTGCAGATGCTATACTTAATCAAATAAATGTCTAATACTTTGATAAAGCTAAGTAAGGGCTAAATACTCTGATCTCTTGGGAAAAATCCCAAGGAAGAAAAAAGTGCTGAGAAATTCCACAAGGAGAATCACATCAAGTTCCCACTGCTTTCTGCACTCTCAGGGGAGTACAGTTTGCATGCTTGTGGAGAGGCTGGCAGGGCTGGAAAGGACGTCAAGCAGCACAGTCCTAGGCTTCATGGAGGAGTCAGGCTCCAAGTTTGGCCAGTCTTTCCTCCTGCCTCACCCTGTCCCTTACCCTGGACAGAGAGGGCTGTTCAGACTGAGCCGTGGGAGTTAGGGAGACCTATAGAAGCAGCTATTTGGATTTCTGCCTGAAAAAGCAATGGTTTTAAAGGGAAAACCATGTTGCATGGGGTGGCTGTTTCTCAGGTCTTCCTCTGCAACCTGAGATACCCTTTCATCAAACCTGGGTATCACTGACCACGTGCTCTTTGAGGGGGGGAACAGCTGAAGAGTCTCAGGAAACTGGAGGACATGACAAAGAGTTTGTCCTCCTCTTTTCATTTGTTTTTATTTTTTGTTTTTTAATCTTTTACTCCCTCATTTCCGCAAAGCTACTTTCCTCAATCCAATGCAGCAGCAATAAATACCACAATTTAACTAAGTATTCTGATGGAAAAAACGTATCCATATATTTATTTAAATGCGCTTCTCACTTATTTTTTGTGAAAAGCAGGAAAACAGACAGGGACATCTGACCTTTTCAGCATCGACTGAAATTTTATGTGGTCCTAAAATTCTTCAAAACTCTTCTACCTCTTTCTGTTTCTAAATTAAATTACTTTTTCTTTCAAATTTTCCTCCTAACTCAGTCCTATCCCCCATTTCATCACGTTTACTGCATTTCTCTCTGTGTTTCCTTGATTTACTGTGTCTTGCCCATAACCCACTGACTAAAATACCGAAGAATATCCTGGAATGCAGCTTTTACTCATGAAACTGTATAGTATTTTATGTTTAACTGTGTTCTTTGTTATAACTGTATCTGCATATCTTCTTCTCTGTTTGTGTATGTTTTCTAAGCTCCTGCAATATACTGGATAGCATTTTCAGAAAATGCTGTTTAGATTTTCTAGCGCTAATTAGTAGGAATCAGTTCTTGAAAATTTTTTTGCCAGTGTGCACTCCTTGGCATTAGTCTGTTTAATTTTGCATGCCATCGTGTCACCATTTTATCTTAGTTCACTGGCTTGCTGTGGAATTTCTTCAAGTTTTGCCTAAATTCAGTTAATTTAATAAATGGCCAAATACTCCCATGAATTTGCCTGCTTAGAGCAATGGGTATTGGGTTTAAATATGAGAAAGCAGGCTGTGACTGTTGCAGTGAAAACAAATTTTACATTCTTTATTTCAGAAGCTTTTTTCCAAGCTTGCTAATAAGTTGAACAAAACCATCTTTATTGCTTCTATTGATCCCAGGGGCAATTCAGAGTTAACCTCTTTCTCTGCTTCAACTGACCACTGATTTTTCTGCAGTTCCTAGAGAAAGGGATGCTGTCTAATCATCTAAACACAGCTCTGGAACTTGGGTACTCATGAACTGAAGTCTGGTTCTGACACAGCTTGCTTTTACAATTATAGGTAAGTTACTTCATCGCTAATATAACCAGCTCATTAGGAAGTTGTGGTAATCTGCCAGTGCTTATGAAATGCTTTCAGAGGGCAAAATTCTAAGTGTATAACATTTCGGGGTTTGTTTTCCCTCTTTTATTCAGTTTTTACAACATAGATGGACTTTAATTCTGGAGCTGCTGTTTTTCTTGCCAGAGACCTTACCATAAGCTGCTGAAAACACTACATTAATTGTATCTTCTGGTTCCACTTTATTGACTACTAATTAACTCTTTCCTGTAGTTCTAGGAGGGTTGAGAAAATGTAGACAGAAGCATTGCAGATTTTCCTTATTATCTGTGGGCTTAAGCATATTATTTTTACTGATTCTCTGAATAGTTTCTAGTTCTAAAGTAAGACTTACTGGTTTATAATTCTCAGGATCACCATTAGCACCTTTTTAAGAGATAGGTACAACCTCGGTCACTCTCCTGTCCTCCGGTACGGTAGCTGCTTTTAATGATAAATTACATATTTTTGTTAGCAACTCACTTGCATTGGTCTCCAGTTCCTTCAGAGCTCTTGGATGAATACCATCTGGTCCCACTGATTGATTGCAGTTTAATTTCTCAGGATGATCCATCACCTTTTCTGATATTCCTATTTCTGATAGCATCTCACTTTCAACACCTAAAAAGAATAAAGCCTGTGTACTATTGCATTCTATGTGGTAAAGAACAGTGGGAAGAAGCTGTTTGGCTCTTTTTTTCTTCCTTTTATATTTTTGTTTGTCTAATGCAGCTAGGCAGAAGGAAAAATAAATTGACAGCCAACAGCTTTTTTTGTTTAGAAACATCTTATTACAGAAAAAAAATTCCTATAGATATGTCAGAGGTGTGTTGGGGGATAATAGTGTCAGAAGGTCAGAATTTCAACTTCATTTATATTTTCTGTTAATAGTGAATCATACTTTTCAGTGGACTGCTGTGGAAAATCTGCCAAGGGAAGAATATATAACATTTTGGGGGATTTCAGTGTTATTTGCCATGGCTGAGCAGAAAAATAAAGATGTACTTATATTACCCATAGTACTAGAATCTAGAACAGAAAAAGAAATCAGAAGGAGAGCTTCTGCAGGGGAATAGCTCACTGACAAGCAAGCAAATAGAGAAAACCAAAACTATTACCATACTTACATGAAAACAGAACAAGAAAGAAAAGTATCGTGATTAGTGTCAGCTGGTAGAATATTTCTCAACTCTGTGTATTTCTCCTATACATCACCACACTCTTCCCACATACTTACACAAATCTCTCCTCTGTCTGCTTTTATTATTCACAGTGCTCTCTGTCTAATTTACACTGTAAGCTCCTCCTCAGGTAGGGACCTTGTCTTTTCATATGTCCATAATGTTAAATACATGCCAGTCAAACTGTTGAAATTATAACAACTGGGAGCTGTAATTTTTCTTTCTTTCTTTTGTTAACAAATGGTAAGTTAAAATCAAAGGTAATAATTAGTTTAAAACAGCCTTGAGAGGCAGTCCCAGAAAAAGTGACCTTTTGAGCTACAACTAAACTAACCAATTTTATTGTGTCTTGAGGTCAAGGCTCTTATTTCACATGACTTGAGGGTCTTTATGTGCATGCTACCCTGCAGGAAATGATACAGAAAGTTGTGATCAAGTAGACTTTGCACTTCAGACATCTACTGAGGAATAGCAACAAGATTCAATTCAATCTGAGCCTAAAGTAATCCAGAACCAGGCTCAGGAATGCAATGGAAAATTCCTAAAAGATCAGAGATGAGATTAAAACACAACAACAACAACAACAAAAAAATAACCAGAACACTGGCTAATGCAAAGCAAGCACATTGGACTGATTTTGAGTGGGCTGGACCCTACAATTACAACTTTGTCACCACAGTTTGAAATCTATTAAAGGGATTTATGTTTTGCAGCTGACATTTAAAATTAAGGATTTATTGGACTGGGAATGAATATTTCTTCTGCAATTAGTCTTTTGGAGGTCATAACTCATAAACTGTTGTTTTTCGGTTTAATCTACTGTAGCAAGATTTTGAATTGTTAGAAAATTTGAAATATATAAATGCAGAAACTATTTTATTCATTGTAAAGAGACTCTCATCACAAAATTGCTGTTGGGTTGCATCACGTAACATTTTCACTAGGTACCTAATATCTCCCACCTGTATACACTATTAGAATGGAGCAAATGAAACTGAGTGATATCTGATACTATACAACTTATGCACCAGTAACAAACAGAGAGTCTTAATTCAAGATGTTTATACTTCTATGTGAGCTTTTTTAGTTTGCTTTTTGGAAATGAATACATGCATTTCTGTGTAATGCTAGAAGCCTATGAAAAGCTGCATCTTTTTCCATTCTTGTGCATTAGAGACAGGGATTAAACCTCACTGCTGATGATTTTTTGAATTCTTGAACTGAAATTAATTACTAGGAAAAGGAAGGGTATTTTTCAAATTATGACAGTAATTAATTTAAGACGGTTGTTTTCCTTTACCACTATTCTAACCCAGTCTTCTCAAAAACAAAGAAACAAAAAAGATCATATAATCATATTGACACAATTCTTATTTAGCTGTCTTCTGTGTTGGAACATTCATATGCAGCAGCAGGAAAGAAAATCAGGATATAGAAATTAGAAGCTGGAGTATGATTTCCTAAAGGATGGCTCTATCATTAAGGAACAGACCCACAGATTCCATCAATGCTGGAAAACTCAGGTTGTTATTTATGCAGGTCGAACTGTGAAATGTAGTAGACCTTGTGTTACAGGTCATCTTTGCAAAGGCATTATGCGTCCTGTTCAACTGTAACTTCATTTTGCCCGTTTCCAGCTTAAACTATTGCACAGTTCTTCCACAGAGGGAGTAAGAAAGGGTAGCTAAAGTAGCCTAAAAATATTTTAAGAAGTCAGTATATACTCTACTCCAGCTTGATTTTCCTGTGTGACACAACAATGGAAAAAAGGGGAGTTAACAATGAGACTGATCTGAGACAGCTTGACACAGCCTTCGTTTTGTTGCATTTGAGTATTTCCTGACACAAGGTAACTTCAGGGAAAGAATGCTTCTCACTTTGGTGAGAGTCAACGCTGAATGCTGAACTAGGGAAAAAAAAAAAGGATACAAGCATTGAGTTTTTTGTGCCTCTCTGCAATGGGGAGGGGTGCAGGAGGCAGACACAGAGGGGGAAAGAAGACAATATAATTGTGCTTCTATTGGCCAAAGCGGGGTGGGGGGGGAGAGCCAGTATTTGAGCAAAAAGTGTAACAGGAGTGAGCAGGGTAGAGTTGTTAGAGATGTAGGCAGAGGAGAGAGCAGTCTGCAGAAAAATAGAGAAGAGATGGATGGTGACCACGGAGTGCTAAAAAACTTAAAAACGCAGGCTGCTTTTCTGATCTGCTCCAGAAGTCTGTTTTCATTCATGCAGAAGCATAGGTGTAGATTTTATCAGGACTTTGGGCTGGAGCACCCGCAGCTGTGGATTACAGATGCTTCCTGTCATGTATAAACACAATCATTATGTGAAAGCATGGCACCCACACGGCTACCTAAACAGCCATTCCTCTGGACTGAAGCGCTTTGTTCTCTTTGGAGTTATTTTTATGACTACGAGCAGGACTCTACCCAAAAGTTACTAGAAGCAGCCGTGTTTTTTTATGTCAATTAAATGGATTTTGTTACTTGTAAAATACATGTCCAAACACAACTCCATTCTTCAAAAACAAAGTATGTTTTCTTAACACACGGTGATATATAATGACACTTGTTTGACTGACAGCACAAATGTAAACCCTAGTAAATATACCACCTGTAACTTTGAAACTGGTTTGAAGACCAGTTAATAAAAATAAGAACATCAGGAAAAAAAAAATCATGGGCTTTTGCATTACACTGCTACTTTTAAATATCAGATTTCAGCATGGATATGAGTTAACTCAGTGAAAGGACTTGGCTGGATTAATGATGCTGTGTGTTAACGTCTGCGTGTGTATGTCTCTCCCTTTCTACGTGAGCTGAGATTGCCTTGATTTCCAAGCACAGAGCAATGCTTTCTCCTCATCGCGCTTCAGATACTGACACAGTTAATCATCCCACTTAATTTATATTAAACCTCTATACAGTAAAATGTAGGTCCCAGCAGTTTTTAAGGTCCTCTGTTCATAGCTTCTGATGTACTGTATGTCATGTATATTCCCTCCAATCAATTAGTAAATAAATAAATACCCTTGCTTCGCAGAGTGAATCACAGAGCTGGTTCTTGTTGGGAGGAGGGGAGTCTTAGTAAACAAAACTGTATCTGGAAAACAGTGCAATCAATTTTAGAAACAATTCTCCTGGTAGTATATTATTTAGTTACCGAGAGTAGCATGTTTTCTTACCTCTCACAAAGAGCCTTAAAAAAAAAAAAGTTATTTCGGGGCTTGCCAGCCCGTAGTAATTTAAGCGGCTCAACATTTTAAAACAAAAGATGAGCGAGTTGTAAAAATACCCATTTTTAAATCATATTGGAAAATCCTTCAGCACCAGACTCAAAGAGACTTCCCCCTCTTGAAAACAAAACAAAACTGCCTTTAAAGTTAATCCATAATGAGTGAGACTTGGCAGGTTAGTTGCTTTACAAACAAAACCGCATCCAGCATCTCTAGGACAACACTGGGGGGGGGAGGGGGAGGGAAGAGGAAAAAAAAAGAAAATAAAAAAAAAAGCCGCCGGCAACAATGCAGCAGCCCCAGCCATAAATCCCCCCTCGCTAGCTGCCGCTCGGCGCTGCCTGCCTGCCTTCCCTCCGTACATCCATCCTACCAGAAGGGGGACCTTTCCCACTCTCAGTCACGGCTCTGCCTTAATTTCTGAAGAGAAAAAGAGAGAGCAGAAGAGACCCGAGAAATCCGCTGTGTAGCTCTAATAACATTACAGCGGCGGCGTGTATGTATGTGTGTGAGCGGGGCGGCGGCGGCGGCGGGGATTTTTTTTTCCCCCCCCACCCCCACTTTCCCTCCCGTTCTCCTCTTCTTTTCCTTTATTTATTTATTTTAAAAATTTCCTTCTCGCCCCTCTCCAGCCCTCCTCCCTCCCTCCCTCCCTCCTCCCT